>CM042153.1:23998300-24020800 GCA_023376005.1 Doryteuthis pealeii
CGGAACCTTGGGGTTCGTAATCCGACGCTCTACCGACTGAGCTAAACCGGCCCTTAAGTTATAATACAATGAAATATATTGAATTAGAAAGATTAACGAAATTAAATTTCAGAGTAGTGGACTGATGACCGAAAGGTATTGGTTTAAGTGTATTAGCTTGCCCAGCTTCAAGATTTGGTTTATCTCAACTTTCAACAATTCTCATTACTCAATAGACCAACCTTATAGACTGCAATCCCATTTTACTTCCAGCTGGGAAAATTTGGCTCAGGACCGCACTCAGTGGCGGCCGGCTCTCTGTAGCGGACTGTTTATGTCTGAAGTCACCTTGGCGTAACAACATGAAGCCACGAGGTCCAGAAAAAAGCGGCGGCAATAAAGCATCGGTACATCAACATCTTCATAACATAGTCATGTATAAATAAATAGTTATATTGTATAATCATATATAAACATGTGTTAGGAATAGTTGAAACCATGCAACAGTGTGTAAATTATTTGCATTAGATAGGAATACTTGACTATATATAACTGAGTGCAAATTTAAGAATTTAAAAATTTGTTTAAAACTTTTAAAAATTAGGTTTAAATTTTTAAAAAAATGAATACCGTTCAAAAATGAATAAAACAAAACGATTTCGGCATAAAATAACCCCACAACGGTTGACATGCCATAAAATCCAACCAACCAATTAACTTAGTAAACAATTATAGCTTCATTCCTAATACAGATAATTTATAGTCATATGATATCAAGTATTCCTATCGAATACAGATAATTTTTAAACATATCTTATTATAATGGAGATTGTGTTTGTCCGTCTGTAACCGAAATTATATCAAGTCAAAATTACCTTTAGTTAATTACGTCATATTCTCCATAATCTTAATTTTATTTAAACCACAATTATTAATAAAACTGTTTCACATTATTAATACTGTTGACCATATCTACATACTAATAACAAGCAATTGTATTTATATATACAACAAAATAGCGGTTTATAATGTGAACGGGAAGGTTAATTTGCATATTGACATTAAAAATTTGATTTTAATAAATATGTGCTTAGTATTATTGATTTCTAATTGTTTGGTTTTATTTTAATGAATATGAGCAAAAATTTTGGGGATAAATCTTAAAAGAAATCCATTGATAAGAAGATATAACTGTAATTTTATTCTTTACTTCCTATTTTAACTAAATAGTTAAATCAAGAAAATTTAGCAATGAAAGACGAGAGTGAGGGAAGAGTAAGTTTCAGTTGTTCTATTTTTCGATTATACCCCCCACCTCTGTTTCAAATCTTTTTTTTATCTGCATTCTTATTAGTTTGGCGGACCTGAACTTTCAGAAGCCCCCATCTAAAATTTTTGTTTTTAATTATTTTTTTCTTCTTTCAATGGATTATTATCGATTGCACACCAATCTATCAGACTGTGAAAAAAAAATTCTAAAAAGTTATTTATTTTGCAGGGGTGCTCAGTGCCCCGTATAAGTTTATAGTAAACCGATCCCCCATATCGGAACCGCTCGAAAGGAAACTGGCGCAAAGGTGTCAAAGTTAGGGTGGCCCAGAAAAAACAGAACCCAAATTATTTATTATCGAGCGGTTCCGATATGGGGGATCGATTTACTATAAACTTATATGGGGGAATGAGCACCCCTGAAAACTCGAAAAATAAAGAAGTTTTTAGAATTTTTTTTTACAATCTGATAGATTGGTGTGTAAACGATAATAATCCATTGAAGAAAAAGAAAAGAAATTACAAAGAAAATTTTTTTTCAGCTGTTCCGATATGGGGGATCGGTTTACGATAAACTTATACCGGGAACTGAGCACCCCTAAAAAACTCGAAAAATAAATAACTTAAAAATTTTTTTTTTACAATCGGATAGATTGGTGTGCAATCGATAATAATCCGTTGAAAAAAAAAAAAAAGATTAAAAACAAAAATTTTAGATGGGGGGTGGGTTCTGAAAGTTCAGGTCCGCCTTTAGTTTCATTAGTCTTTTTAATCTAATCTAATATTTTATTACATTAAAACTCAAATACTTGCACCCAGGTGGGGGGTGCTAGTCTATTTAACTCATAGAAAGGAATCTAAAATCTAAATGGAATTACTACACCGAATCAGAGTGGACCTGGAAGTAATGACAATGAAAAGGTACTCCACACTACGAAACCGTTATTTCCCTGAGAGATGCTATGAAGGGGAATTACTCGTCTGTCATCCCGACCCCACACCACACGGCTTAAATAGGTTATAGAAAACAATTTTCTAGGGGTAGAGGCGTCTGGCCATGAAATTCGGCATTCATGACTTGACAACTGACAGCAGTCAATGGCACTTATATTAAATTCACTGCCCAATATCCTCGTCGATTTACGCAGCCTCTAACTAGGATCAACCGAAAAGGTCAAGATATCTATTAACACTAATTCGCTTCGGAAAACTGGAAATCCAGAATTTTGTTCACTTCAAAAACTAGTTTATCCAGCACTTATTAACTCCCTAAATCTCAACAGGATGATCAGTGATCCTTACGGCCTCGAGCAAGGTTACTATATATAATATATATATAGTACAAATTAAATTCGTCGGGGTGGCCATACAACAAGGGAGTCTATCCCATTTTCCCTAGCGCTAGACCAAGGTGATTGTTTTTTAGCGTCTGAGGCGGAGCGCCACACCTACCATCAGATCCTCATTCTACCACACAGATCCCCGTGCTACCCGTACGCTAAGTTGGCGAGGGCCGGTATCGAGCTAGAAACCTTGAATTTCCCAGCCAAACACTCTACCGACTGAGCTCAACCGAGAGATAGTCAGGGATACCCGTGCTGCTTGCGCGACATGATGATGATGATGATATATATATATATATATATATATATATATATATATATATATATTGGTTAAAATAATTAAATTCTAACCTTAAGTTCAGCCCTTTGTTCCTCCGAGGAGGCCATTCAGACGTGTATTTATAAAACTCAATGACATTTAAAAGGCATAGGATACCGTTCACCCAATGTCGACGTATTCGTCGCCATTCGGACAGGATTATTTATTTAAGCGTTTACTCTTGTCCCCTTTGGCTCAACGGCCAAGATTCAGTCACTGTTCTTTGTAAACTAACCGAGCGTGAAACTTGAAGCCCCCTCCGTAAGGATTGAACCCCCCCCCCAAAAAAAAGGACTATAAACGACCCCTACGGCGTAATTTATTTGCGCATGAATCTCTACCGGGTACTGATCATGTTTATAGTGTTTCTTAAGATTCCTTTATTTTCTCCACCTTTTGTCTGTTCGGTTGTTGAATATAATAAGAATGTAGATGATGGGACATCGACATCTTAAGGGGTCATATTTCTAAAAACAAAACCAACCGATTTTTTTTTTATCATGGCAGCGAAAAGTGAATGGATGAATAATAAAACAAATAAATTCATCAATTTTGACTGAAATTCTGAAATTAAGTTGTTTTACTATTATACAGTGATTTAGTCGTTTTATTATTATACAGTGATTAAGTTGTTTTACTATTATACAGTGATTAAGTTACTTTGCTATTATACATTGATTAAGTTGTTTTGCTATTATACAGTGATTAGGTTGTTTTACTATTATACAGTGATTAAGTTGTTTTACTATTATACAGTGATTTAGTCGTTTTATTATTATACAGTGATTAGGTTGTTTTATTATTATACAGTGATTAAGTTGTTTTACTATTATACAGTGATTTAGTCGTTTTATTATTATACAGTGATTGGGTTGTTTTATTATTATACAGTGATTAAGTTGTTTTGCTATTATACATTGATTTAGTCATTTCATTACTCTTCTCTGCCTCCCCTAAATAGGCTCTTCCGGTCGTGATGTCCAGAGGTAGTCTGCGCCGGCCTAGTATATATATGTGTGATTGTGTGTGTGTGTGTGTGTGTGTGTGTGAGAGAGAGAGAGAGAGAGAGAGAGAGAGAGAGAGAGAGAGAGAGAGAGAGAGAGAGAGAGAGAGAGATAAGAAAAAAATAATATTCCTTCGTTATTGATACTAGCAAATATATGCACCTCCGGGTGCAAGTATTTGAATTTTGATGTAATGAATATTTAAATTTGAAATACTTTTGAAACTAAAAAATCCAAATAAAATGATTTGAAACCGAGGGGTATAATCGAAGAATAGAACTTTGAAACTAAGTCTTCCATCATTTTTTCACTCCCTCCTTTTATTGCTGAATTTTCTAATTTAACTATTTAGTTAAATTAGGAAGTAAAGAATAAAATTAATGTTATTTCTTTTATATTAAAGGATTTCTTTTAAGATTTATCCCCGAGTTTTTTGCTCATATTCATTAAGAAAAAAACAAACAATTAGAAATCAATAATACCAAGCGCATATTTAATAAAATTAAGCTTTTAATATCAATATGCAAATTAGCTTCCTGTTCACACTGTAACCGCTATTTTGTTGCATATATAATACAATTGCATGTTATTAGAATGTAGATAAAGTCAAAAGTATTAATAAGGTATAACAATTTTATCAATAACGTTTAAATAAAAATAAATTCATGGTGAATGTGACGTCAATAACTAAGGGAATTGTGACTTTGAGTAGTGATTTAGTTTCGGCTTCAGACAGACAAACACACAATCTCCATTATAATAAGATATAATTTTTAACTAGCATGGCCTGTGCATATATCACAGTATGATCATTTAATTATTATAACATTTGGTATATTTACTTAAGAGCTATTTTGCTATACTTCAATATGTAAAAAGTATATAATCTTAATTTAACTCTCTCTCTATCTCTTTCTCACGTTTTTTTTTTTTTTTTTTTTTTTCCTTTTTTCATCTTTTCATTATGTTCAATTGAAATGAATCAGCATTATCGTTGCCGCGCGCTCACACCCCTCTCTTTATCTTGCATCACAATCTTTCTTTCTTTCTTTTTTCATCATATTTCTTCTGTGTAGCATGTCCCTTTTCTTCCCTGACTTTCTTTATAATAAAAAGGGAATCGTCCTTTATTTAGCATCACACCACACACACACACACACACACACACACACACACACACACACATATATATATATATATATATATATATATATACTAGAAAATGGCCGCCCTAGACAAGTTAGCTGGAATCAGAAGCAGAAGTTACCAAGTAAAACCATCTATCATCATATCCTCAACTATCATCTCTAATCTATCTCTCTGTCTCTGTCTCTGTCTCTCCCTCTCCCTCTCTCTCTCTAACACATATACCCGCTGTTTTATAAGGGCTGTATAACATTTATTAACATATCCACGCGGTACCGAGGGCGTCCCATCGTGATGTAATAGTTTCGCAAATCCATTATTACTTAATAGTGAGTATGATCATCGCTGGATGCCCTATGCTTGCGACCGTGTGTCACATCCTCCCCATGGCGAAAGGGTTGGGTAAATACCTAATTGCTAGGCAGTGTGCATGAGCATAAGACCTACACAAGTCCCGAGTCGGGTAAATAAGTGCGACTCGTGGTGGTGTAATGGCCAGCAAGCTAAAATCACAGTTGCATTACTACTGAATAGTGAGTTCCATTCTCAGTGGATGCCCTATACTTGCGACCCTATGACCCACCCTTACTGTGGCAAATGGGCCGGATAAAAAGAGGGCCCAGCATGATGCAATAACTACCCGGCTCGTCTTGCAAATCCATTACTACTGAATAGCGAGATCGAATCCTCGCTAGGTGCCCCAAACTTGCGACCTTGTGTCACATTCTACCCGTAGAAAACGGGTTGGTTTGTTGGTTTATTGATTTTAACAGCATATCAACCAACCTGGGGTTATGTCATGCCTCACGGTTAGGAAGTAATATATGTTGTGTATTTATATTTATACTTTTTTTTTGAACGGGTTGGGTAAATACCTACAACTAAATAGCGAGTTAGATCCTCAGAGGATGCTCCATAATTGCGACCTTGTGTCACATCCTACCCGTAGCGAAAGGGTTGGGTAAATACCTACAACTAAATAGCGAGTTAGATCCTCGCAGGATGCTCCATAATTACCGTGTCACATCCTACCCGTAGCGAAAGGGTTGGGTAAATACCTACAACTAAATAGCGATCCTCGCAGGATGCTCCATAATTGCGACCTTGTGTCACAATCCTACCCGTGGCGAACGGGTTGGTTAATATGTACCCGTTAGGCAGTGTGCATGAGCACAAGACCTACACGTCCCTGAAAGCGCCATCATGTGGCAATAATTGAAAGCGTCAGTTGTTAATAAGCAAGAGAAAACTAAAACAACGCTTTATTATTTATTTAAAAGAATATGTACAAATATAAAAAAAGCGAATAAAAAATGTATTTAAAAAAGAAAAAAGAAAAAGAAAGATAAAAAAAGACAAGATAAAAATGTTCGGGGGAAAAACATTTTAGTTAAAACAAACAAAAAACGAAATAAAGTTGAAAGAATAATGAAAACAAGGGAATTACTAAAGCAAAGGGCAGAGGGAAGCGAGTAAAATAACCCAAAAGGATTTTTCACGCCAGAGACATTATAAACCCATTTGTGGGACTTTAATTAATTCTAAAAGCCAGACGTCGGGGGGTGGGGCACACAGAGAAATGGATTTTCGGAGTTGATGCTTCAAATAGCCGATGAAGGCGGGGGAGGGGAGCAATGAGCCGAAATTGACAATGTTATCTTGTTGCGATCTCAGCTGCGAGCCACCTCCCTTAATGGATGGAAAAGCTACAGGTGCCCCCAGACTGACGGCTCATTGGTACAGAGAGGCAGAAGAAAGGCACCCAAAAGCATACACCATTCAATGACAAAATCACGCTTCAGTCTGGGTAGTGAGGATGTCGCGCGCCTGGTCTTTATCAGAAAAAAAAGGACGTCATATAGGTATTTACCCAACCCCTCTGCCACGAGCAGGTTGCAACACACGGTCAATGAGAACATCTAGTTTTCCTTCTCCTAGACTGGTTGTCATACCAAGGGTAAAGCACCTATCCTATCCTATTTACCCATATCTAGGATATATATATATATATATATATATATATATATATATATATATATATATATATATACCCTTTTTAGCTCAGTCGGTAGAGGGTCCGACAAGGAACCCCAAGGTTCCAGGCTCGATACCGGCCCTCGCCAACTCAGCGTAGAGTAGCACAGGGATCTATACAGCAAAGTGAGGAGTTGATGTATATATATATATATATATATATATATATATATATATATATATATATATATATATATATAGTGACAAATGCAATAAATTAGAATCTATCTATCTCTTTATATATATTAGCAAGAATATGAAAACCCTCTCCGGACGTAACTACTTAAGTTTTAATATAATAAAATATATCAAATTAGAAAGATTAATGAAATTAAATAAGCACGTATATAAAAATATTACACTTATTTTAATTATATCTTAATTGCTGTCTATATAAAATCAGCCATAGAATTGATTTTTGATAAGTTAGAGAATAAACGAATAATACTGGAAATCAATATCCCCAAATAATTATTTATTAAACCCGTTTTTTTAAAAACCCGTATGCAAATTAACCACACCATATATTATGTAAATCTTTATTTCTTAGGGATATATATAACACATGGCAGGAATTTAAACGCAGTAATAATATGGGATGTTTTGAGGCAATTCTAACTCAGATTTTCATTGAAGTCTCGTTAATAAATAAGATTTATTCTATATATTAATGATTTTGACTATAAATTAAATACGCTTTGATAAACTTACACACTTCCTGAGCGTACTGTGTCGTAAGCAGTAACGTAGTTTCGGTTACAGACAGACACACCGAATCTCCATTATAATAAAATATATAAATCTGTGCGTATCGTAACAAAGATAATGAATTAGAATCTATAAAGATATAGATCGTAACTTCAAAGATTTTAAGAAAATCAGCATCAGATATGGTAAAAGAATGTCTATGTTTTTTGCCCAAGCACTTTCAACCATTTTGCTGGTCATCCTCAGGGGGATTGCTGGTTATAGTATTTGTTTGGTGCGAGTTTTATTCGTTTGAAGGTTTTTTTGTTTGGCAATAAATATAGGATATTTTTTTTATCATCTAGATTCCGATTTACGAAAAACAACTAGAAATAGGTAGAAAGAAAGATAGACAGAATTATCGCATATTAAGAAAGAAATAAAGAAATAAATGAGAGAATAAAAAGAAAGAAAGAAAGAAAGAAAGAAAGAAAGAAAGAAAGAAAAGTGACATATTCACAAAGGAAGAAATGGGGAGAAAGAAAGAAAGAAAGAAAGATGATATATTCAGAAACAAAGAAAATATGATGGCATATTAAAAAAGAAAGAAAGAAAGAAAGAAAAAAAATCGACATATTCAGAAACAAAGAAAATATGATGGTATATTAAGAAAGAAAGAAAGAAAGAAAGAAAGAAAGGAAAGTGACATATTCACAAAGAAAGAAAGACACGAGTAGAAAGAAAGAAAGAAAGAAAGAAAGGCGTATTTAGAATCAAAGATAATATGATAGCATATCAAGAAAGAAAGAAAGAAAGATGCATATTCACAAAGAAAAAAACACGGGGAGAAAAAAAGAAAGAAAGAAAGAAAAAAAGGAAAGAAAGAAAGAAAAAAAGAAAAAAAGAAAGAAAAAAAGAAAAAAGAAAAAAAGAAAAGAAAAAAAAAGGAAGAAAGAAAAAAAAGAAAGAAAAAGAAAAAGAAAGGAAAAAGAAAAGAAGTAAGAAAAAAAGAAAGGAAGAAAGAAAAAAGAAAAAGAAAGAAAAAAAGAAAGGAAGAAAGAAAAAAGAAAGGAAGAAAGAAAAAAGAAAGAAAAAAAAAAGAAAGGAAGAAAGAAAAAAGAAAAAGAAGAAAAAAAGAAAGAAAGAAAGAAAAAAGAAAGGAAGGAAGAAAGGAAGGGATAAAGGAAGGAATAAGATATTACGACATTATCTTTCTAATACAATCTGGTAAGCGGCATTTCCATCTTTCAGTGAAAATGAAAGCCAAAAAAAAAAAAAAAAAAAAAAAAATTGATACGGAAAATGGAAAAGATGGAAAACAATTATATAAAGATGCCAAACATGGCAAAAAAAATGAAGAACGACATTTGATATAGACTGATGGTTAAAGAGAGACTTCAATGAACTCCTACAAGATTCATTCGACCTGAAATGATCCTGGAATATTGGTAGATATATTAAAGGTAGACGTGCTGGAACGAGAAATCAGGATCAGCCTGTTCGCCATCATCTGCGCTGGCTTGGTCACGTCAAAAGGATGGATAAAGGCCGCATCCCCAAAGACCCACTGTATGGCGAATTAGCAGAAGGCCGGGACCCGTAGGGAGACCACGTCTACGCTTTAAAGACGTCTGTAAGAAGGAGATGAAGACATGCCACATCAACAACAACACCTGGGGGTTGGTGCAGAAAACCGAGCGGCCTGGCGCCTCCTTGTCAAACAAGAAAGGAGTGAAAAGAGAGGAAAGAAACCGCCACAGAAAAGAGAGCCAGAAGGAAGGAGAGACAACAGCGACTGCAGCAAGCATCACTGTTTGCTTGCAGTCACTGCACCAAAGATTACCATTTCAAAAATTGACCTGTTCAGCCATTCACGCAGATGCAGTTAAAAAAATTGTGGACACTACTCCATCGTCTTTAGCTGACGGAAGGATGCCAACAGCTCTTCCATAGGATGCGACACAACGTTATTTAAATAGAAGGGAACTATTATAAAAAGTGTCAAGGATAAAAACAATCTACTTGGTCTAGCGCTAGTGAAAAGGGGATAGACTATCTAACCGTCTAGCTGATACCGACTTTAGGCCACACCCGACGATGAAAAAGGTATTGAAGATAATGGAAAAGAAGTAAAAACAAACAAGAAAAAAAACAAAGAAAAACAAAACAAAAACAAGAAATGGGACAAGAAAAAAAAGAAGAAATGAGGAATAAAGATAGAAATAATAAATAAAAAAATTGACCTGTTCAGCCACTCGTGCAGATGCAGTTAAAAAGATTGTGGACACTACGCCATCGTCTTTAGCAGACGGAAGGATGCCAACAGCTCTTCCATAGGATGCGACACAACGTTATTTAAATGGAAGGAACTATTATAAAAAGTGTCAAGGATAAAAATTACCTAGTTTTTTTTTCTCGACATTCCTCAGTTGGGATCCTTTAAGCATCAGAAATTGGCCGATATGTGTGTGTATAATTAATACTTTGAAATCGACAGTACTCGTCTAGTTCTTCTCTTTTTCTCTCTCTCCACCTAAATGCACACATACACGCACACACATACCCACATATACACACAGATGATCAAGAATACACACACACACAAACACACACACACACACACACATATATATATAATATGTATAAATATAATAAGATAAATATATAAAGGTTTTACATATGTATTTATTAGGTGACAAAGGAACATTCACAACCATATTGGTTTCATGCGATGCAATCATCAGGTGAAGATATGTATATATATATATATATATATATATATATATATATACATTTTACCCCGAAGAAGGCCGTTTTTCTTTGTATACTTAAATATTTCATAATTTTCTATTATTATTATTTTATTTTATATTTAAAATAATAATAAATAGAATACAATGTGTACATGAACAAACACCTGGCCTAAACACGTGTTGGCAATTCATTAAATCATTTTTATCCATTTAACATTTTCTTTCCTTTATTTATTTATTCTTTCAACATATACATATATATGTGTTCGTGTGTGTGTGTGTGTGTGTGTGTGTGTGTGTGTGTGTGTGTATAAACACATGCATATATATATTTTTTGGAGGATATGTGCTTAATTGAAGTCATACCTAATTTTGAAAATTGATTAGTTAATAATGAATGAATTTAGGCGGGCATATATGTTCAAATGTAAGGCTAAAATTTAAATCGGTTTTAATTTGTATCTCAGCTAAAAGGTAAAGAAAGAAAGGAAGGAAGGAAGGAAAGAATGGAGGGAAGACGGAAGATATGAAAAAAGGAAGGAAGGAAAGGAGGAAGAAATTAAGGGATGAAAGAAATAAAGAAGGAAGAAAGGAAGGAAGGAAAGGAGGAAAGAAAAAAGAAGGAAGGAATTAAGGGAGGAAAGAAAGAAGGAAGAAAGGTAAGAAAGGAAAGAAAGAGGAAGTAATGAAGGAATAAGGAAGTAAAGGAGGAAAGAAAGAAAGAAGGAAGAAATAAAGGAAGGCATGAAGAAAGGAAGAAAGGAAGAGGGAAGGAAGGTGGGAAGGAAGGAAGGAAATAAGTAAGGAAGGAAGGAAGGAAGCAATGAAAGAAGCAAGGGAAGAAATTAGTAAGAAAGAAAGAAAAGAAGAAAGGCAGGAAGGAGTGAAGGAAGGTGGGGGAGAAGGTATGGAGAAGGGAGGAAAGAAGGAAAGAAAGAAAGAAAGAAAGAAAAAAAGGTAGGTAGAAAGGAAGGAAAGAAGGACAGAGGGAAGGAAGAAGAAGGGAAGCAATGAATGAAGTAAGATAGAAAAGAATGAAGGAAGGAAGGAAGGAAAGTAGAAAAGAAAGAAAGAAGGAAAAAGAAAGGAAGGAAGAAAAGAAGGAAGGAAAGGAGGGAGGAAGGAAAGAAAGAAGAAAGGAGGGAAAGAAGAAAGGAAGAAAGAAAGTAAAAATTATGAAAAAGGACCGTGTTAGCTCAGTCGGTAGAGCGTTCGGCTATAAACCACAAGGTTCATAGTTCGATACCGGCCCTCGCCAACTCAGTGTATGAGTATCATAGGGATATGTGCGGTAAAGTAAGCAGCTGATGGTAGGTGTGGCGCTCCATCCTAGACGCCAAAACAATCTTCTTGGTCTAGCGCTAGTGAAAAGGGGATAGACTCTCTTGCCGTCTAGCTGATACTGACTTTAGGCCACCCCGACGATGAAAAAGGTATTGAAGAAAATGGAAAAGAAGTGAAAACAAACAAGAAAAAAACAAAGAAAAACAAAACAAAACAAAACAAAACAAGAAATGGGATAAGAAAAAAGAAAGAAGAAATGAGGAATAAAGATATAAATAATAAATAAAAAAAAAACACTGGAAAGGATAAAAAAAAAAATGAAAAAAAAATCTCAAAAGTAACGAAACCGAAAAATGAATAAATAAATAAATAAAAATGAATAAAATAAAATAAGGACAAAAAATATTGAAGGAAAAAATTGAAAAACGTTTTATTAGATTGTGAAAAGAAAATGTGCTGAGTGAAAAAGAAAAAAAACCTGAGAGGAACAAAAAATCAATGCTGCCTCATAGATTCATCTGAAATAGAAAGGAATGTTTTGTAATAATGAAATGGTAACAGTTTGAAAGAGAAGAAAGAAAGAAAGAATAAAGCATCGGAAAGAAAGAAAGAAAAAATAAAGCACTGAATAGAAAGAAAGAATAAAGCATCAAAAAGAAAGAAAGAAAAATAAAGCACTAAATAGAAAGAAAGAAAGAAAGAAAGAAAGAAAGAAAGAAAGAAAGAAAAAAGCATAGAAAATAAAGAAAGAAAAATAAAGCACTGAATAGAAAGAAAGAGAGAAAGAAAGAAAGCATCGAAAAGAAAGAAAAATAAAGCATTAAATAGAAAGAAAAGAGAAAGAAAGAAAGCATCGAAAAGAAAGAAAAATAAAGCACTGAATAGAAAGAAAGAAAGAAAGAAGTAAAATAAAGCACTAAATAGAAAGAAAGAAAGAAAAAGAAAGAAAGAATGAAAGAAAGAATAAAGCATCAAAAAGAAAGAAAGAAAGAATAAAGCATCGAAAAGAAAGAAAGAAAAATAAAGCACTAAATAGAAAGAAAGAAAGAAAGAAAGAAAAAGAAAGAAAGAAAAAATAAAGCACTAAACAGAAAGAAAGAAAGAAAGAAGTAAAATAAGAAGGAGAAAATGAAGCAGAAAAGAGAGTATCAATGTAGAAAAGACGGAAGAAAGTCAGGATAGAAAGGAAAGAGAACGAAAGAAAAACAAACAAACAAACAACAACAAAAAAAAAAACGCTGGTAATAAACCAGTGAATAAATAAAAGAAAAAAAAGTAACTATTATCGCGGTATCGTTGTCATTAGTGGAAAAGGAGGAACAAAAGAAAAGAAAGAAAGAAGAAAAAACAGAATGGATGAAATAGAAAGAAAGAAAGAAAGAAAGAACGTAATGAAGAATGGCGAAAATGTAAATGAAAGAAAGAAAGTGAACAATAAAGAAAGAAAGTGAACATTATATTAAAAAGAAAGAGAAAAAGTGAACAATAAAAGAATGGAGAAAATGGAAAAGAAAGAAATGAGAAAAGAATGGAGAGAGAAAAAAGGAAGAGAAAAGAAAAAGAAAAGAAAGAAAGCTAAAACTAATGAATGAAGAAGAAAAGAGTTTGAGAAGAAATAAAATAACAATGAACTGAATAGATAAATAAATGAAGAAACAATCAAACAAAAATAAGAAAGAAAGTAAGAAAGAAAGATGAATGAGAAAGAAGAAAATAATAAAGAAAGAAAGCAGAAAGAAAGGAGAAAGAAAACAGATTAATTCACAAGAAAGAAAGAAAAAAAGAAAGAAAGAAAGAAAGAAAGAAAAACAAACTAAAACGGAACAGAAAAAGAAAGAAAGAATGATGAAAGAAAAGAGAAAGAAGGTGTTAAGAAAGGAGAAAGAAGAAATAATAATGCTGCGAATGGAAAGAAAGAAAGAAAGAAAGAAAGAAAAAGAACGAAAGCAAACGAGCAAATTAATAAAGGAAAGAGCGTAAGAGAAAAAAATTATAATTCGCTGACTAAAGAAGGAAGGAAGGAAGGAAAGAAGGAGGGAAGGAAGGAATCAATAGAAAAATAGAGGGTAAAGAAAAAAGAAAGAAAAAGAAAAAGAAAGTAAACTAATAATAAAGAACTAAATAAGAAGAAATAAAAATTAATAAATGAGAGAAATATGAGAGAATATCGTAAAAGCTGTTTGATTCATAAAAAAATGTGGGGGTGGGGAAGAAAACAACAGAAAGAAAGAAAAAAGAAAGAAAGACAGGAACAGAAGAAAAGAGAGAAAAAAAGAAAAAAGCTAGAAGAAGAAAAGGAAGAAAAAGATATAGAGAAAAAAATGAAATAATACTTAAATGAAAAAAAACATTAAAAAATAAATAAATTCAATCCGTTAATGTAGTCTCGTTTGTTAAAAGAGAGGAACGAAACAAAAGAAAAAGAAAGAAAGAAAGAAAGAAATAGAAAAAAGAAAGAAAGAAAGAAGGAAATTGAAAAAGAAAGAAAGAAAGAAAGAAATAGAAAAAAAACAAAAACAAAGGAAGAAAGAAAGAAATACACAAAGAAAGGAAATTGAGAAAGAAAGAAAGAAAGAAAGAAAGAAAGAAAGAAGGAAAAATAATAATGGAAAAAGAGGTCGATCTATTTGTTAAAAGAGAGAAACGAATCAAACAAAGAAAGGAAGAAAGAAAACGAAAAAAGAAAGAAAGAAAGAAAGAAAGAAGAAAAGAAAGAAAGAAGAAAAGAAAGAAAGATGAAAAGAAGATGTCGATTTATTTGTTAAAAGAGAGAAACGAAACAAAATAAAGAAAGAAAGGAAGAAAAATAAAAGAAATAAAGAAAGAAGGAAAGAAGGAAATTGAAAGAGAAAGAAAGAAAGAACAAATAAATATGGGATTAAAAGAGTTCGATTTATTTGTTAAAAGAGAGGAACGAAACAAAAGAAAGAAAGAAAGAAAGAAAGAAAATAATTAAAAGAAAAAGACAAAGAAAAAGTGAAAAAAAAGAAAACGAAAGAGGAGTGAAGAGTCAAACGTTGGCAAACAATTATCTCCGATTGACAAAAGATGAGGGCGAGATAGAGAACGAATACAGGTAAGAAAGATGGGGATACGGAAAAGAACGAGAAAGAGGGAGACGGTGAGTGTGTGTGTGTGTGTGTGAGAGAGAGAGAGAGAGAGAGAGAGAGAGAGAGAGAGAGAGAGAGAGAGAGAGAGAGAGAGTAGCACAAACAAACAAACAAATAACTGAATAAACAGAAATGGCCGAATATTGAAAAGAAACAGACGAACAACCTGTATTTTGGCAAGATTAAGATATTTCATTTTCACCCCCGGCTGATTTCCAAAGCGGTTATTGGCAAGTTGCAACTTAATACACCTGCTCGGTTGGCCTTGTTTGTTGGATTAAACTCAGCACAATGAACCCATCTATCTCAGGTAAGACACACACACTCACACACTCTCACACACACACACACACACACACACACACACACACACACATATATATATATATATATATATATATATATAGAGAGAGAGAGAGAGAGAGAGAGAGAGAGAGAAGGGTGGAGAGAGGCAAAGAGGAAATGATTCTGTTCTTTCTTTTTTTTCAATTTTGATTTTGGTAGAGAATGGGAGCCTCACGAGCGAGGTCAAGTCGACGAGCACGCTTCACTCGACCGTGGTAACGGCGAACGGTAGATAAATTGAATTGTTTGGGTGGGTAAGAGGGTTGAGGCAGAGAGAGAGAGAGAGAGAGAGAGAGAGAGAGAGAGAGAGAGAGAGAGAGAGAGAGAGAAAGAGAGAGATGGTCACTAGAGTTAAACTGATGTGTAATAGTTGAGGCCAAAAAGACCTAACATCTTATTTTGGCGTTTCAAACTAAATGACCCACCGTATAGGTATGTGCGCCAAATCGTCTCCGGGCTTTGTACGCGAGTACTTGTGTGTGTGTGTGTGTGTGTGTGTGTGTGTGTGTGTGTTAGTCGGGGTGGTGTGGAGATATGTGGGTGGTGTGTTTACGTGTGTGCGTGGGCTTACAGCAATACATTCGATTTTTTTTTTAAATTGAAAAATCGATTCTCAACGTTTGTCTGCACGTGCCCGTGTTTTTGGCAATTCCTTTTTAAAGCGTTTAAAACTAAACGACGCACCCTGTACACACCGTATAGGTATGTGCGCCGACTTTGTCTCCGGGCTTTATACGCAAGTACTGTGTTGTGTGTTTGTGTGTGTGTGTGTGTGTGTGTGTATGTGTGCACGCGTCGAGGTGGTGTGGAGATTTGTGGGTGGGTGTGTTTTTACGTGTGTGCGTAGGCTTACAGAAATACGTTCGATTTTTTTAATTGAAAATTCGAATATGCGACTACACTCTGATTGTGTATTTCAAAACTGAAAATGAAAAATGTCAAAGTGTAGATGTAAGCTTACCTATTGTGGATTAGAAATGTGACGTGTAACATGTTTGTGTAAATGATGGATGTTCATTTCTTAAGATGGTGTTTCAGAAAAATTGATATATCGTAATCTACGAGGTTTGTCAAAAAGTAATGCCATTTTCCTTATTTTATGTGAAGTTTCTTTTCATATAAAACTAAGGCCTACATTGAGACCCTAACGAGGCTCAGAGCAGGAATCTGGTGAGTAAGACCCAACTTGTTAATCGACAATGTCCTCCTTCTTTTGTTTGTTTTTTTGTTTTACGGCATATCAACCTCAGTGGGTCATTTAATGCCGATAAAGTTTTGAAATAAATCAATTTTTAATGGATAATACAATTTTTTTATAAATACATTTTTCTATTTAACCCATAGATGGGACCCTAACATGTACTACCACTCCGGGTCAGAGTGGACCAGGGAGCAATGGTGATGAAGGGGTGCTCCACATTCCCCAAACCTCCAAAACTGGAACCTCACCATCAGAGAGAGTTTAACGTCATTCCCAGGACATGTAGACCCGCAGCCACCGCCTTCTAGCACCCATATGATAAAAAGGGGTAGGGGCTTGCCATAAAGGCAATAGGGTTGAGAAAATCATATAGGTGCTAGGGCTTGACGTGACCAGCCGATTGATCGGAGGGGCCTCTCCGACCGCCCGTCTAGCCCAAGATAGGACCAAAGTGGAGTATTGCATGTCATGAACTGCTCATCCACCTGGGCTCTATCCTTAAGCATCACGGGTCGCCACCCACGGCCAACAGGTGGCCCCATTGGGTCAGTCTTACCCCTCTGCACAGGTGCAGTCGGTGCATTCTAACGCCTCAGTCGACAGGGCGGTGTCCTCCTTCTGCAAGAGAATGCTCGACCACATACAAGCACCAGGTCAAGGAAGAAAATCGCCTCATTCGGGTGGACAACTTTACCGCATCCTCCATACTCACCAGATTTAGTGCCTTCAGATTATCATCTCTTCGGACCCATGAAATAGGGGTTGAGAGGAAAACATTATTCCAGTGACGAGGAAGTAAAATCTGGAGTGAAGAAGTGGCTCAAAGAACAGTCAACAGAATTTTACGCGGCAGGGATACATGCTCTCATTCGAAGGTGGAACATTGCTATTGAGAGAAACGGTGGTTATTTGGAGAAGTAGAGATGTGATTCACTGAGAACCAACTTCATTTTGATGTATGATACATGTTTCAGTGTTGGTAATTATACCTATCCTAAACAAAATGCCATTACTTTTAGACTCATCCTCGTAATAACTTGACCAAGTCTTGCTGAAATAATCTCAAATTCTAACAGCATGTGTAGAAACAATTCAAAATTCTGTTTAATGTGTTTGTTTTTTTCTTATTGGGTATGGAAATGTCATTCAGTAGAGAGTAGATAATGCTACAGCGATATTATAGGTTTTCCTATTGCTATGATGATTATAAGACAGGGAGTTTCTGAAAAATTGTTATTATTTTGAAATCTAATAACTTTTCCATTTCTCATTCAAATAATCTCAAATTTTAACATCATGTGTAGAAATAACTCGAAATTCTGTTTAATGATTTTTTTTCTTTCTTTTCGGGTATGGAAAAGCCATTCATTAGAAAAGAAAAGGTGTTTAAATATTAAACGCATTTCTGATTACGAAACTTTTTCTGAAACATCGTGTAGATCTCAAATGATATCAAACTTTTTGAAAAACCTTGTATTTTTTCTTTTTCAAAATTATTATCTTCTTTTACTTTCACTTTTAACTGGGCTGTTTTCTAAATATAAGGTCAGTAATAAAAAATGAAATTACTCTTTATAAATTAAAGCAATATAATTACTCTTTATTTAACAAGTTTAACAAGAACAGCATGTGTAGAAACAAGTTAAAATTCTATATTTTCTGTTTTCTGTTTTTCTTTTTCTTTTCAGGTATAAAAATGCCATTAACAGAAAAAGAAAAGAGCATTTAAAAAATTAAACATAGAATTTTGAATGATTTTGATATTTATTGTGTATAAACACAACATTCAGGTTACAGTAAGCTCGGCCTCTGTTCAGATGTTTTTTTAATTACTTTATTTTAATTAATTAATTAATTAATTACTTTACATCTCATTATCCAAAATTCTAACATAAAAAAGGAAACACGAGATAACTTGAAATGTATGAACTTTTTGATTATTTATTTTACTTCAAAACTATATAATGCTTCTTTTTATCTTGTTACCTTATGCTTCCTACTTGTAGTTGTTAGAAGATCTCAATTGGATGTTTTTGTTTTGCTTTCCAAGTATTCAATTAAAAATACTTAAGACCTATGGAGGTTTAGAGTTAAGATATCAACATTTGTAGTTGATGGTATAAGATGATATTTGATCAATGATAATGTCTTATAGAAAACATGCCTTAAAGTTGCTTCAGATTGGTTGGAATTGTCTGACTTTATTTGACTAACTTTATTAGTTTAAGCATTTTAAACAAAAAAAAAAAATAAAGGAGACATCTCCACACTCGACGGCAAGCCTCTTAAGCCAGTAGAACAATTCACATACCTAGGTGGTAATATCTCCTCCACAGAGAGCGATGTTAATACACGAACGAATAGCAAAGGCATGGGCGGCCACAAATAGATTATCAGTCATATGGAGGTCCGATCTCCCTGGCAAGCTGAAGCGACAGTTCTTCCAGGCTGTGGTTGTGTCGGTGCTGCTGTATGGCTGCACCACCTGGACCCTGACAAAGCGTCTTGAGAATAAGCTAGATGGGAGCTGCACAAGAATGCTGCGAGCAGTCTTGAATAAGTCGTGGAAACAGCACCCCACAAGGAAACAGCTGTATGGTCACCTGCCCCCCATCTCACAAAATATCCGAGTGAGACGGACAAGGCATGCAGGACACTGCTGGAGAAGCAGGGATGAACTCATAAGCGACGTTCTCCTGTGGAAGCCAACACATGGACATGCAAGTGTGGGGCACCCAGCAAGGACATACATTGACCAGTTATGTGAAGATGCTGGCTGCTCCGCAGAGGAGCTTCCAGGTGTAATGAATGATAGGGAGGGTTGGCGAAAGATTGTCATGGATGCCCGTGCTACATGCTCGACATGATGATGATGATGCATTATTATAATATTTAATATCATAATGTTAGTTTTTCTCTTTTCTTTATATTGTCTTTATTTTCTTTTTGATTTATGGAAAATTACTTTATTCTAATTTTTTTTTGCTTTATAGTTTTTTTTTTATATTGTACACTTTGGAGATATTTATTTCTGAGACATCGAATATAAAACCAAGAATATTTAAAAAATTATATGCAAATCTTTCAGGTTCTATATTCTATTAAAGATAAGAGTTCTTTTTTTTTCTTTTCTTTTTTTTCTCGATATGTTATGCTAAAAATATGCATCTATCATTTTAGACTGCTCAGATGTTTTTAAACTCCACCATTGTCATTATAAAACCTCGGATCTTTTGTATTTTTTGGTTACATCCGATTTACTATTGTTTCATATCTTTGTAACTACCTAACTACCTACCTGCTTTTGTCCTTAGAATGGGCGTGTATGTATACAATAAATAATTATCTTCCTTAGATAATTTACATGTCTAGTAAAGAGACACTTAACAATTACAAAACACACACACACACACACACACACACACACACACACACACACACACACACTAGATCTCTTTTCGCTTCCGGTCTTTGGGCAGTAGATACATTGTATTTGACCCTGCAAGGGAACAGTGAAGACACATGGCTATCTTTACAACCCTATACTATTCTAGTATTATTTGGTTCATTCGGACTATTGTCCTCATCTTTATTATTATCTGTATAACGTTTGGGCCGATTAGACCTCCGACCTTCTTCAAGTATTTCTTGCCATACTCGGGAGCCTTTTCGAACTCAGGAACCTTCTTTTCATAATCGGGAGCTATCATGGAACTTTGAACCCAACCCCTTATTCAATCGACAGGGACATTTAAAATAAGTCATCCTTAGATGATTACCCATGAATTCAAACTTGGTTTCGGAGTTTAAATCGTTACCACTCACTTGAGGGCGCTCCAAGCAGCATAAATGCCACCAGACTTATTGAACAGAAACAGCGATTAGATATAGAAAATTAAAATGGAATAAGTTACTTATTAATTCAAATGATATGAAACATTTTTGAAATAACTCCGATTGGTTTTTATCTTTGTTTAATGTCATATCAAACTTCGTGGGTAATTTAATGCCAAATCCATCCTTAAAGAAGAACAGTAGTGTCACTATTTCATACATAGCTAAGAGGATAAAAATTTCATACCTTTCCCAACGGTATTAGTCCAAAAGTGAACGCAATTGCGTGACTGGAGTTACAACAAAGTCGCAGTCCAGTATGTTAGCCATTACGCCCCCTACGAGAGAGACGCTTTGAATTTTTCATAATTTCATTTTAAGAATTGAAAATTGAAATGAAGATATGAGTTCTAGATCGGGCTTCTCCAACTGCCCGTCTAGTCCAAGTAAGGGCCGAGGTGGAGTGTAGCATGTCACGGGATCACTTAGTACCTGGATCACGGACCGCTCAGCAATGATGATCCTATCCTCAGACATTACGAGTCAACACCCACGGCCAACAGTGGTGATGGGGGGGGGAGTTCTTACCCTTCTACAGTGGTGTAGTCGGCGTATTCTACAGCTTCAACCGACAGATCGTAGACTGTATAGGTACCTCGCTTTATACATAGATATGAACAGACTAATATATATATATATATATATATATATATATATATATATATATATTATTATTATCATTATTATTGTATACACAGGAATAACCTATTCGAGTTTCACCATAAGGATTTCGTGTTAAATCCACTGAATTAATCAAGATATCGTGATTAATTCAGTAGATTCAACCTGAAGATCCTTATGGTGAAACTCGAGTGGGTTTTTCCTGTGTATGCCATTATAATAATAAATTTGCTCTACTTACGTATTGAGAACTTATATTTGTTATATCGCTGTCTTATCATTGTGAAACTTGTATCAACTAACCATTGTGGCCAATTTCACCGGTAAGTCACCATTTTCTTATATAAAATCATATATATATATTAGTTTGTTCATATCTGAAATTGAAAGATAATCTAAACAGACAGAGGAGAGAGAGAGAGAGAGAGAGAGAGACAGACAGACAGACAGACAGACAGACAGACAGAGAATGACAAGGATATTTCAGGTATAAGCTTCAAACCGCAGATTTGAGCTGTTGTTTACTCTTCGCTGACTTTCGGGTCGACAAATGATCTTAAAAATAAAAAAACTTTGTTGCAAATTGAGTAAACAAACAGGTTGACAGCGGGATGCTGACTCTTTTTTATGTTTTTTCATGTGGCGTTTTAGGCCTCCAGCTGATTTTCAAACTTTATTACATTTGCCAGTTTGTAAGTAATCTGCTAGTTTATACGATGGGAAATGACTAATTACTCCTCGCGTAGACAGTCTGACCCCTTCCCCACATATCATTCAGGTAAAAGCTGCTTGCATTGCTCTTCACGCTAATGGGATTACTTGGGAAAGGCATGAATCTATTTCTTCTCCGCCCCCGTCTATGAGTAAATAGTAGGGTAAAGGTAAAGTAAAGTCGTCGGGGCGGCCTAATGTCGGTATCAGCCAGACAGCGAGGGAGTCTATCCCCTTTTCATTAGCGCTAGACCAAGGAGATTATTTTAGCGTCTGAGATGGAGCGCCACACCTACCATCAGCTCCTTACTTTACCGCATAGATCCCTGTGCTACTCATAACGCTGAGTTGGCGAGGGCCGGTATCGAACTAGGAACCTTGTGGTTTCTAGCCGAACGCTCTACCGACTGAGGTAGACTGGAATATTTAGCCTTGGCACGGCAACGGGTTTGGAAGAAGGAAAATTAGGAATTCAAACCAACAGAACGTCGCTTAAAAATTGACCTTGTGTCGCATCCTGCCTGTGGTGGAGGGTTTGCCGCTAAGTAAAACTTTTAATGTATTTTTGTACAAAAGTTAGTAAATATAATAAGTAAATATCCTAAGTAAATAGAAAATATAATAAGTTTCTTATTTACTTATAAAAAAAGGAAGCAAAGTCGTTGGGTGGCCTAAAGTCGGTATCAGCCACACAGCGAAGGAGTCTATCCCCTTTTCACTAGCACTAGACCAAGGAGATTGTTTTTAGCGTCTGAGGTGGAGTGCTACACCTACCATCAGCTCTTCACTTTACCGCACAG
>CM042153.1:24025800-24030800 GCA_023376005.1 Doryteuthis pealeii
TCATCAGGTGACGTACATCCGAATACAAGGAAAATTTTCATTGTATTCGGATCAACTAAATAGATATGTAATACCTTTATATATTTATTATATTATATTATATAATATTATATTTATATATATATATATATATATATATATATATATATATATATATATATATGAGAAGTAAACAACAGACGATGTTTGTGATATGGCTATTTTCAGCCGACAATATTTGGGAGAATATGTGCTTAATTGAAGTCGAACCTAATTTTATGAAAGTTAATTCATTAATAATTAATTAGGCGGGATTTACCTATTTAAATGTAAGGCTAAACAAAACGAAAAAATCTTGCTAAGTCCGTTTGGTGTGGAGGTAAGACGCTTGCCTGTCGATTTGACAGACGGGTTTCGAGTCACACACGGGGCGGTCTTCGTATCTATAGCTCTGCTGATGAGGCCTAATAGGCCGAAATGTACATACAGAGATTGATTTTTCTCGATTTGTTTAGCCTTACATTTAAATAGGTAATCCCGCCTAATTAATTATTATGAATTAACTTTCATAAATTAGGTTCGACTTCAATTAAGCACATATTCTCCCAAATATTATATATATATATATATATATATATATATATATTATATATATATATATAAGCGTAGACATAGTCAATGGCACTTGGTAACTGTCAGTTTCTCGCCTATGCCATCTTCATTTCCTACGAAGATAACTCTTACACGTCGAGCGCCCTATTCAGTATTAACCTGATCTACTAGACCAACTCGTTGACCATTACACCGTGATGAGAGTAGGAAGAATCTAAAGCCACATGGCTATTCGTTTCATTCCGAACCACGCACGTGTCAATTATCCCGACCAACACAAAATGTTAACGTTCATGATTTAATTATGGCAACATCACCGGAAAAGGACATTTGAAATCGGCTGCTACCAGGCTACGAGTGTACTTAACACACCACACACACACACACACACACATATATATATATATATATATATATATATATATATATATATATATATATCTGTACTACATTCTCCTGGGATTGTTTAACTCGACATAAACATTCCTTTTTATCGTTATTTTCTTCTTTTTTTTTATTGGAGATGCCAACAACGGGATAATAACACTTAAAAATGTCTAAAAGGGTTAAAATGGGTAAGCGTGAAAAAGAGTAAAATAGTTTCACAGTGTTCCGTCCGCTTCGTTGGATTATTCGGAGAAACAAAGACAAACAAACAAATATATGGCAAGCCCCAGCACCCCCTCTCTCTCTCTCTCTCTCTCTCTCTCTCTCTCTCTCTCTCTATATAATATATATATATATATATATATTAACAATCCCTACACACGAGCAGGATGTGACACAAGGTCAATTTCTTAAGTGGAGTTCAACAGGTTTGAATTCAGAGTTTTTCTTCTCCTAGAAAGGTGTTTATCTATCGATCTATCTAGCTGGCCTGATCATATGTATCTATCTCAGACTGTTCCGATCTATCTATCTATCTATCTATCTATCTATCTGTGTTTATATATATTGATCATATCTATCTATCTCAGGCTGTTCTTATCTATCTATCTATCTATCTATCTATCTATGTCTATCTATCTATCTATCTAGCTAGCTAGCCTGATCATATCTATCAATTTCGGTCTGTTCCTATCTATCTATATATCTATCTATCTATCGGTGTTTATCTATCTATATATCTAGCTAGCTAGCTAGCTAGCCTGATCATATATCTATCTCAGGCTGTTCCTATCTATCTATCTATCTATCTATCTATCTATCTATCTGTGTTTATCTATTTGTGTTTATCTATCTAGCCAGCTAGCCTGATCATATCTATCAATTTCAGTCTTTTCCTATCTATCTATCTATCTATCTATCTATCTATCTGTGTTTATCTATCTATCTATCTAACTAGCCTGATCATATCTATCTATCTCAGGCTGTTCCTATCTATCTATCTATCTATCTATCTATCTATCTGTCTATCTATCTGTGTTTATCTATCTATCTATCTATCTATCTATCTATCTAACTAGTTAACTAGTCTGATCATATCTATCAAATTCAGTCTGTTCCTATCTATCTATCTATCTATCTATCTATCTATCTATCTGTGTGTGTCTATCTATCTATCTATCTAGCTAGCTAGCTAGACTGATCATATCTATCAATTTCAGTCTGTTCCTATCTATCTATCTATCTATCTATCTGTGTTTATCTATCTATCTATCTATCTATCTAGCTAGCTAGCCTGATCATATCTATCTATCTCAGACAGTTCCTATCTATCTATCTATCTATCTATCTATCTATGTTCATTATAACCTCTGCACTCTCTTTCTATATTTACCCATTCACTTATTCATAACTAATTAGGTAAATGCAGATTGTGTAATGTTTATTTAATACACAGATTCATCAATGTGTATGACCTTAAAAAATTGTCATGCTAACCGCTACTTTATAAATTAGAATTATTCCTCTGATTTGAGATTAACCCTGAAAATGTATAATTAGTTTTCTAATTGACTTCGCAGATATTATCTTTCAAACAGCACGCATACACGCATGCGTACAGCAGTCATCACACAGGTACAATCCACTAATGAGTTTAGCTTCAAGGGGACCGTACGCCCCCCCAAACCCAACCACACAGGATGCAGATACACTTGTCGTCTAGAATTTTGTTCTACGAGGGTCAGTCAAAAAGTAATGGCATTTGTTTTAGGACAGGTATAATTACCAACACGGGAACATGTATCATACATCAAAATGAAGCTGGTCCTCTGTGGATTACATCCTTATTTCTCCACATAGGTAAGTAAAAAAGTAATGCCATTTTGTTTAGGACAGGTATGATTACCAACACGGGAACATGTATCATACATCAAAATGAAGCTGGTCCTCTGTGGATCACATCCTTATTTATCCACACAGGTAAGTAAAAAAAGTAATGCCATTTTGTTTAGGACAGGTATAATTACTAACACAGGAACATGTATCATACATTAAAATGAAGCTGGTCCTCTGTGAATCACATCCCCACTTCTCCACATAGTCACCGTTTTTCTCAAAAGTAATGTTCCACCAATAAAGCATATATCCCTGCCGCGTAAAATTGTATTGACTGTTCTTTGAGCCACTTCTTCACTACAGATTTCACTTCCTCGTCACTGGAATAATGCTTGCCTCTCAAACCCTCTTTCATGGAACCGAGGATGTGAAATCTGTAGTGAAGAAGTGAGGAAGTGAAATCTTTAGTGAAGACGTGGCTCAAAGAACAGTCAACACAATTTTACGGGGCAGAGATACATGCTCTCATTTGAAGGTGGGACATTGCTATTGAGAGAAACATCATTTTGATGTATGATACATGTTACTGTGTTGGTAATTATGCCTGTCAAATAAAAAGGTTTTACTTTTTGACTAACCCTTGCATTTAATCCATAGATGGGACCCTAACAGGTACCACCACTCCGGGTCAGAGTGGACATGGGAGCAATGGTGATGAAGGGGTACTCCACATTCACCAGATTTCTAGAATTCAAACTTCAACACCAGAGTTCAAGTCATACCCAGGACATACTCAGCCACCGCCTACTAGCATATATATATGATAAAACGGGTTGGGGCTTGCCATAAAGGTAATAGGATTCGAACAAATATATAGGGGCTAGGACTTGATGTGATCAGCCGATTTATCGCTAACCGCCCGTCTAGCCTAAGTAAGAGCAAAATCAAACTAACAGCCCTAGACAACTGTTGGCTGGGGATTTAGAATACACCGACTGCACCTCTGCAGAGGAGTAAGTCTGCCCAATGAGACCACCCGTTGGTCGTGGGTGACAACCTGTGATACTTAAGGACGGAACCCAGGTGGGGGGCAGTCTATTACATGCAACACTCCACTTTAACCCTTACTTAAGCTAGACGAGTGGTTAGAGAGGCACTCTCCGATTAATCGGTTGGTCACGTCAGGTCCTAGCAGTTATATGACTGTCCCAAGCCTATTACCCTTATGGCAAGCCCCAACCCCTTGTCATATATGTGGTAGAAGACGGTAGCCGAGGGTCTTGGTGTCCTGGGTATGACGTTAAACTCTATCTGATGGTGAAGTTCCATTTCTAGAGGTATGGGGAATTTGGAGTACCCCATCATCATCATTACTCCCAGGTCAACTCTGACCCGGAGTGGTAGTACCTGTTAGGTTCCCATCTAGGCATTAGATTGGACAAAATGAGTTTTAAAAATGTGTTAAAAATTGAGCTTAAAAATGTTGAATACCTACCAAGCATAAATAGAACAAAACGTCTTCGGTAAAAAATTACCCAACAAGGGTTGACATGCCTTAAATCTTACAAATCAAACCAAACCAAACAATAAAAAGATCCTTAATAAAAAAGTTCCCTAATTACCCAATTGCAAAGCGGCCAGCGGTATGAGTGCAACGAGTCTACAAGGTCTTGCGCAAAAGCGCGTTACGCCTGACGAATTCGCTAGTAGTAATAATCCTTAGTAAATAATTATAACCTCAAGTAACTATTCTTAATACAAATAATTTGCAAACAGTTATGTAGTTTCAAGTATTTCTATCAAATACTAATAATTTTTACACTATCATATGGTTGAAAGTAACTATTCCTATTTCTATTAATAATGGAGATTAGGTCTCTATTTGTCTGTAACAAAAACTACGTCACTGATTACGTCACAATTACCAAAATCGTCAATACATAGAATAAAGAGCAATTAACATTAATAAAAATAAATAAACGCCGTTCTTTATAATTCAACGTTTGAATCCTTTCCATTGTAATAAATAAACTATATTCTATCTAAATAAATAAAATATATAAACTATGAAATTAATTAAAAAATTGTATTACTTTAAATGGAAAAAATATTCGTGAAATTTGTAATTATTTAGGAAAATATTTTTTTTTACTCTCATTCTTTTTTCAGTAACAAGAAGTTAACTA
>CM042153.1:24035800-24036926 GCA_023376005.1 Doryteuthis pealeii
CAAAATACAGATAGATGTATAGATAGATAGAGACAGTCTGATATATATATATATATATATATATATATATATATATATATATGCGTGTATGTGTGTGTGTGTGTGTGTGTGCACGCGCACGTGCGTATGTATTTGTATGTACACGCCTATATGAAGGGACGCATCTCATGTAGCCTAATAGTTAACAAGCTAACTTAGCAGACCATTGTGAGTTCGATTCTCACTGGGTGCCCTATACTTCTGGCCTTGTGCCACATCCAAGCCAAGCTTTGTAAATAACTAGAGGAAGTGACGTACACCATGTACGTTCACTTAATCGTATGTTCACAAAGATGTGAAACTAACATTTACAAAGTGCCATTGGCACTCTGTCTACGTTATCCTAACTTAGATATATATGCTCTATCGCTGATTTTGAGCACTTTTTGTTTATAAATATTGAAAACTATATTATCAATATCTATACACACACATGAAATAATCCAATAAGGGTTGACATGCCGTAAAAAAACAACCAACCAACCACATTAAAATAGGAATCAAAAGGGTCCAGAAGAAAAAAGAAAGTTCATAACCACTGGTTTGAATCGTTAAACACCGGGTCAGAGTGGACCTGGGAGTAATTGTGATTAAGGGGTACTCCACACTCTCCAGAGATCCAGGACTGATAGATCTGGTTAGTTGGTTAGTTGGGTTTTACGGCATGTCAACCCCTTGGGTCATTTTATGCCGAATACTTCTATTGGTAAAAAAAATGTTTAATGCTGACAAAGTTTTGAAATAAATTCATTTTAATGAATAATACAATTTTGTTTATAAACTCATGTTTTTCTATTTAACCTGTAGATGGGACTCTAACAGGTACTACCACTCCGGTCAGAGTGGACCAGGGAGCAATGGTGATGAAGGGGTGCTCCACATTCCCCAAACCTCCAAAACTGGAACCTCACCATCAGATAGAGTTTAACGTCATTTCCAGGACATGTAGACCCTCAGTCACCGCCTTCTAGCACCCATATGATAAAAAGAGTTGGGACTTGCCATATGGGCATAGGGTTCGGGAAAATCATATAGGTGCTAGGGCTAGACGTGACCAGTCGATTGTGTCTGAGGAATCTCATCTCTT
>CM042153.1:24037026-24044526 GCA_023376005.1 Doryteuthis pealeii
CTTTAAGAAACAGTGAAAATTAATATTTTTTTTATACATTAGTTAATATTCAACTCCCTAAATATAATTAGACATTGGATTTGACTGTTTACTTAGCTAATCACTAGTATAATTAGACACTTAAATAATTACGATACAGAAATGGAACTAAGAACTAGATTAAATGAGTAGATTAGCTGCACGATGAAAAATGAGATAAAAATAGGTAGTATTCAACGTTATTATCCGAAAGAAATCTACTTCACTTCAAATATATTAATAAGGAATTTCATCGACTTAATGTAGGGTGGAGTCTGATGATAGTTGGATTGAAACCATGTTTAAACCCTTAACTCTTTTCCTTTATATTATTATATTATATTATTACTATATTATATTTATATTGCTCTATTTTTTAATAGATGACACTTTTGGTATTTCACTTATGCCCTGCAACGGAAAGGTTAAAACGAGATTGGATACTCTCTCTCTCTCTCTCTCTCTCACTCCACACACACACACACACAACATATATACTATACATATATATATATATATATATAATATATATATATGTCAGCCTGGCAGGTAGGGTTCGAATCACGACAAAGCACTTCTGTCTATAGCTTCTGCTGATGAGCCATAGGCTGAAATGTACATACAGAGATGACTTTTTCTCGATTTGTTTACGCTTACATTTAAACCGAATAGCACGCCTAATTCATTTAATTATAATTAATAATTAACAATTAGGTATGACTTTAATTAAGTACTAATCCAAAAATTGTCTCGCTTCGCCATTTCAACCCACATTGTTTGTTCACTTCATAAGTATGTATGATGTGTTGTATGTATGTGAAGAAAAGACAGAGACAGACATTATATCATGAATTACTCTCTTGTTTCTCTCTCCTCTCTTTTCTCTCACACAAACATACAAGCACACATGTATATATAAATATGTGTGTATGTCTGTGAGAGAGAAAGAGTTTGAGAGAGAGAGAGAGAGAGACAGGAGAGAGGAAGAGAGAGAGGAGAGAGAGAGAGAGAGAGAGAGATTCCTAGTATCATTTCTATTACCAACTAAATTGTAAATAATGTCACTCTCAATTTAACCCCCTTCTTCTTTGCTTATATATATATATATATATATATACATACATTATATATATATATATATATATATATATATATATATATTATGTGTGTGTGTATTGTGTGTGGTGTGCATATGTGTGAGAGTGTGTGTGAGAGAGTGTGTGTGTGTGTGTGAGAGAGAGAGAGAGAATTCATAGTATCATTTCTATAACCATCTTACAAGATAATGTAACTCTCAACTTAACCTCTTCTTCTTGCTTTATATATATATATATATATATATATAATTATATAATATATTATATATATATATATATATATACCTATGTGCAAAACACGCTCTTTTAATACACACGAGGATTGTTAAAAAATATTTTTAAAACGTCAATAAAAAATTGAAAATTAACTTTTTAATGTTTTATTTTACGTTTAATATAAAGAACAATTTCAAGTTTATGTGTTATAAAAAATTAAAAAATAAATTTCTCTTACATAAAACTTAAATTTTTGCATTTAAAAGTAAATTCCGGTAAAATCCCGCCCTTTCTTAATCTTAATCTTTGTTGACAAAACTATCGCATCTTGACGTGTGCACTATTTTTTTGTATGGAGTCTCGTACGTATATGTTTTCAAACAAATGAAATAATAAATTTCTTCAAACACTGTTTGTTTAAGTTCTACAAAGTATAATTATACTAGCGTCACGCATTTGAACCTATTAACTTATGTATCCCAGCACGCATCGCTGAAGCAAAAAATAACAATATTTTTTTATATCGCTTAGCGCCCCACATTAATAAAAATGACGACAATTTGTAATTCAAATATTATTTTCAAATTAAAAAAAAATTAAAACCGAAATATGTTATATCATTATTTTAGCTAGATATTTTTTATACAATATTTTCTTTGATCAAAAATACGATTTTGATATCCGCTAAAGAAAAGTAATTATTTTACATTTTATAAATTTAAAAAAAAATCCCTGAAAAAAAAATAAACAAGTAGAAAATAGGAACTTTTAATATAAAATTCTTTAGAAAATAACCTAACAATTTAGAAAAAAAAAGAAAAGAAAAAGAAGATACATATTTTTTCTTATTTACGAGATTTAAATTTCAATGTTAAATATGCCCTATTACCAAAACCGAATTAGTAGTGATTTAGTTTTTTTACATATGTTCGTCATTAAATTATCTTTCCAAAAATGTAAAAATCATTTATACCCCCCTTCAAAAAAAGAAGATCTTTGTACGGGGGATCAATGCGCGAAACAAAAACTAACGAAAAAAATTATTAGCCTTTTCAATTTAGTAAGCATTTATTTACAATAAAAGTTTGTCTTTTATTACTTCATATACCGAAAGTTTTATTAAAATCAAATAGTTTATTTTATATGATTTTTAGAAGAATTTCCTGCGATCACCCTTTTTTAGAGCCAGCGATAATTTGCACATAGCTATATATATATATATATATATATATATATATATATATATATATATATATATAAAGAGAAGAAGGCCGCAAAATGTATTATGTTCTCAGAAAAAAATGTTTATTCTTTTTATCTTAAGATAAAAAGAATAAACATTTTTTCCTGAGAACATAATACATTTTGCGGACCTTCTTCTTTTTATAAAATACTAAATTTTCTCCCGTTGGAACCAGAACAACATTTATATATATATATATATATATATATAATTATATATATATATATATATATATATATATATGTGTGTGTGTGTGTGTGTGGTGTGTGACACCACACACACACACACACACCACACACACACAGAGAGAGAGAGAGAGAGAGAGAGAGAGAGAGAGAGAGAGAGAGAGAGAAGAGAGAGAGAGAGAGAGAGAGAATTCATAGTATCATTTCTATAACCATCTTACAAGATAATGTCACTCTCAATTTGACCTCTCCTCTTTTACTATTACTAATTATTGATAGCGAATGTGTCATCGTGTACGTTTTCACATTATTTTCATTCAGTCGATACTCTCAAATGATCACTGAACTAAACATCACCTCACTAAAACAAAATACGGAGAAGAAAAAAAAAGGAAAACAAAAATAACGTTTAAAAGAAAACACTATTAACCATTTCCTCCTTTTGTTTTCTATTCAACTCTTTTCCTCACCGCCAAAATAAATAAATAAATAAATAAAATAAGCATAAAAATAAAAACGAAGAAAAAAAGGGGATCTAAAAAATAAGATAAAATAAAATAAAATAAAAAATAAAATAAAAAAGGGGTCTTCCATTGATAGATTTTTTCGTCTCCCCGCCCTTATTTCTTTTTTTGTTTTTTTTTTCCTTTTTTGTCGCTATTAGACCGCTTTCGTTTCTACTTCTTCTACTTCTTCTTCCTTTTTTCCGTCTTTACGTCCCGTTATTTGGGCCATTGTTTTTATTCTCGTTTCCTTGATCCTTCCTTTTTCGTTTTTCGTTTTTCGCTTCCGTTTTCTTTTCTTCTTCTTCTTGAGGTCTCTGCGGTTTTTCCCATCGCTTGCATCTTTCAAATTCACTTCCGGTTCTATTGTTTCATTGCTGTGCAATTTGGTTAACCATACTCATCAAATGATTTTTGCATGTGTGTGTGTATGTGTGTGTGTGTGTTTAGGGCACCTACATATGGATGTGCATGCGTCAGATATCTATCGTGTTTATTCGTGTATAGGTCGAACCTTTATCTATAACCACACAATGAGATATACAGGCTGATACAGGATAACTCTTTGTAATACTAATATTTGATATGTTTATATGTCTATATCTATCTTTCAGATCTAAGTGCTTTGGAGGTGTATGGCGTAATGGCTAGAGTCGTAGGAAATGAACTCGTCGGCCCGAGTTCATATCCTGGACGAAGCTGTTTGCATTTCACATAGCGTTAATACTCCTGGGAAAGGTATATATCCGACTATTCTTCCAATAGTTATGGGCAAATAGTAGGACAAACTGGGATCTTTAACCTTTGCTAGGTAACAAATCTAGGAGAAAGAAAACTCTGAATTCAAAGCTGTCAAATTCCGCTTAAGAAATAAGAAATTGAGCATGTGTCACATCCTGCTCTTGAGGAGGAGTTGGTATATATATAATATATATATATATATATATATATATATATATATATATATATATATATGTGTGTGTGTGTGTGTGTGTGTGTGTGTGTGTGTGTTGTGTATTTTGGCTGCAAGTTATTTTTCAGGCATGTGTTATTGAATAACACGGAGTACTTCTTTTTCATTATTTGCATCTGTTTCTTTTCCAGTCGTCTGGCGACCTTTCTGGTATTACGATCCAGTTGAAATAGGATATTTCCCATACTGTCAGCCAGAAAGATCGCCAGACGACTGGAAAAGAAACAGATCCAAACAAAGAAGAAGTAAGTAAAAGTAAAGTCGTCGGGGCGGCCTAATGTCGGTATGAGCCATACAGCGAAGGAGTCTATCCCCTTTTCACTAGCGCTAGACCAAGGAGATTATTTTAGCGTCTGTGGAGCGCCACACCTACCATCAGCTCCTTACTTTACCGCACAGATCCCTATGCTACTCATACGCTGAGTTGACGAGGGCCGGTATATATTATATACTCTTTGCCTGTGGTATTTCTATACCGGAAAAGAAAAGACAAGCCCGTAAAACATAGGATTCTGCGCAATTTGTTTAACCATACTTATCAAATAATTTTTGCATGCGTGTGTGTGTGTGTGTGTGTGTGTACATATTGATGCTCATGCGTCAGATATCTATCGTTTTTACTCGTATATAGGTCGACCCTTTATCTATAACCACGTAATCATTAATACAAAAAAAAACATTTTTAAAACCAGAGACGACCCTTTATTTATAATTATATATTTTCTATTTTTTATTTTTTGTATTATGTAGCATTTCGTACAAAGACGATCAAAATAATTGTATATTATTTTTTAATAAAAAAAGTGGACAGACGACTCTGAAAAGAAAATTAATGTCTCCCATTTAGAATATCAAATGAAAAAAAAATCGAAACTTATTTTTATTAAAGAGAATTTTTAATTTGTTTAAAAGGTAAATAAAAAAAATGACTGGGCTTATTTTATGTGTGGAGTTAGCTAGAAATGCTAACAATGACCGAATCACATTCCTAATGCTATCTTATCGTAAATTCGATTTTAAGAGTCTTCTGAAATATATATTAAATCTTCATAATTATCAGGACGAAAAGGAAGATCTGGTGACAGTGAATGTGTATATATATCTTTACGTTGTCGTTAATTTTATTTATTTTCGAAGTTTCCTCCGGACATACATACATGCACACAACTGCCATTTATATATGTATAGACGACGTAATCATTAATAAAAATAATCATTTTTAAAACCAGAGGGCGCTACCTACTCCTTCGGGTTATGTTTAAATCTACATATGACCTTACAAGTTATGTTTAAATCCATCTATGGCTATAATATGATTAATGCATGAAATTCCTTTTTAAAATAATGTTATGTCATCTAGTTCTGATAATGTTTACATTTTTACTTACATCGGAAATCAACTGGATATACCCGTGTATACGTCGATATTATATATAAGTTGACCCTTCATTGCCACGTAATTATTGATTTAAATAATTCATTTTTGAAAACAGCCACTGCTATTTAGTTCTTCCGACTGTGTTTAGGTTTCGTTTGGTTTATTTGTTTAATGGCATATCAACCTTCGTGGATTATTTAATGCCAAATTCATCCTTGTAGAAAAAAACTGTAGTGGTACTGTTTAATCCATAACTGGTGGGGATGAGGAGTCTTTACTCAACAATGTTTCTAAAGCAAATTATCAAATCTCATATATATATATATATATATATATATATATATATATATATATATATATATATATTTCCTAAGGATGTTATTAGTCTGAAAGTGAACGTAATAGCATGACTGGGGTTCGAACTCGCTTACTACGAAATCGCAGTCCAGCGTGTTAGCCACAAAGCCACTATGCCACGAAGAAGTCAAATTCACATTGCTGTTTGGTCGTCGTCGGGGTGGCTTAATCTCGGTATCAGCCAGAAAGCGAGGGAGTCTATCCCATTTTCACTAGCGCTAGACCAACGAGATTGTTTTGGCGTCTGAGGTGGAGCGCCACACCTACCATCAGCTCCTCACTTTACCACACAGATCCCTGTACTACTCATACGGTATTGAACCAGGAACCTTAATGAAAGACTAACGAAATTAAATTTTCCCTTATTTTAATTATATTTTATTTGGTTTTTAAAAACCATTCACAGGATTGATTTTAATACGTTGGAGAATAAAACGATGATATCAGAGATCAATAATACCAAGTAATTATTTATTAAACCTAGTTTTATTAAAATCAATATGCAAATTAATCACACCATATATTATGTAAACCTTTATTTCTTAGTGATATATAAGAGACATTGCAGGATTTTAAACGCACTAATAACATAGGCTGTTTTGAGGTAATTCTAACTCAGATTTTCAGACATTTCGTTGTTAAATAACATTTATTTTAAGTATTAATGTTTTTGACTATAAATCAAATACTCATTGATAAACTTACACAACTACTGACGGTATTGTGACGTAAGCAGTGACATAGTTTCTGTTACAGACACCGAATCTCGATTATAATAAGACATCTATATACATCGGGGAAAATAAGTATTTCACCCCCAGCTGATTTTCTGAGTTTGCCACCTTACAAAAATAAGAATGGTGTATAATTTTCAGGCGAGAGCCGGTATCGGACTCTCTACCGACTGAGCTAAACCGGAGAATTGCCAAACTAGTCTGTTATTTTGTTCAAAATCCTGCATGGCTGCTGCAATGTTAAGCAATAGAAAAGATATTTCTCAGAACTTTTGAGATGAGGTTTGATAATTTGTACACTACACCAGAAAAAGGCCGGAGGGCACATCGGCCGAAACCTAGGGTAGATAACAATAAATATGAGGACAATAGTCCGAATAATCCAAATAATACAGAGATGATGTTATTTGGTTGTTCGGGTTAGCTCAGTCGATAGAGCGTTCGGCTAGAAACCACAAGGTTCCTAGTTCGATACCGGTCCTCGCCAACTCAGCGTATGAGTAGCACAGGGATCTGTGCGGTAAAGTAAGAAGCTGATGGTAGGTGTGGCGCTCCACCTCAGATGCTAAAAACAATCTCCTTGGTCTAGCGCTATTGAAAAGGGGATAGACTCCCTCGCTGACTGGCTGATACCGACTTTAGGCCGCCCCGTTGACTTTACTTACTTACAGCATATCAACCCTTTTCGGGTTATTTAAGGGCCGAAACATTTTGATATCAGCTTGCTTACAATACCTGTTGTTTTTTAAATGGTCACCAATTTACCTATAAACCCATAATAGATATCTACCGTATA
>CM042153.1:24049526-24077026 GCA_023376005.1 Doryteuthis pealeii
CTATCCAAGTCACAATTCCTTTAGTTATTTACGTCACATTCTCCATGATTTTATTTTTATTTAAACTCAATTATAAATAAAATTGTTTTACATTATCAACAGTGTTGACCATATCTACATATCAATAACATGCAATTGTATTTATATATACAACAAAATATCGGTTTACAGTGCGAATTAGCATATTGATATTAAAAAATCTATTTTAATAAATATCTGCTTGGGATTATTGATCTCTAATTGTTTGGTTTTATGTTTATGAATATAAGCAAACATCTTAAAAGAAATCCATTAATAAGAAATAACAGTAATTTTATTCTTGACTTCTTATTTTTAACTAAATTGTTAAATTAGGAAAATTTAGCAATAAAAGATTAATAATTTTAATGTAATAAAATATGTTAAATAGAATACTAATGAACTAAATAAGAATGCAGATAAAAAATATTTTAACATCACTCCCTTATGGAAGAGTAAGTTTCAGTTGTTCTATTTTTCATTAAACACCCTTCTGTTTGAAATATTTTTTATCTGCATTCTTATTTAGTTTCATTAGTATTCTAATTTAATGTGATATTTTATTACATTAAAACTTAAGTACTTGCACCAGAGGGTGCATATATTCGCTAGTATCTATAAACATATATGTATCATATGGATACAGCAGTGTAGACCAACTAGCCAAAACCTATACCAATCACCTCTGTGCGGATTTTGGATGCCGCGCATAGGCGATAACCAAAAGGAACAGTTGAAAAGAGAGGGGGACTCATGAATATCGATGCTGCCACTGCTACGTAATATATACACACACACACACACACACACACACACATATATATATATATATATATATATATGTGTGTGTGTGTGTGTGTGTGTGTGTGTGCTCTGTCAATGACATTGAACAGCCCTTAAATATAATTACAGAAAACTATATTATCAATATCTCGTTTTGTCTAGTAATATATAATATATATATTATATATATTATATATATTATATATATATATATATATAAGGTGTGTCAAAAAAGTATCGAGATTTTATGTACTTTTGACACTACCTTATATTCTCAAAAAATTGACGTTCTATTCATTGTTCATTTCTATCTTGGTAGATACAGCTTCAAACGCGGCACTTTTATGACACACCTTGTATTCTGAAAAAAATTACTTTCCATTCATTGTATATTTCTATCTTGGTAAATACAGCTTCAATCTCGACACTTTTATGACACCCTTATATATATATATATATATATATATATATATATATATATATAATATTTGGAATAAAAAGGCCTTAAATACCGTAGGTATCCATTTCCACTCGTGGGTATCTCCACGAGCTTCTTCCGACCACGTATAAATAAATAAAAGATATACATGGTCTGAAGAAGCTTGTGGGCCCTAGATACCCACGAGTGGAAATGGTCCATAACCACGATACCTATTGTATTTAAGGCCTTTTCATTCACAAATAACTATGCTCTGTTTACAATAATTAAACATTGAGCTTTCATACGGAACCTGAACTCTACCACAAACTACTGGTAGAAAATAGGACCAGCCTAGAATCACCTTGTACCAAGAAACTTGGTACCACACCAAAGTATATATTATATATATATATATATATATATATATATATATATATTAAGAAAATTTGAAAAAACAAGTGTTCCGAAAATAGGATGAATTTATTTAACGATGTTTAAACATTTCGGTTTCTTTAAACCTTCATCAGGATGTATCTTGGGGTGAAGAAAATCATGGATCTTTTTAGTTGTGTAACTGTATTTGTTCAGCGTTATATTTTAGAAACTGAAATGTTTAAACATCGTTAAATAAATTCATCCTATTTTCGGAACACTTGTTTTTTTCAAATTTTCTTAATATTGTCGGATTTATTTTCCATATTTACTCCCATATATATATATATATATCATATATTATATTTAAAAAAAATGTTTATTATAGACAGCTACCCAGGTTGTCTTGCTAAGTCGCAATCATCAGGCTGTCAAATTAGATCTTATAGTGTTTATTTGAAGATCTTTTCTTAATGATCTTCAAATAAACACCATAAGATCTAATTTGTCAGCCTGATGATTGCGACTTAGCAAGATAACCTGGGTAGCTGTCTAATAAACAATTATTTAAAAAAAAAACCAAAATTAAATAAATATTAGCTCTCACAATTTGTGATTGAGGACTGTATTTTCTTTGTTTCATCACAAAAAAAATTTTTATATATACCTATATATATATATATATAGTTTTATTTTCTCTGTGAAAATGACCCGTAGTAATTCCCCTACCCTCGAGCTTATTGCTCGAGGCTAATGTCCAAGTTTTAGAAAATTGCTACACTATTTTCCGTTTCCTGGTTTATACTGTCCACTGATTAGGAAGTCTCTAAACGATTGATAGTAACAATTAACAACAGCCTTTGGTCAAATATAGATGACGCTTTAGCGCGTGAAGTACTTTGGGAGCGCCATTACAACAGAAACTGGCCTCTCAATCGTTTGATGCATCGGACATTAGTAATAGGGCAATAAAATCTCTCTCTCTCTCTTCTCTCTCTCTCTCTCTCTCTCTCTCTGCTTCACTTTCGTCTCTTTTTTTGCTCTTTTGCTTTCTTTTGTATTTCCCCTCTTTCTTCTAATTTGATCTCTCTCTCTCTCTCCCTCCCCCTCTCCCTCCCTCTCCCTCTCTCTCCTCTCTCTCTCTCTCTCTCTCTCTCTTATTAATCTATCATTGTTTGCACAAAGCCTCTTCGGCTATGCTTACTTGATGTTTTATTAGCGAGTCTTCGAAGAAATTCTTAGCAGACACGCACGATTTATAAAACGTCTGCTTATTGTCAACTGGTTTTTGTCCGGTCACGTGACGTCCGTCAGTGAATAATGGCCATTTACAAACAGACTCAAGAAATAGACAGGGAGAGAAAAAACAAACAAACAAACAAACAAAAACAACAACAAAACGCGGAAAAGAAAAGAAAAAAAAGAAACGAAAGAAAATGGCTCACCTACTAAAAAGAAGACGAGCGAGTCGATGAATTAATAAATATCTTTTCTACACCACGCACAACATCGTCATGGTGACAGGAAGCCGGTCATTTTCTAGATTCGCTGGTGCTGTAGTGTGGGTACGTACGGCCCGTTTATTTATGTATAGGAAAATAATAAATAAATAGAAAGAAAGAGGTAGACATAAGATGAAGTACAATCGTTAGCATTTATCACGAATTTTACACATGCTAAAATCAATCAGTTTTCTGTAGCAAAAAATCATTTGTGTTTCTGTATTACGTCATTCTGTATTACTTATTACGACTTTCTAGATTACGTATTACCCATTCTGTATTACTTATTACGACTTTCTAGATTGCGTATTACGTTATTCTTTATTACTTATTATGACATTCTAGATTACGTATTACGTCATTCTGTATTACTTATTACGACTTTCTAGATTGCGTATTACGTTATTCTGTATTACTTATTATGGCATTCTAGATTAACGTATTACATTCTGTATTACTTATTACGATTTCTAGATTGCGTATTACGTATTCTGTATTACTTATTCTATTACGTTATTCTGTATTACTTATTATGACATTCTTACTTACGTCATTCTGTATTACTTTTATACGTTATTCTTTATTACTTATTAGCATTCTAGATTACGTATTACGTCATTCTGTATTACTTATTACGACTTTCTAGATTGCGTATTACGTTATTCTTTATTACTTATTATGGCATTCTAGATTGCGTATTACGTTATTCTGTATTACTTATTATAACATTCTAGATTACGTATTACATCATTCTGTATTACTTATTATGGCATTCTAGATTGCGTATTACGTTATTCTGTATTTCTTATTACGGCATTCTAATTGCGTATTACGTCATTCTGTATTACTTATTATGACATTCTAGATTGCGTATTAGGTCGAAATGTACATTCAGGGATTGACATTTTCTCGATTTGTTTAGCCTTACATTTGAACATATATGCCCGCCTAAATTCATTAATTATTAACTAATTAATTTTCAAAATTAGGTATGACTTCAATTAAGCACATATCCTCCAAATATATATATATATATATATATATATATATATATATATATATATATATATAAACTTGTCTACGCTTTCAATTTGTACGAAACCTGTCGCCAATGAAATTATACATATAGCAATAGATAACCGACTGAAATCAACATGCGCATAGGTAAAGCATGAACTACTATCGACAGGTTAACATATGGATATCTGATATTTCTGATAAAATAAAACGTGAATTCTTTCAAGCTTAAGCCGTATCAGTACTATTGTATGCTTGCACCACTTGGACCCTAATAAAAAGAAAAAGATTGAGGGAAACTGCCCAATGATCCTGCTTGTTGTTTTGAACAAATACCAGAAACAACACCATACAATACATCAGTTTTTTATGGCCATTTACCACCCCCCCCCATCTCTCAAATCATCCAAGTGAGACAACACAAGACATGCTGGGCACTGCAAAGACAATGTAAAGACGAACTCATAAGCATCAGGCTGGCCGACCAGTGAAAATTTCATTTATTAACCCTGTGCGGACACTGGATACCGTGCGATAGTCGATGCGGTAACAGTGATGAAATGTTAACGCACAGTTTTTGTAAGCAACCTGCATTAAAAGTGATGACGCTATTCCCGTTATATATATATATATATATATATATATATATATATATATATTGTTCTAAGATCTGATACGCTCTTTCCCCCAATCTTAAAGATAGTGTAACCCCTCACGAAAAAAGTTACCTAATCTATAAATTCCAATGCAAATGCGATGTTTGCTATATTGGGCGTACTAACCAAAGATTGGAGGTCATTATATATATATATATATATATATATATATATATATATATATATAATTTAACATTGATAACACTGGGAACACAATTTTTTAATTGGATCTGACACTTGTTTTTGACTATTTTTTGACCCCTGAATCCAAAAATGACCCCAGTTTTTTTCTCTATCACGTCAATTTTTTGAGCTACGGGATAACCTCGATTTTTCTTAACAACCTTAGAATTACAGCATCTAAAAATTTTTTGCTTATTTTAAGGAAGGTTTTAAAAATGTATATATAATGGGAAATGATAAAACATTACACAGGGAATCACAAATTTTATTGAGCCAGATTGACAAACTTTTGGTCTATAAATCCAAAAATTTCCCCATTTTTTCTATATTATATCAACTTTTTAAGTGACTGTATACTCTAGCTTGGTCTAAAAAAACATTGAAATACTGCATGTGACAAATTTAAGCTTACTTTATATAATGTTTTCAAAATTTACAATGGAAAATGATAAAAAATTGCTTGACTGTAATGTTTGTACAAAATTCATCCTGTTCATACAAAGGATATTGTTACTGTAAGTCAAATTTTTTTTCTAGACTGTACAATATGTGGACAATTCCCCTTTATGCTCCATAGTAAGCCATCATATTTACATCCCATATACTTAGATTTGAAATTCAATGGAATGGTATCAAAGTGGAATCATTCATCTTGCTCATAGCTGACTACATCAAGGTTTTTCAAGAAGTTAGCAAGATGGCTATGCTGAAAATGGAACTTGATGCTCATGTTGCAATCAATCATTTTGTGGCTATTCAATTTCAGTGTAATTTATTGCTCATGAATTTTCAAGAAATTTCTTGATAAGGTAAAGAACTTGTCAAGAACCAAGCATTCTTTTCCAGTTCTGACATTATCTCGATGAAATTTTCATCTTTGATAACTTCAAGAATCTGTAGACCATCAAACACATCGGCCTTGATTTTTTTCAATTGACAGGCCAGGAAAGGCCAAAATGGGGTACTTGAAACACTTGCCTTTATTTGCCAATGCTTTAATGAATTATTTCAAGAGAACTAGTTTCATGAGCAAAGAGCGAACATAATTGTCTTTATGTCAACAAATGGCTCATGTAGAATGTTGGGATCAACAGATTTGAGATCAGATCTTAGAGGCCAATTCCTCTCAACCCAATGCTTCTCCCAAGCCCTACTGCCCCACACTGAGATTTCAGCTGAATGAGACACTAGATGTATAGCTGATGGTAAAATAGGATACTCAATTTTACTTATGTTTTCCTTGTTATATGGTAAAGTTTTAATGATACAAAAGTAACAGCCTGTGCAATAATATTTTGACCTTCACCAAATCATAGTTATACCAAATGCCAATTTGGCACATGTTCCCTTGATCCACATCCGTAAATTCTCATCACACTGCTTTCACATCTTGTAAGGAACCCAAGGATTGTCTTAATTGATACGTTTTAATTCAAAATATGCAAAATAGACTAGCTTCACAAATGCATTGATGTTTGTTCTTTGACTGGGAATCAACCTTGTCACCAGATCTGAATAATTTTCCTTCCTTTTCAATAAAATAATCAACACAATCAGTTGAACAGTTCTATTACTTACAGACAACAATACAATTGTGTTTATTTTGGGAGTAAGCTGTAGAGAAAAAAAATCGACGTGATATGAGAAAACTGAAATTAGTGTAAATCAAATGAAAAATCAAACTCAACAGAAATTGTGTACAAAATTGTTCCACAGTGAATCCTTGATATCAATGTTGAATTATATATATATATATATATATATATATATATATATATAGTACCCAATGCGCAAAAATGTAAAACAATATCTGCATTTTTGTATATTAAGCACTATATTTATGGTTTGGGAGGAGGTGATTCTTACATTGAATTCTAACCCTTATAAACACGCGTTCGCACACAGACACACACACAGACACACACAGACACAGACACACACAGACACACACACATATATAATTGAAATAATCACGATAATCATAATATATATATATATATATATATATATATATATATATATATATATATATATAAGCGTGTTATGCTTCCTAACTGTACGAAGTCTATCGACAATAAAACTAATGAATATGAGATTTAGCTGAAAAGGAAAACACCCGACAAAGTGGTTTTAGTAAAACATCCGTGTAATACGTACACCACTTTTCTTGCGTGCGTTCCCGCCAACATGTCAGCAGATGCACATGCGTACTCTCAACAACAACAACAACAACAACGAAGCGAAAGTGAAAGTTGTCGAAAGACGCACGTGCCTCTCTGCTAGTGTGGCTCACGGTCGGGCGGAAGTCGAAAAGGGCACACACAAGGGAAAGGCGGTCGGAATTAGTGGAGGAAATAAAAGGTGATTATCACAGACATCCACCCAACAATTTCCTCCCGTCTCACGAGCGACCCCCCCCCCCCCCGACACGTGCGCGTTCCCGTGCGTGTGCGTTGCTGTTTTTTTTTTTAATTTTTTTTTATCTCAATACATCTCGCTTTTATTGTTATAATTATCCTCTTTATCCTTCATCCTTGTCAGTCTCCCTCATCAATTTTTTCAAATATTGTTTTCCCTGCTGGATTGCCTATTATTATTATATTATTATTATTATTATTATTATTATTATTATATTTGCTCCTTTTGAGTTTTCACATCAGCATTAGCTGATGGTCTTTCACTGGAGTCTGAGTGACAGCAAATCTCCTCAGGTCTCCAAGACTCTTCTGAGTATTCTGGCAGATTGCAGCAGTACAGTGTTCTGAATCGTTTCAACCCTACCTCTGATTTCCAAACATCCCAGACCCTTTTCCAATCCTTTTGAGACTGTTCCAAGTGCACCAACTACAATTGGTATCACCTTCACTTTCATATTCCATAACTTTTTTAGTTCTCTGGCAAGGTCCAGATATTTGTCTATTTTTTCATTTTCCTTCAGCTTCACCCTGTGATCTGCTGACACTGCAAAATCCACCAGTTGACAAGTTCTTTCTTTTTTGTTCATTATTATTATTATTATTATTATTATTATTATTATTATTATTATTATTATTAAAGATATTGTGAACATTTCTTTAAGCGTATTGATAATAAGGATGAAAATATGGTTGGTTATTATAGATTTGTTTTGTTTTGTTTTATTTGTTTAATGGCATATCATTCTTCATGGGTTATTTGATGCCAAAGCCATTCTTGTAGAAGAACAGTAGTGATACTATTTAAACCATTTATACAGTTTGTAACTTTGAATATAAAAACTAGATTAAAAGGAATTATTTTCTATATTATACTATTAATTTGGTTTCTTTGTTTAATGGCATATCAAACTTCGTGGGTTATTTAATACCTAGGCTATCCTTGTAGAAGAACAGCAGTGGTACTATTTAACGCATAGCTGGATGTTTATAATAGAAAATACATATAGATGTAAATTATTTTCTATGTATCATAAAAATTCCTATTAGTATATATATATATATATATATATATATATATATATATATATATAATATATTATAATATATTATATATATATATATATATATATATATATATATATATATATATATATACATACTATAATACTATTGATAATATCGTGCAATATTCATAAGGAAATAATGCTTAATATAGTGGATAGATAATGTATATCTAAATTATGGAAGCGTAGGCATAAAGGCAACGGTGCTTAGTTACTGATAGTTTCTCGCTTAAGCGATTCTCAAACTAAAATGTGCTACACATGCGCTGAGTTGACGAGGATCGGTATCGAACTCGGAACCTTGAGATTCAGACTGAAATAAACAGACTCCTTTTAAACTATATAATTTTGTATGAATTATTAGATTTGAATACAAAACCCTGTCGGCGAGGCTAAGAAACGCTGACTGGCATTACAATGTATTTGATGGTGAGGCTCCAATTCTGGAGATCTAGGAAGTGTGGAGTATCGCTTCATTGCTTTACTCCCAGGTCCACTCTGATCCTGGGTGGTAGCACGTGTTAGGGTTATGGATCAAAGGGGTCGGTAGAGCATCAGACTAGGAACCACAACGTTCCGGTTAGATACCGGATAGAATAAGAGAGAGAGAGAGAGAGAGAGAGAGAGAGAGAGAGAGAGAGAGAGAGAGAGAGAGAGAGAGTATGAAGTTAATCTCTATGGGGAAGGAAGGAAGGAAAGAAAAAAGAAATAATGAAATAATGAAAGAAGTTCATCTCTATAGATAATACAAAAGGGAAAGAAAGAAAGAAAGAAAGAAAGAAAGAACGGAATAAGAGAGAATATAAAAAGAAAGACAGGCAGACAAACAGACAGAATGGGAGAAAGAAAGATGTAAGAACATAATCTCTATGGATAAGAAAGAAAGAAAGAAAGAAGAAAGAAAGAAAGAAAGAAAGAAAGAAAGAAAAAGAAACACCACACTGTCTCTTATACAGGTAGGTGATAATAATAATAATAATAATAATAATAATAATAATAATAATAATAATAAAGATAATAAGAATAAGAATAATAATAAGAAATATAATAATATAATAATGATAATAATAATTCTATCAATAATAATAATAATAATAATAATAATAATAATAATAATTCTATCAATAATAATAATAATAATAATAATAATTCTATCAATAATAATAATAATAATAATAATAATTCTATAATAATAATAATAATAATAATAATAATAATAATAATAATAATAATAATAATAATAATAAGAGAAGCAGTAGTCGTAGTAGCTGTTGTTGTTATTGTTGTTATTGTTGTTAATAGTCTCTGTAGTAATTACCTCATCCTGTTTTTTGTTGGTTTTCTTCTCCCTGCTGCTCTGGGGTGACTGGCAGCAAGTTTCAATTCACCTTGGTGTTGACTGCACGTGCACCCAATGATAAATACCACCCACCCCCACAAACCCAACTGTCCCATTTCCTCTACCCCCTTCTTTTTCTTTTGTTTTCGCAAATCACCTGTTTTAAATCCATCTACTCCTCCTTCTCCCCGCCTCTATTGCCACTCACTTTTATCCATTCTTTCTTTCTTTCTTTCTTTCTTAATTCCCCCCAACCCCAACCCCAACCCCGGACAGTGCGGGGAGCAAATTGAGATGCAACCGGAATTGAACAAACAAAATGAATCAGTTATAACGAAGTCATCATCGTCTCATCAACGTTTGACACCGTTACCATCATTAGGACAGGCAAGAGGCTTCCCTTCTTCTCCTCCTCATCCTCCTCCTCCTCCTCCTCATCATCATCATCATCATCAGCAGCAGCAGCATTGTCGACATCATCATCAACAACATCACCAACAAAGTCTGCTATAATAAAAACGCAACTTATATTTGTATTAATCATCATCATCATCATCATCATCATCATCATCATCATTCGGGCACCTTACGTGGTGTAATGGTTAACGAGCTAGATTAGCAGACCATTGATTGTGAGCGCGATTCTCACTGGGCGCACATACTTCTGGCCTTGTGTCACACCTAAGCTAAGCTTAGTAGATAACTATACCAACAAATAGCTATATTCGCAGACTATTTTTAGTGAGTTTGATTCTCACTGGGCGCCCCGTACTTCTGGCCTTGTGCCACATCTAAACTAAGCTTAGTAAATTATCATATGCACGTGGTGTAATGGTTAGCAAGTTAGGTTTGCAGACCATTGATCATGAGTTAGATTCTCATTGGGCGCCCCATACTTCTGGCCTTGTGCCACATCTAAGCTAAGCTTAGTAAATACCTATACCTTAAAATAATGGGCACCTCACGTGGTGTAATGGTTAGCAAGTTAGATTAGCAAACCATTGATAGTGATTTCGATTCTCACTGAGTGCCTCGTACTTTTGGTCTTGTGCCACATCAAAGCTAAGCTTAGTGAATACATATATTTGTATACATTTTGTTTGTGATACTTCAAATCAGAGGTTTGTACGGATTTTTTTTTCTTCAAATCATGGGCTCTAAGAGTATAACTATTTTTTTCACAATACCCGATGGGGGCCACCGGTTGGCTGTGGGTGGTGACCCGTGATACATAAAAACGGAATCCTGGAGTCTGAGCAGTCCATAACATACAACAGCCCACTTTAGCCATTACTTGGGCAAGACGATCGGCCGGAGAGGCCCCCTTCGATCAATCGGCTTATCACGTCAAACCCTGTCACCTACATGCTTGTCTCGACCGTATAGCTATTATGACGACACCCAACATTTTTTATCGTGTATATACTCAATGGTAGTTGAGGGTCTAAATTGCATCAAGTGGTGAGGTTCCAATTCTGGAGCTCTGGGGAGTGTTTAGTACTCCTTCATTGACATTACTCCCAGGTCAACTGTTCTGACGGTAATATTTGGTGTTTGCTTCATGGTGTTGCACCAGTCACCCTGGCGCAGCTGGGAAAATTTGGTCCAGGACCTCCCTCGGTGGCGGCAGGCTCTCCGTAGCAGACTGTGCATGTCTGAAGTCACTCTGACGCAACACCATGAAGCTAAGAGGTTCAGAAGAAAGCGGCAGCAACAAAGAACCGGCACATCAACATCTTCAGGGTCAGCCTTCACATGCGACATCTGTGGTCGACAATGTTTTTCGAACATTGGACTTCACAGTCACAGGAGGCACTGTAACTTCAGGGACACAAGAACTATATAGTCTTCCGAGACTGCAATGTCGATGGCACTAAGACAGTAGTTGAGATTTTTGAATTCTTGGTTTGACTCTAAACTGTGTCTAGTGGTGAGGTTCTAATTCTGGAGCTCTAGGGAGTGTGTAGTATCCCTTCATTGCCATTACTCCAAGTTCAACATAGAGTGTTCTGACGGTGATACTTGGTGATCCTAACGGAATTATTTGGACTCATTAACGCACGGGTTCAAACGACACTATTTTAATATTTTTAATGCACGCAATCTAATGGCATATTTTAGTGAACCATGCGTTTTAACGGCTCTGCTTGGTGATGCATGCGTTCTAGCATCATTATTTAGTAACTTACGCATTATAACGGCATATTCTCGTGGCCAAAGCGTTCCTACTTCTCTATTTAGAGATGCATTCATTTTAACGGCTAAATACGTACTTGTCGAGTCGGTTTTGTGGTATAGGCATTCTATCGGAATATTATTCTAGTTGAGGGGTCACTAAACTATGGCCCGCGGGTCGAATCCGGCCCGCGAAGGCATTTTATCAGGCCCACCGACCTTTCGACTAATGTTGCGTTCTTTGATAATGTTTTGAAAATACATATGTTGGTTAAATTTGTTTTTGTGCATCTTACGCCACTCATCCATGAATATAACATGGAAGGATAATTTTTTTTTACATCTTTTTCTCAGAGCTTTCGTTCTGGCTTGCAAGTATTGAACACAATAATAATGTGGCCTGCGCTCGTTATTAGCATCATTATTTTGTAATAATCCTGTTTTAACGGCTCTAGTTGGGGATTTACCGCGTTCTCACGGTATCATTTAGTGATATGCGTTCTAATGGCATGTTATTGTGGCCCACTCGTTCTAAAGGCACTATTCATTGGATTAAAGCAATGAAAAATGCCTTTAGAACAAGAGGGACACCATTTGTTCCAGATGTTCTTGCGATAAGATTTAGTAGTGCTCGCGTTCTAATGGAACGATTTATCGACTTACGTCAATTGCATTCAATTTTGGTGACCCTCGTGTTCTTGTGGCACTATTTTCAAACACGCGTTCTAAATGCAAAATTTAGTAACCTACTCGTTTTAACGGCATTATTGGATGATGCATGCGTTCTAGCGATGCTATTTAGTGATATATGCATTCTAACGGTACATTCTAGTGCTGAATCACTCATTTCAACGGCATCTTCAAATGGTCTTCTTATTCTACTGTGACTATTTAATGACTCGTATGTATTATATTGTATTTTAGCGGCACCATTTGGTGACCAACACGTTATAACAGAACGGTACTATTTTGTGACACGGGTTTCTCGTTGACGCACTTCTTCTGGCAGCGCTTTTTGGTGACGAATCCGTTTTTAACACATCTACTTTGTGATGTATACGATTTAACTGCAATTTTTGGTGATACGTGTTTTAACCACAGCTTCTTATTGCGGCACTACGGTAATGATAATTCGCATTATAACAGCATTTTCTCGTGGCCCACACATTCTAGCAGCACTATTCTGGGACATACACCTCCTGGTAATCCTTAACTTTTTCCTCGTAAATTCCTACCATAAAATAAACTGAAGCCTCATTTTATATCCGTGTTTTTGCAATAAATGTTTTATTTTTCTTTCAACCGTTATTTTACAATATTAAATATGTTTTCTTTATTTGTTAAAGAATACAGAATAAAGAAAATATATTTAGTATTGTAAAATAACGGGTGCAAGAAAAATAAAACATTTATTGCAAAAACACGGACATAAAATGAGGGTTCAGTTTATTTCATGGTAGGAATTTACGAGGAAAAAGTTAAGGATTACCCACCTCCTAACGACAAGTTTTTTTTGTGGTACACGCATTCTAACGTCACTGTTTGGTGACGCACCCGTTTTAACGGCTCTAGTTGGTGATGCATACATTTTAGCCGCATGATTTACTGATACAATCGTTACGTTCTAGCGACATTATTATGTGACCCACACTTTCTGATGGCATCATTTAGTGACCAACACTTTCTATAGGAATTATTTGTTGTCACTCGAATTTTAGAATTATTTTAATGAATTGCGATATTTAACGGTTCTGTTTGGTGTTGCATGAGTTCTAGTGATATTATTGTGGAATATACACATTATAACTGTACGATCATTCAACTGCATGTTTTTATTTTTGTCATTTTCTTTCTTTGAAACCAAATTTTTCCTTTTCTTTCCTCTTTCCTCTTTCTTCTTTCTTTCTTACTTTCTTTCTTTCTTTCTTTCTTTATTCATTCATTTATTTATTTCAACCCTCTGGTTTGTCATTTTCTTTCTTCAAATCCAAATTTTGTTCTTTCTTTCTTTCTTCCTTTCGTTCACCCTCTTGTTGTTTGTTTTTTTGTCATTTTCTTTCTTTCTTTCTTTCTTTTTCTTTCTTTCTTCTTTCAACCCTCTGTTTCTTGTCATTTTATTTCTTTTTAATACTTTTTCCTTTTTCTTTCTTTCTTTCTTTCTTTCTTTCTTTCTTTCTTTCTTTCTTTCAACCCTCTGTTTCTTGTCATTTTATTTCTTTTTAATACTTTCCTTTTTCTTTCTTTCTTTTTTTCTTTCTTTCTTTCAACCTCTGTTTCTTGTCATTTTATTTCTTTTTAATACTTTTTCCTTCCTTCCTTCCTTCTTTCTTCTTTCTTCTTTCTTTCTTTCTTTCTTTCTTTCTTTCAACCCTCTGTTTCTTGTCATTTTATTTCTTTTTAATACTTTTTCCTTTTTCTTTCTTTCTTTCTTTCTTTCTTCTTCTTTCTTTCTTTTCTTCAACCCTCTGTTTCTTTCATTATTTCTTTTTAATACTTTTCCTTTTTCTTTCTTTCTTTCTTTCTTTCTTCTTTCTTTGTTCTTTCTTTCAACCCCTGGTTTTGTATTTTATTTCTTTTAATTCTTTTCTTTCTTTCTTTCTTTCTTTCTTTCTTTCTTCTTTCTTTCTTCAACCCCATGTTTTTTGTCATTTTCTTTCTTTTTCATATATTTTCTCCCTTCTTTCTTTCTTTTTCTTTCTTTCTTTCTTTCTTTCTTTCAGTGTCTGCTTCATTTAACTATCTCGATCACCTAATTATCCCATTCCACCTACACCCCCACCCCCACCCCCTACAAAAAGAATATCATCCACATCATGAAGGAAGAAAAAATGTGTTCAACGAAGAAAATAAAAGCCATTGTTTCTTAATGTTGGGGCGGAAAGGTTTACTACAAATCTATAGAAAGGCTCACAAAAAAAAACCCATCACCGCTAGAATCACCCCTACGACAAAGACGAGACACAAAGGTGGGCCAGTAGTTGAAATAGAAGCAACTTTCATAGTAGCTTCTGTTCCTGTGCATTTAATGTATCCATGTTAAAAAGTTGTAAATCTCTATACCGAAACGTACATTAGGAGCAGGACCCGTGGATATACCACAGTATGATAATTTAATTATTACAACGTTTGACATGTTTACTTAAGAGCTATTGTAAAATAGTTCAACATGTAAAAACGTAGTATAATAATCTTGATTTAACTCTCTCTTTCATGCTATTTCTTTTTCATTCTTTCTTTCTTTTCTTTATGTTCGATTGAAATAGATTAGCGTCATCGCTTCTGCACACTCACCCCCTCTCTCTATCTTTACCCTACTCTCTTTCTTCCCTTCTTTCTTATTATATTTTTCTGTGTAGATTGTTCCCTTTATTCCCTTTCTTTCTTGGAATGGTCCAATAATTAGCTGAGGTGACGTCATAAAAAAAAATAAGCAAAACCAGATAATCAGAATTTACATTTTTACATTTTATGTTGGATGATTTGGACGGTCTGATTTTTAACCAGAGGCGTTGCAAGATGATAACCGTCGTACTTTTAAGGAACACGAGTAATTATAGATTGCATTTGATTGATTGATTGATTGATCAATTTTAACGGCATGTCAACCTGTTTATGGTTATTTTATGCTTAGAAGTTAAGTAATCGCGTTCATTGTACACTTGTGTTTACATTATTTCGTGTAGTTGTTGTGTAAGAGTTTTTGCACACAATTATATGATATCAAGTATTTCTATCTAATACAAATAGTTTGCACACAGTTATAGAGTTTCAAGTATTTCAATACTAATAACTATACTAGCAGTACCTGTGGATATACCACAGTACGATAATTCAATTCGTTTGATATGTTTACTTAAGAGCTATTGCAATTAGTTCAATATGTAAAAAGTATTTTAATCTTGATTTAATTCTCTCTCTCTCTCTCTCTCTCTCTCTCTCTCTCTCTCTCTCTCTCTCTCTCTCTCTTTCTTTTCATCTTTCATTATGTTTGATTGAAACAGATTAGCGTTATCGCTTTCGTGCGCTCACTCGCTCTCTATCTTTCTCATAATCTCTTCTTTTTTTTTCGTTCTTATCTTATTTTTCTATGTAGTATTTCCTTTTCCTTCTCTTTCTTTCTTTCTTTTGTTTTCTAATAAAAACGGAATGGTCCATTATTTAGCTTAGGTGACGACACTCATAAGAAATGAGAATTCAGCGGATAAACAACACTAGGATTTACATTTTTGTATTTCATCTTGGACGATTTGAACGGCCTCATTATTAACCAGGGGGTGTTGCAGGATGATAACGGACGGAAGATTTAGGAACAAGAGTATTCAAATATTGATAATTTCAACCAATTCTTTCTATTTAATAATAATCATTTGTTTGGACAGTATTATGATTTGGTTTGTTCTGTTTTACGGCATGTCAACCTCGGTGGGTCATTTAATGTCGACAAAATTGTGAAATAAATTCATTCTTAATGCATAATACAATTTTGTTTATAAACTCATGTTTTTCTATTCAACCCATAGATGGGACCCTAACAGGTACAACCACACCGGATCAGAGTGGACCAGGGAGCAATGGTGATGAAAGGGTGCTCCATTTGGAATGTTTAATTTTTAAGATTGGGTGAAATAAGAAATCTGCGATTAAACGACATCAGTTAATCTGTATTCAACATTTGTATTTCATCTTGGATGATATGGACGGTCTCATTTTTAACCAGAGAGTGTTGCAAGATGATAACGGATGGAAGATTTAGGAACAATGTTATTGATATCTATTAATAATGGAGATTCGCTTCCGGTTTTTGTCTGTAATAAAAATTACGCCACTGCTTACATCACATTACCCAAAATCGTCATAACGTAGAATAAAATTTATTCTACGATTTTTGGCATGTTCAAATCTTGAGTGTATTTATTCAATAAATACACTCAAAATTTGAATATGCAACATTTGACAGTCCTCATTGTTTTTTAAAACAAGTTTTAATAAATACATGACTGGTATTATATATCTATATATAGTTTGTTTTATTCTATTTTATTTTTTTAATCCTTTAATGAATTTGATGATTTTACTTACTTAGGTACAAAGTCGCTGACATTGAATTTTTTACTTCCACCCCTCAGGCAATATGTTTCAAAAATCTATTTTTACATCGCCTGGAGGGTGTTTTTTTAAATTTTATACTAGTATAGATAATTATATTGTTTCACGTAATTATTTCTACCAAATAATCATCATTTATTTGCATACAGTTATATGTTTTCAGGTAATTAATAATAATCCTTATTAAACAATTATAGTTTCAAGTAACTATTCTAAATATAAATAATTTACAGTTATATAGTGTCAAGTATTCCTATTTTAATGAGGGCCGGGTTAGCTCAGTCGGTAGAGCGTTCGGCTAGAAACACATGGTTCCTAGTTTAATTCCGGTCCTCGCCAACTCAGCGTATGAGTAGCACAGGGATCTGTGCGGTAAAGTAAGGAGCTGATGGTAGTATGGTGCTCCACCTCAGATGCCAAAACAATCTTCTTGGTCTAGCGCTAGTGGAAAGAGGATAGACTCCCTCGCTGATTGGCGGATACCGACTTTAGGCCTCCCCGACGACTTTACTTACTTTATTCCTATCAAATACAAAAAATGATATTTCTTGAAGATATTTAAAAATTAGGATTTGATTAGTAAGAGAAGGGAAAGTCATTGGGAGGGGTTGTGATTAAAACATAAATAGATCAATTATGTAAGACCAAAACAAGCAAAGGCTGTGCGAGACTGACTTCTTTTTACCCTCCCCCTCCTCTACCCATGCAAAGTCGGGTAGCCGCTTCCAGTTGGATTATAGAGATAAGTTTACACCTTATTGTCTGAGTTTTTAAATACCTCCTTTAGGTTTCTTGGCTTTGATAATTATGTCCAGTTTATTTGCTTTGTCCTTTCTGTAAAATTATCATATTGTGGTATCTGCACAGGTCCTGCTAGTAAGTAATTATTTAATGTTACTGATATCAAATACTATCATGTCAAACGTAGTAAAAGCAATACAATATAATAGTATAATATATAATTCCATATAGAAATCAATTAAAATAACATTAAAAGTAAAGTAAAGTAGTCGGGGTGGCCTAATTTCGGTATCCGCCAGACAGCGAGGGACTCTATCCTCTTTACACTTGCGCTAGATCAAGGAGATTCTTTTTGGCAACTGGGGCGGAGCAACACCCTACTATTAGCTCTATCACTTTACCGCACAGATCCCTGTGCTACGCATACGCTGAGTTGGCGAGGGCCGGTATCGAACCAGGAACCTTGTGGTTCCTTGTCTAACGGTCTACCGACTGAGCTATACTGGCCCCATTTTTATATCCGTTCTTATTTAGTTTCGTTAATCTTTCTAATTTAATATAATATTTTATTACATTGAAACTTAAATACTAGCGCCCAGGGGGGGGGTGCATACTTTTGCTAGTTATTATTATTATTATTATTATTATTTACTCCTTTTGAGTTTTCACATCAGCATTAGCTGATGGTCTTTCACTGGAGTCTGAGTGACAGCAAGTCTCCTCAGGTCTCCAGGACTCTTCTGAGTATTCTGGCAGATTGCAGCAGTGCAGTGTTTTGAATGGTTTCAATCCTTCCTCTGATTTCCAAACTTTCTAGACCCTTTTCCAATCCTTTTGGGACCGTTCCAAGTGCACCAACTACAATTGGTATCACTTTCACTTTCATATTCCATAACTTTTTCAGTTCTCTGGCAAGGTCCAGGTATTTGCCCACTTTTTCATTTTCCTTTTGCTTCACCCTGTGATCTACTGGAACTGCAAAATCTACCAGTTGACAAGTTCTTTCTTTTTTGTTTATCAACACTAGGTCTGGTCTTCTTGCTGGGATAAGGTGATCTGTTTTATTATTATTATTATTATTATTATTATTATTATTATTATTATTATTATTATTATTAATGTTGTTGTTGTTGTCATAAAAATTATTATTTATTATCTCATGAATAGAAAACTGAGGCCCAATTACTGGCGTAAAATGTTTGTCATTGGCTGAATATAATCTTAATTACTTTTGTCTGTGAAAGACGCATATAGTTCACACATGTCAGGGGCACCGACTGATTTAAGATTAAATGATTTCAATGAATAGAATCCTGTCAAGGGAAAGTCAATTAGATTCACCACGTGTTCCGAAAGGGTCGTCACAATATTTATCATCACAATCCATATTTTATTATTATTATTGTAAAGGTTCAATGAAATCTTTTTTCTCTTTTTCTTTTTTTTTTTTTTGATAAATTTTCCACAAAATATGACAAGAAAAATCGTAAAAGAATAATAGTTTGCTGGATTGAAAAGGCTCAAACAAACTTCTTTTTCTTCTTTTAAAAATTTCCTACCTCTTCCCTTCTTCTTCTTCTTCTTCTTCTTCTTCTTCTTCTTCTTCTTCTTCTTCTTCTTCTTCTTCTTCTTCTTCTTCTTCTTCTACCACTCTTCCATAGATTCCGCCTCCTCCTCCTCCTCTTTTTAAAATGTCCATCTCCCTTCTTCTTCTTCTTCTTCTTCTTCTTCTTCTTCTTCTTCTTCTTCTTCTACCACTCTTCCATAGATTCCGCATCCTCCTCCTCTTTTTAAAATGTTGTCCATCTCCCCTTCTTCTTCTTCTTCTTCTTCTTCTCTTCTTCTCTTCTTCTTCTTCTTCTTCTTGCCAAACTGTTTCAATCGAACATAATGAAAAGATGAAAAGAAGGAAAGAAAGAAAAAAGATGAGAGAGAGTTAAATCAAGATTATTATACTTTTTACATATTGAACTATTACAATAGCTCTTAAGTAAACATACCTTCTTCTTCTTCTTCTTCTTCTTCTTCTTCTTCTTCTTCTTCTTCTTTTCCCTCTCTCCCCCTCTCTCTCTACAAATCATCGTCTTTCCTTTTTTCCCTCCCATCAATAATAATAAGATTATAGTTTTCTCACACAATGCAGAGCTAGAAATAAATAGCAATCCAAAAGCAAAACAAAAAAACTTACTTAAAGAATTGCACATCTGTAGAGTTTGGTTCCTTTATTGCAAAATATTTCACGAAAAATACTCAAAATCCCGACAACCTCAAAGAATCCTTCTCATATGTCAAGGGCATTCACAGTACTTTCTCCATAAAAAAGAATCAGTTGTATTTTTTGCTTGTTGTTTTTTCTTCGATTCAATCTCTTATAATTTCCTTTAAAAATAAAGGCATTATAATCTATCGAAAGTCTTGCTTATTCTCGTCTATCTTCAATGTTAGATTTGATTAAAAAAAAATTCTAAAAATGCGCCAGATTTGAACCTTAAAAAAAGTGAAAGAAATGAGGACTTTTGTGACATCTGTCATAATACAAAGAAAAATGATAATTCTGAATGAAGTTATTTAAAACTAAACACTTTTCATCCTACCTAACGACAAAAAACTATTAACTATTTTTGCTCCCCCCTCTCTCTCTCTTTCTCTCTTCACACACACACACACACACACACACACACACACACACACATATATATATATATATATATATATAATATATTAATATTTTGAAGGCCAGTACAATGCGTATGAAAAATAAAAACAAAAAGATGGATCTTTTTGTTTTTATTTTTCATACGCATTGTACTGGCCTTCAAAATATCAATATATTATAACATACTTAACAATGCTTCAAGCAAATTACCAATTGCTTTTATATTATATATATATATATATATATATATATATATATATATATATATATATATATACCAGGTGTGTCAAAAACTATCGAGATTTTTGTACTTTTTGACACACCTTGTATTCTGAAAAAATTAACATTCCATTCATTGTTCATTTGTATCTTGGTAAATACAGCTTCAATCTCGATACTTTTATGACACACCTATATACAGTAAAAAAAAAATCGTCGGGTGCTCTAAAATCGGTATCAACCAGACAGCGAGGGAGGGTATCCACTTTTCACTAGCACCAGACCAAGGAGATTGTTTTGGCGTCTGAGGTGGACCACCACACCTACCATCAGTTCTCACTTTACTGCAAAGATCCCTGTGTTACTGATACACTGAGTTGGCAAGGGTCGGTATCGAACCCGGGTCCTTACGTATGTATGTATATTTATATAAATACATATATATATATTTTCCGCTTGAGCAGGATGTAACACAAGGTCAATTCACTATATATATATATATATATATATGTGTGTGTGTGTGTGTGTGTGTGTGTGTGTTCTCTTGATCGTCTAGACTAGAAGTCAAATGTCACCAAGGCGCCATTAACTATGTATCTACGGTATGCTAACTGAGAAATATATGTTCTATCACCGATATTGAGCACTCTTGCTTTATAAATAGACCAAAGTACATCTGCACAAATTGGCTCGAAGAAAGATGGACTACGCATATACCATTTTTCTAACAATCTGTCGTCACTTCAGCTGGTACTGATTTTTTCAATCGCAGTCCAACTCTAACGAAAGCGGTAGTAACTATGTGGGGAAATAGTGTTTTGTAGCTGATATCTTGCACTACCAACGCTGTCATTGTGGTTTCATTACAGTCAGGTCCCGCTGAAACCACCGGTTCCCGCTGAAACCACCGGTTCCCGCTATATCACCAAAGTTAAGCAGCAATGAGCCTGTTCAATACTTAAGTGGGTGACCACTTAACTCTTTGCCTACTTTAAACGATTCACAGCCGCTCTCCCACCGAACCTACCGTAACCCGCTGGCAGCAACTCTCATTATAATTGAGTATGACTCAGACTGCAGTAATAATAATACTTTATTTGAATAGAATAAGTTCTGAGATGAATATGTAATTAACTTTGAAATATCCCATCGAACAGGTAAAAAATTCCAAGAAAATTTGGTACAGCCATGGTGGGTGGGAGGATTTGGTTGACAACCCGGAATAAAGATGGTTTGAATTCAGGTTGGTTGGTTGGTTGGCTGGTTTTTACGACATTTCAACCCTTGTTGGATTATTTACTGCCTAAGACGTTTTGTTTTATCCATTCTTGATGGTATTCAATTTTTTTTCAAACTCAAATCGTTTTAAACACTTAAAAAAACCCTCATTTTTTAACTATTTAACCCATAGATAGGACCCTAACAGGTACTACCACGCCGGGTCTGAGTGAACCTGGGAGTAATGGGGATGAAGAAGTACTCCACATTCCCCCAAACTGAAATCTCACAATTAGATGCAGTTTAACGTCATACCCAGGACAATAAGACCCTCGACCACAAAGGGTCTGGGGCTTGCCATATAAGGGCAATAGGGTCAAGACAATCTTATCAGTACATGGGTTTGATGTGACCAGCCGATTGATCGGACAGTACCTCTCCGACTGCCCGTCTAGACAAAGAGGGGTGTTGCATGCCATGAACTGTTCAGTCACCAGGATTCTGTCCTTAAGCATCGCGGGTCACCATACATGGCCAACAAATGGCCCCATTGGGGGATTTTACTCCTCTGCAGACGTGCAGTCGGTGTATTCTATAGCCCCAACCGACAGGGTGGTGTTTGAATTAAGAGTTTTCCTTCTTCTATACTGGTTGCCAATCAAGGCTAAATAATTCAGTCTGACTTACCATTTACCCATATCTGCGGAGAGAACAGATGTATTCTTCATGTATTTTTGAAAAGCATTAGCACGAAGTGAAACGCAAGCTGTCTCGTCCAGGATTTGAACTCGGGTCACCGATTCCTTTTCCTACAATGAGAACCATTACGCTAAGATCTCCTCGTTTGTAAATGGTTGTACATTAGAGTAGGTCGATTTTGGAACTTTAGCATCTCCTATGTGGCAAACGTTGTAAATTAACATAAAGAATTATCACACAATTTTTTTTTTCAAAACTTTGCCTTCGTTTGAGGAAATAGATTTCAATCTTTTAAAATGTTATCATTGTTACAGCTTAATTATTAGGTAAAAAGAGATTCTTTTCCAAACTCTTAGGGGCTTTTTCAAAGTGCACCAAAAACAATTGGTATCACTTTCATCTTCATGTTTCACAGTTTTTTTTTTTGATTTTTTGGGGGGGTATTTTTTTCTGGTAAGGTTCAGGAATTTGTCTATCTTTTCGTTATCTTTCATTTACACTCTGTGATCGCCCGGGATGGCAAATTCCAGTGGTTGAACGTTGCCTCCACGTTGTCTGCTTACAAAATGAGTTTAGGTCGCTGCAGATTTTTTTTTCTTTTTCTTTTTTTTTGTTGTGAGAAATGCCTCAAATTTTACATAACTTTAAGGCCTTAGAAAGTGAAAATCTAGTCCGTGCATACCCGTGATATACTAATACAGAATAAAACGGAAGGAAAGAAAACATAAACTCAATTACACATAAAAGAAGATTTAATATTTTATATACCCAATATACATCAAGGTGGCATTTCAAAGAAATAAAACACAAACGTCTAAGAGGTGTCGGTAGTGATGAGGGCATATTTTCAATCTGAATTCTAGCCATGATATTCTATTCGTTTCGTTTAAAGTGACCTTTTCTGTTTGACATATTGAAATTGCTAAATTTTCTAACTAATATCTAGGCTAAATGTTGCGAAAACAAGGATTTTTGGTGCATTTTATACGATGATCTTTAATGCTATTTCCTCAAATTCGGGTTAGCTCAGTCGGTAGAGCGTTCGGCTAGAAATCACAAGGTTCCTAGTTCGATACCGGTCCCCGCCAACTCAGCGTATGAGTAGCACAGGGATCTGTGCGGTAAAGTAAGGGGCTGATGGTAGGTGTGGCACTTCACCTCAGATGCTAAAAAACAATCTCCTTGGTCTAGCGCTATTGAAAAGGGGATAGACTCCCTCGCTGACTGGCTGATACCGACTTTAGGCCGCCCCGTCGACTTTACTTACTTATAGTGCAAGTAAGAGATCTAATTTTTGGTATCTGTATTTATTATACCAACACAGAACTTTCGCTGTATGAGAGAATTTGATATTTAAAAAAAAAAAAAATCAACCAACCCTATTTTACATTAGGGTAGGTCAATTTTTCCTTTTAAAAAATATCAAATTGTCCATTTATACGAAAGTTGTGTGTTAGTATACTGCATACTGATACCAAAAAATTGGTCTTTTACTTGCACCATTATTTGAGGAAATAGCATCAAAGATTGTCTATTGAAATGCATTAAAAATCCTTGTTTTCTAAATGTCAAATTTTGCGAAAACGAGGATTTTTAGTGCATTTTAGTAGATGATCTTTGATGCTATTTCCTCAAACAATGGTGCAAGTAAAATATCTATTTTTTGGTATCAGTATTCAATATACTAACACAACCTTCGCATAGATGGACAATTGGATATTTAAAAAAAATGAAAAATCGACCTAACCTATTGTACATATATGAATTTATATGTGTACGTATACGCACAGTTTAGTATGAGTATGTATTTATGCTTAAATGTGTGACTAGATGCATACGTTTGGTGTGTGCGGTGGTTTGACTGGCAGATATATGTTTACAGCGTTGCTTCATTGCGGTCAATTTGAATCTAATGGAGTCAGGGCAAATGAATGGAGCGAGCCAACCAGACAAATAACAACGGAGTAGACATCTGTACAAGTAAATAACGTTATGCATTATGGAGGGGAGGAGGAGTGAGGAGGGAGGAGGAGCTGGCCGAAACGCAGTAAAGATCTGATGCGGCGAATGATGGAGGACGCTTTACAGTTAGTTTTCTTTTTTGTTCCTGTTTAGTTTCTTTTATTTTCACTTGTCGTCATTTTCCGGCTTTCTTTCTTTTCTTTCTTTCTTTCTTTCTTTCTTTCTTTATTTATTTATTTATTTATTTATTTGGATATCAATAGAGATTTAGTTTTTAAATCTTTCTTTCTTTCTTTCTTTCTTTTTTCTTTCTTTCATCCTTTCTGTCTCTCATTCATTCTTTCTTTCTTTCTTTCTTTCTTTCTTTATTTATTTGGATATCAATAGAGATTTAGTTTTTAAATCTTTCTTTCTTTCTTTCTTTTTTTCTTTCTTTCATCCTTTCTGAAAAACGAAAAAAGAAGAAAAGAAGAAAGGAAGGAAGGAAGGAAAGAGTCTAAACGAAAAAAAAATCAAAGAAATCAAGTTGATAAAAAGAAACAAAAAGAAAGAGATAAAAAAGGAAAGAGAAAAAAAGAAGGAAAGAAGAAACGAAGGAAAAAAGGAAAGAAAGGGGGAAGGAAGGAAGAAGTCTAAACGAAAGAAAACCAAAGAAATATCAATTAAAACAAAAAAATGATTAAAAATAAGAAAAACGAAAGAAGGAACGAAAGAACGAAGGAAGAAAAGAAGATGGGAATGAACGAGTGCAAACGAAAGAAAACCAAAGGAAAATAAAAACCAAACAATAAAGAAAGAGTTTAAAAAAAAAGGAAAAAAAAAAGAAAAAATAAAAGAAGGGAATGAACGAGTCTAAACGAAAGAAATCAAAGTAATAAATCAATTGAAATAAAGAAAGAAAGAGATAAAAAGGAAAAACGAAAGAAAGAAAGAAAGAAGGAAAGAAAGAAAGAAAGAAAGAAAAAGAAGAAAATAAAAGAAGGGAATGAACGAGTCTAAACGAAAGAAAATCAAAGTAATAAATCAATTGAAATAAAGAAAGAAAGAGATAAAAAGGAAAAACGAAAGAAAGAAGGAAAGAAAGAAAGAAAGAAAGAAAAAAAGAAGAAAATAAAAGAAGGGAATGAACGAGTCTAAACGAAAGAAAATCAAAGTTATAAATCAATTGAAGTAAAGAAAGAAAGGGATAAAAAAAAGGAAAAACGAAGGAAAGAAGAAAAGAAGGAAAGAAAGAAAGAATGGAAAGAAGGGGTCTAAACGAAAGAAAATCTAAGAAAGACGTATATTAAAATATATAAAAAAGAGATAAAGAAAGGAAGGAAAGAAGGAAAGACTGTAAGGACCGTGGTTGCTCGGTGTTCGTGTGTGTGAAGAAGATCTGAGTTTTGATCCCCACAATTTAAATGTATGAGACTACGGAAATGTAGTTTCCATAGAAAACAAAAAAAAAAAAAAAAAGAAGACAAAATTGATAAAAGAAACAAACTTTATATACATTAATTTACAATTGGTATATTCAATTGTTCTTTTAGCGATGTTGCAGACTGTATGTGTCTGTACGTAGTTGTGTTTGTAAAGTGCTCATGTATTGTTTATAATTGTGTGATTGGATATGTCAAATTGTAGCAGTTTTGATAAAACAATGTCTGTGATTGAAACTTGTGTCGTATTGAGAAGGAGATAGAAAATATGAAGCAAAAAATAGACGGACCTGCTGAGTTGTATTTTATGTTTTCGGACAGCGTCTTCTCTCCCATGGTGTCGAATTGGGGAGAGCGCCCGCTCCCACTGTCGAGTTAGGAGCATCCGTTCCAACTCTCTCGAGTTGGGAAGAGCATAAGCTCCTCACTGTAGTTTTTCAGCTCTATGGGCCTTTTTATAATTTTCTTTTGTCATTCTACGTGATCATTAAGTTAAATTTAATATTGGAATTTTCAAATATCAGCTGTTTTCTAATGACGTAAATATCGGATGATTTTGTTACAATCCGATGGCGTACATATTTTCAATGGAATTTAAACCATTGTTTCTATTGTTGCTAAAATATTTCCAAACTAATATTTATTCGATTATTTTTTGTTTACATAATTCTAAACTTAACCTATACAATTGTAAAATTACTTGTTTCAGAAAACTTGATTATTTTAATGTATCCAATTCCACATGCACGTAAATTGGGGGCCAAACACCCCATAAGACAAAGAGAAGGAAAGAATGAGTCTAAAGGAAATAAAATCAAATCTTCATTTTTCTTTTTTTCTTATTTTTTCTTCTTCCTCTTTTCTCTTTCGCTTATTTTATTAATATTTCCTTTCTTTATACTCTCCTAATATTTTTATAACTCTTTTTTTTTCTCTTTCACTTTTTCTTTTTTTCTTTTCTTTTTTCTTTTCTTTCCTTTCGACTCCTTCCTTATCTTCTTCTCTTCTTTCCTTCTTTTTTCCTTTTTTTTTATCTCCTTTTTTGTTTATTTTTTTATCAATTTGCTTTCTTTGATATTCTTTCCTTTGAACTCCTTTTTTATTTTTCCTTTTTTTCTTTGTTTTTCGTTTTTATTTTTTCTTTTTTGTTTATTATACTTTCTTTCTTTTTTTCTTTTTTTCTTTTTTTTTTTCTTTTCTTTCCTTTCGACTCCTTCCTTATCTTCTTCTCTTCTTTCCTTCTTTTTTCCTTTTTTCATCTCCTTCTTTTTTGTTTATTTTTTTTATCAATTTGCTTTCTTTGATTTTCTTTCCATTGAACTCCTTCCTTTTATTCTCTCCTTCTTTCTTTCTTTTTTTTGGTTTTTCGTTTTTATCTTTTTCTTTTTTGTTTATTATATTTCTCTTTCACTTTTTTCTTTTTTCTTTTCTTTTTTCTTTTTTTTCCTTTCGACTCCTTCCTTATCTTTTCTCTTCTTTCCTTCTTTTTTCCTTTTTTTCTTTTTTTTATCTCCTTCTTTTTTGTTTATTT
>CM042153.1:24079526-24107026 GCA_023376005.1 Doryteuthis pealeii
GACAGACTAACGGACAGGGGAGGAGAGAGAGAGAGAGAGAGAGGAGAGAGAGAGAGAGGAAGAGAATGAAAGAAAGAGAGAGACACACACTGACACACAGAATGACAGACAGATAAGAGACAGAGTGACAGAAGAGAGAGAGAGAGAGAGAGAGAGAGAGAGAGAGAGAGAGAGAGAGAGAGAGAGAGAGGGCGGGGCGGGGCGGGGGAGAAAAAAAAGGGAAAATGGATGGAAGAGCTGGCGTTTAGAAAAGATATGAGAGAGAGACACAAACACACGCAGAGGGAGAGAGGCGATTGAGAGAGAGAGAGAGAGAGAGAGAGAGAGAGAGAGAGAGAGAGAGAGAGAGAGAGAGAGAAGGAGAGAAAAAAGAACGAGCTGGTGCATGAGTTCGCTCGCTTATTCGCTCGCGTTCAGATTAATTAATAAAACATATACAAACACCTGTGTGAGTATGCATGGGAACATGTCTGTGTGTGTGTGTGTATGTGTGTGTGTGTGTGAACGTGTCTGTATGTGTGTATGCATGTGTGTGGATGTGTTGAAATAGACCGGAGCAACACGTGGCGTGCGTGCGTGCGTGCGTGTAAACGTCATCGTCTGTTCGAGCACCTACTCGCTAACGCACAGATATGCATATATATCTACAAAAATGAGAACATTAAATCATATGTAAGTATCTAAAAGAAGAAAAAAAAAGAGGAATCCCCTTACTTCCTCCAAGAAATAATCTAAAATGATTTATTCCCCCCCCCCACCACCACCACCAAAAAACCCCAAAACAAACCAAAAACAAAAAAACAAAAAAACAAAAAAAACAAACAAACAAGAAATAAATCCTTCCGAACAATATTCAAATTCTCGATCATTTCTAACGACACAACAACAACAACAACAACAATAATAATAATGATAATAATAATAATAATAATAATAATGATAATGGCATAATAATAATAATAATAATAATAATAATAATAATAATAATAATGATAATAATAATGATAATGGCATTATAATAATAATAATAATAATAATATAATAATTAATAATATTATAATTAATATAATAATAATAATAATAATAATAATTAATAATAATAATAATAATAATAATAATAATAATAATAATAATAATATAATAATATATAATAATAATATAATTAATAATATTAATAATATTGATAATAATATAATAATAATAATAATAATAATAATAAATAATAATAATATTGGCATTATAATAATAATAATTCTCGATAATTATTAAACGAAACAACAACAACAGCAACAACAACAATAATAATAATAATAATAATAATAATAATAATAATAACAAGAATAATAATAATTCCATTAGAAACAATTATATCAACGCAAAAATTAATGATAATATCAAGTGTATGTTATGTGGATAGAGATGAAACAGTTTATCCCATAAGTGAGTGCAGCAAATGGATACAAAAGGAATACAAAACTAGGCACAACTGGGTTGGAAAGGTGATCCACCGGGAATCGTGTAAGAGATTCAAATTTAACCATACTGACAGATACTATATATGTCCAAACCAAAATCCGTCCCAGACAATGAGACGCAAAAAATTCACTTGAAATTCGAGATATAAAAGGATTATCCTATCCCCGTCCGAAAAAACAGACCTAGTATAATTAGACGTAGTAATTAATCAATAAGAAACTACCTTGTCATATGGAGATCAAAATGATGTGGACATGGATAAGAAGGTAAAAAAACTTAAGAGAGAAATTGAATCTTTTTTAATAGAATCAAACATTAATGCTATAAGAACCAATTATGTCTAAGCAAAAATTGATAATATATTCAACTTTCCGATGACTGTGCCATGTTCACCGGATGAGTGATGGACGAATCCCGAAGGATATCCTCTATGCAGAGCTTTTGTCTGGTAAGAGATAGATTGGTCGCCCCCAGCTGCATTTTAAGGATGTCTGCAAGAATGATCTCAGGTACTTTGGCATTACCCTTCCAGCTGGGAAAATTTGGTTCAGTACCGCCCTCGGTGGCAATAGGCTCTCCATAGTGGACTGTTCATGTCTGAAGTCACCCTGGCGCAACACCATGAAGCTAAGAGGCCCAGAAGAAAGCGGCGGCAACAAAGCACCGGTACATCAACATCTTTAGGGACAGCCTTCACATACGACATCTGTGGTCGAGAATGTTTTCGAAGATTGGGGTTCACAGTCACAAGAGGCGCTGTAACTTCAGGGGCACAAGAAGTGTATAGTCTTTCCGAGACTGCAATGCCGATGATGATGATTCAACTTTCAGCCATTTTCAGAAAATTGGGCTACCAACACGCTTGATTTTGTTTATAGTGGTGAATGTTTCTCTAGGATCAGCCACAGTTTTTAGATAAGTGTTATATAATTCATGGGTTGCCTACGAATTATGACCGGTGTGGTAGTACCTGTTAGGGTCACATCTATAAGTCAAATAGATCTGTTCAAAAATTATTCATATTCGATAGTACTATGTGAAAGAATGTTACAAATTCAGAATAGCGTGCAAGAGATAATATTATTAGAATTGCATTTTACGTATAAATATATTAGATTACGGAAACTCCCAAAGTAGCCTAACCCTAACCCTCACACTAACCCTAACCCTAAAACTAACCTTAACCCTAATCCTACTGTCTCAAAGTTTCAGGTATTTCTGTGAAAAATAATGAAATGTAAAGCTTTTTATACGTAATCTAATGATATTATCTCTTGCGCGCTATTCTGCATTAAATATGAATGTACAATGAACGTGATTCCATAACCTCTAGGCATAAAATAACCCAAGATGGGTTGACATGCCCTTAATATTAATCAAACAATCAATTTCCAGTTAAATTTAAAATGAACGATAATTTTGTGGGGTTTCTGTAAATAACGGTATGGTAAATGGAAAGTTACCATTGTAACAGTTATAAAAGTTATTGACAACAGTTCACCTTTCACTGACCAAGCCGATGATTTCTCATTGGCTAAGGGAAGAACGTGTGAGGGGGACTGAGTTAGAATAGTTAGAATTTGGCGGTTAGTCGAAGGGGCCAGACGTGAGTCGTCTGTTCGAGGTAAGCTATTTTCTCACCACGCGGTTACATCCTTTTGGGCTTCGGTTTTAATAAAGACGAGAGAAAAGTCTTGCGTCATCATTTAAAAAACAAAAAGAATGAGCATAGACAACCGGGGCCAGCAAACAGGAACCTGTATCAACCAGAGGAGGAAAGCAACCCATAAGAAGATGGCCAGTCGCCGAAATAGAACCCTCATAAGAAAAACTCTCTTCTCCTTCCCATTATATACCCAGCAGATGAAGTGGATATGTAACATAAGTAATAATAATAGAAGAATGTTGCTCCTTCGTCTGCGTTATCCTAACTTATATGGTTTCAAGTATTCCTATATAATACTAATTATTTGCAAGCAACTCTATGATTTAAAGTAAGTAACCCTATTTTCGAAAAGCAAAGAAAGACTGTTTGCAGCAACCAGTAACAGAAATATCTAAGAGAATAACTTAAAGATAAACAGAAAAAAAAAATAGAAAAAATATATCGAAAACAAAAATGGAAAAAAGAACAACTATATGGATACTTCAAGACACAAACTAATGAAATTGCACTTGTGATGAACTGGACATGGCAAAGAAGGGAGAATATTAGAAAAGAAAGAGAACCCCTTTTAAAATCGTCACAAAATAATGCCACAAGTACCAATCATGTCAAGCAAAAAAATTGATAATACGCAGTAGAATAGAAAACCTAGGTTATGTGGGAGACTGAGATGAAACAGTTAATCAGAGAATAAAGGGAATACAGCTAACTGGCACAAAAAGAATACAAGGCTAAGCACTAGTGGTTGCAAAAGATGATCCACTGAGAATTGTGCAAGAGATTAAAACTTGACCACAAGAAATTACACAAAGAAAGAAAGAAAGAAAGAAGAAAGAAAGAAATACCATAAAAAATAAATGAAATCTAAAGAGGAAAAGAAAGAACAAAAGAAAAGAAAAAATAACAAAAAAAGAGGATAGAAATAATTTTTTTTTTAAATACAAATATTAACTGAATAAAAAAAAATAATACAAATAAATAAATAAATAAAATAAAGAAAGAAAGAAGAAAGAAAGAAAGAAAGAAAGAAAGAAAATGAAAAGAACAGAAGAGAAAAAGAAATCTCAAATAAAAATGAAGCAGCAACAGAAGAAAAAGAACAGAAAATATAGAAAGAAGATGGAAATTGAAAACAGAATGAAAAAATAAAAACAAAAAATAAGAATAGAAGAAAAAGAAGAAAAAAATATAAAAAGAAAGAAAGAAAGAAAGAAAGAAATCGATTATAAAAAAAAGGCTAGAAAGAAACAAAAGAAAAACAATTAAAAGAAAGACAAATACCACGAGTTTTTGAATGAAAAAAGAAAACGTGAAAAAAAAAAAAAAAAAAATGGATAAAATTTTGAAAAGGAAAAAAAGAAGAAGGAAATAGAAACTGGATCAAAATGAAAAGAAAGAATAAAAAAAGAAAGAAAAGAAAAGAAAAAAAGAAATAGAAAAAATATTGTAGAAAAAAGACACCTAAAATCTAAATTAAAAAATAATCAATATAAAAGAAAGACGGAGGAAGGAAAAAAAGGAATAAAAATATAAGAATAATTGACTAAAAAAGAAAGAATGAATGAAAGAAAGAAAGAAATATTCAAGACTAAAAGAACACTAAAATATAAAAGAAAAACGAAGAAGAAATAAAGAAAGAAAGAGAAGAAAAATAAAGATAAAAATGAAAGAAAAACGAGAAGAAAAACCAAAAGAGGAAAAATATAAATGAGAATAAAGAAAACAAAAAGTAAAATATTTAGGGAATTTAATAAAAAAGAAAGAACAAAGAAGAGAGAGAAAGAATAAATGAATGAATTATTAAAAAAGAAAGATATTTGAAAGAAAAGAAGAAGGAATGAAAGAATAAATGAATGAACGATTGAAAAGTGAAATATATCTTAAATATAAATGAAAAAGAAGCAACAGAAATGAAAGAGGGAAGAACAAAAGGACAAAGAAAGAAAGAAAGAAAGAAAGAAAAAATGGATGAATGAATGAAGAAAGATAGCTGAAATAGAAATCTAGCATTAGAAGCAACAGAAATGAAGAAAAAAGAAAGACAAATTAAGAAAATGTGTATTATTTGTATTATTCGGACTATTGTCCTCATCTTTATTGTTATCGGTCGATGTGCCCTCCGGCCTTCTTCAGGTATTTTTCTTGTCGGACGGAACCTTCTCGAACCTAAACGAATGAGAACAGTCTACTACCGTGGATTGAACAAAGGGTTAAGTTCAAAGTTCTGTGAAGGCTCCCAAGTTCAATAAGAATTTACCGAATTCGAAGAGAAGATGTCCAAGTACGAGGAGGGGGATCCCAAGTTCAAGAAGGTTCCCAAGTCCGACAAGAAATACCCGAAGAAGGTCGAAGGGCACATCGGCCGAAACCTTGTGCAGATAACAATAAAGATGAGGACCATAGTCTGAATAATACAAATAATCAAGCCTCATCTCAAGAATTCAGAGAAATTAAGAAAGAAGAAAGAAAGAAGAAAAGAAAAAATGAAATGAATGAATGAAAGATAGATGGTTGAAATATAAATGAAATAGAAGCAACAAAAAGGAAACAGGGAAGAAAACAAAATTTTTGAAAGAATTGAAAAAGAAAGAAAAATCAAATATTGAAGAAAAAAAGAAAACTATAATTAAAATGAAAATATGGCGTAAAGAAAGAAAAAAATATGAAAAAAAAAAAATAAAAGAACAAAAATAAAACAGGACAAAAAAAGAATAAAAAAAGATATGGCGAAAATAAAGAAAAGGAAATATGACAAAAAGGAAAGAAAAAGAAAATATGACAGATGAAAGAAGAAAAGAAAATATGACAAAAATAAAAGAAGAAGAAAATAAAATATAACAAAAGGAAGGAAGAAGAAAAGAAGAAAAGAAAAGAAGAAAGAAAATAAGAAAAAATATGATAAAAAGAAAGAAAGGAAAAAAAAAAAAAATGACAAAAAGGTGAAAAAAGGGAAAGAAAAATAAAATATGACAAAAAGAAAAAAAACATAACTAAAAGAATGAAGAAAAAATAAAACATTACAAAAGAAAGGAAGAAGAAAAGAAGAAAATATGGTGAAAAGAAAGAAAAAAACGTGACGAAAAGGAAATAAAAAACAAAATATGACAAAAAAAGAAGAAAAACAAGAAAACGTGACAGAAAAGAAAGAAAGACAAAATCAAAGAAAAATAAGAAAAAGAAAGAGCTAAAGAAACTATCGATAGATTAAATTTGAAAAGAAAGAAGAAAAAGAATGATTAAGAAAAGAACGGTAAAATCCAAATAAAAAGAAGGAAACGAAAAAAGACGAAGGAAAAGAAAACGGAAGAAAAATATAGAAAGAATTTTAAAATGACAAAAGGAAATAAATATTGAAAAAGAAAATTAAAAACTAAAAAGAAAAAAGAACAATTGAATAAGAAAGAGGTGGATGGGGGAAGAAAAAAGAAAGAAGAAAGAAAGAAAAATTTACACAAAACAAAAACAAATAACAGAAATAAAGAAGGAAAAAACTGTAAAATTGAGAAATTAGGAAATAGCGGAAAATCAGATGTGAAAAACGGAAAAATGTTTTTCAACAGAAAATGTTGTTATTATTGTCTTTTGATAATTGAATACATGACAAAATGTTGCGAGCCTCAAAATTCAAGAGGAATTTGAATCCCTTCCAGTTATGAACATGTTTCCAATTGAAGACAAAAAATATTCTGAGTCAAGCTTCTATTAATCTGAACTGACACAATACATAAATATAAGCATTCATTCACTTATTCAATCTTTATATATATATATATATATATATATATATATATATATATAATATATATATATATATATATATTATATATGTGTGTGTGTGTGTGTGGTGTATATATATATATATATGTATATACTTGAAATCCTTATTTGTCTCTTCCTGATAATGCAGTACACGCTGACATGCACCCCCACACACACACACACTTTAAATTCATTCGTGTACACATACAATCCACTCAGATAAAAATAAGGTATAATATATATTTCGTTTTTGCTCATATCTTTGTTCATATCTTATGAATACACACACACACATACACAAACACACACACACACCTCTGTATATGTATATATGTTTGTATGTGTGCACGCACGCGCACGTGTGTGTGTGTGTGTGTGTGTGTGTGTGTGTATTTGTGCGTGTGAACAGGCATCAAATTGTAAAGAGAGAGAGAAAGAGAAAGATAGCGTGAGAGTGTTAGTGTGTTTATGAGACAGAGAGACAGATACAAAGAGAGAGATAGAGATAGAGATAGATAGAGATAGATAGATAGATAGAGAGAGAGAGAGAGAGAGAGAGAGAGAGAGAGAGAGGAGAAGAAAGAAATAAGAAAATAAGAAAAAGACAGAGGAAGAAGAAGAAGAAGAAGAAGAAGAAGAAGAAGAAGAAGAAGAAGAAGAAGAAGAAGAAGAAGAAGAAGAAGAAAGAAGGTATGGAGGGGGGCAAATACATTTTTTTCTATATATAGACATAATATATGTGTCTAATAAATAATTATATGATAATTGAATATTCCTATCAAATGAAAAATCACCACTGGGCCATTTATTTTTGTATGTGTGCATCTATGCATCTATGTAGAGAGAAAGACAGTCGCTAAGAGTGGTAGTATACAAGGGAGGACGATAACACTTGATCTTTTATATAAGTTTATATTTGTATTTTAAAAATACTAGGTAAGTCGGACACAAGGCAAGAAATGAGAGACAATCTGTGAGATGGGCAATCGTCTGCGAGGAGAACTTGCTAGAACAATCTAGGAAAAGGAATATTCTGAATTAAAACCCTTGATACTCCAACAGTCTAGGTCAGTAGCTTAAACCAAGCTAAAGAGCCCAGTCTGTCCTACTATTTACCCATAGATTTTGTGAGAATAGTTTAATTCATGCCTTTTCCAAATGTTGCATAATTTAGGAGCAGCTTTTAAATCATGAACATACCTGTAGTTAGAATTTTGAATAGGGTCCGTTAGATTTAAAATGACGGGGTCCATGGAAAGTTACCCGACAGTTGGTGACAGTTAATAACCTTTTGTTTATACCCCTTGAAAGCGCGCGATTGGGCACGTGGGAATAAGTTTTAGTTTAGTTAGTCAGATGCGAGCCGGCACTCTATCCGAGAGGATGTCTCTTAGGGTTCACAACTCACACGAAATAAAGCTTTATTGTAATAAAACAACCCAGTTTTGTTGTATTATCAAAAGCAATGTCTAGCCCAGCACGAAGAAGAATCAAAGAAGAAGAACCGACCCTTAATAATCCCACTAGATCAACAGGAATAACATGGCGACCGGACAAGGTAGACGACCTTGTCGAAGAACCAGAAACAGAATGCAAAAAGTGAGAACTATCATCTACCCTATCTAACTGTCTGTCTCTCTCCCCGTTTATACACCCGATGTTGAACGAGTATATAACACAAAGTGTATTAGCGCTATGTGAAATGCAAACAGCCTCGACCTGAAATTTGAACTCGGGTTGCCGGGTTTATTTTCTACGACAATAACCGTTACGCAGAGTGTCTCCTCAAATAAGTAACGCCGTTGGATGATTAGAACTTGCATCCGTGAAATAGACAATTTTATTTACCTCGTACCCCACTTGTACGGGTTAGGCCCTATTAACGTGGGCCCACCCACAAACCGAAGCTCATGGATGGGAAAGAAAAAAAATTGCGTCGATCCCGTCGGCATTCCCCCACAAGGGGGGCGCCTCAAGCGCTGGGCAATAAACCCAGCCCTGCCCCTTTAAGTCAAGGGGGCAGGTATTGCCTGAGGGATAGCCCCCTCGGATCGACGCTATTAATTTAACATGACCGGTCCAGTGGCCGAAGCGCACTGGACCCCTGTCCCGAAGGACGGGTTGGAAAATGTGAAATAGACAATACCAAACAGATTAGGCTATAAAGCTAACCGGTTTGACGTCATTTCAAAGTTGCTTATATAACTATACTATTCATTAGTGTGTGATTTCTATTCATCTTAGTAAATGTCATAATTTTGACAAAACAACGTAGAAGCAGCTGATTTTGCTAACATTAAAATTGGGTTAGAGTTTACATATCAAATTATCTTATCAATATGTATATAAAAATACCATCTAATTATCAGCTCAATTCATCTTTTTTGAAAGAAAATGGCATTGTTATTGATATCAAAGTTAAGATTCAACTTTTTACAAGCCTACAAATGTATGTGTATATTGTCTAAATATCAAATCGCAAAAATATTTATTCGGATTTTTCTTGCTTTAAATCTGATTTATGCATTTAAGAGTTGCCATCTTATCTATCTAGACATCTTTCTTTTTTTTTTTTGTTCTTCATATATTAACTTCTGTTGTTGCAATTCATTTTGATAAAGTTTTCTTTTGTTGTGCTTAAACACAAAATATCTCAAGGAGACAATAAAGGAAATTAAACATTTTCAAACCTTTTATACATACATTATAAAGTTTTTGTACTTTTCAGACTACAAACTTTTGGTACCTTTTATTTTACTTAGTGCAAACTTTTGGTACCTTTTATTTTGTTTAGTACAGACTTTTGGTACCTTTCATACTGCTGCCTACAAACTTTTGGTACATTTCATACTGCTGTCTACAAACTTTTGGTACCTTTTATTCTGTTTAGTATAGACCTTTGGTAAACAAACTAATTAAAAATGAGTAGAAGATTTTAATGCAAAATATTACCCTCTTCCCATTACAGAAAGGTATGCATCCAACTACTGTCCCTTCTGCTATGGGTAAATAGTAGGGCAGACTGGGTTCTTTAACCGTGACTAGGTAACCAGTCTATGAGAAGGAAAACTCTGAATGCAAACCTGTTAAACCCCGCTTAAGAAATTGACCTTGTGTCATATCCTACTCACACGGAGGGGTTGGTAAATATATAAGTATGGGAGGAGATATAAGCTACAAGAGGGAGCGAGAGGAGGTTTGAAAAAAAAGAGAGAGAGAGAGAGAAAGAGAAAGAGAAAGAGAGAGAGAGAGAGAAGAGAGGGAGAGGGAGGGAGAAAGAGAAAGAGTAAGAGAGAGAGAGAGAGAGAGAGAGAGAGAGAGATTGAGGGTGAGAGAGAAAGGAAAGAGGAGAGAGAAAGAAAGAGACAGACAGACAGACAGACAGAGACAGAGACAGACAGAGAGAGAGACAGAGAGACAGAGAGACAAAGACAGAGACAGAAGGACAGACAGACAGAGAAAGAGAAAGAGATAGACAGACTAACAGACAGACAGGCAGACAGACAGAAAGAGACAGAGAAACAGAGAGAAAGAAAGAAAGAAAGAAAGGATGAATGTTTATATATCTAATTGTAATAATTTAACTGTATTTAATATATTCAACATTAATTAGTTATAAGACTTTTCCACCTGGACTAAAACAACAAAATCCTTAATTCCTACTTTTTACTTTTTAAACCCAGCAATTAGTATCATACTCAGAACATACTATTTAGGGAAGATGTTGACAGCATATTTTAAGGCCCGACAAACAGGACAAGAAAATACGATTCAAAATTAAGATTTCTGGAACACTAGAGGAATAAATAGACATCACTTTATTCCGTGATCCACTCTGACTCGGAGTGGCAGTGCCTGTTAGGCTTTCAAATGGTGTATTTTTTCAAATACTTACAAGCAGAAATTGTTATATACCCACTTCATATCGGGTAGAGAGAGAGAGAGAGAGAGAGAAGAGAGAGAGAGAGGAGAGAGAGAGAGAGAGAGAGAGGAGAGAGAGAAGAGGAGAGGAGAGGAAATGGGTTTTTACTGGTTTTGTTTCGTCGGTGGCCATCTTCTTTCTGGGTTGATTTCTTCCTTCTCCTGGATGGGTTGTCAGTGTTCATTTCATTGTTGTAATAAATGAGCAAATATTTAATTATTTTACGCGACGTCTTTATTCTTTATTAAAAACAAAAAGCCCCAAAGGGTTTTCAACCGCGCGGTGAGAAGCTGGCGTCTTAGGAGCAAAAGACAGTCGTGTCTGCTCCTGTCTACTAACGTCCAAAATCTGACTAACTAAATTAGTTTCCTCCTCACGCTCGCCTTCAGCCAATCAGCAATTGGCGTACAGGTCAGAGAAGGTGAACTGCCTTGTCAATCACTTTTACAACTTCCTACAACGTTCAATGGTAACTTTCGATTTACCATACCGTTATTTGAATCTTACTACACTTACAGGCATAATTGGTAGGCTACCCACGAATTATGTAATAAAATGTTAGATACGATTATGAGTTACTTATTCCAAACTTTCTAGCCCATCATTGTCCCCTTTATGCATTTACCAGACCCTTCCATACGAGCAGGATGTGACATAAGGTCTATTTTAAAGCGGAGATTAACAGTTTTGAATTCAGATTCATCCTTCTCCTAGATCGGTTGCCAAACCAAAGTTAAAGAACAGCTTACTTCCTGAGTAAATTCCAGGCCAGCATCCTGTGTAAGGTTCCAATATTGGAGCTCTTAGGAGTGTGGATTACTTTTTCATGGCCATTACTCCCAGGTCTACCCTGATACATAATGGTAATACCTGTTACGGTTCTATCCTCGTGTCAAATAAATCTGTTTGCAAGTTAACAAATTATTTCTACAAGTTTATTGATGCACATCAAGTTAAAGGAAATTATTTATACCAATTTGTTGATACACATGAAGTTAATTAAAATTATTTCTACCAATTTATTAATGCATATAAAGTTAGTGGATTTTTTTCTACCAGTTTATTAATAAAATGATAATAAGTTGAACAAATCACATGTGTATATAAAAGAAACACGATGTTGCATTAAATAATCTACAAAGGTTGATATGCCATTAAAACCAACGAAAATTTGGATTAAAATGAAATAATGGAGGAAAGATTAAAGATTAACGTCTAGGGCCACTCAAAAGCGAGACAAAGAAAAATGCAAAAGAATTAAAGAAAAAAGAAAAAGAAAGAAAGTTACAAATAGAAAGAAAGGAAGAAAGAAAGAAAAAAGAAAGAAAGAAAGAACGAAAGGCGTTATAGCGAAAGAAAGAAAGTTACAAATAGAAAGAAAGAAAGAAAGAAAGAAAGAAAGGAAGGAAGGAGGGCGTTATAGCGAAAGAAAGAAAGTTACAAATAGAAAGAAAGGAAGAAAGAAAGAAAGAAAAAAGAAAGAAAGGAAGAAAGAAAGAAAGAAAGAAAGAAAAAAGAAAGAAAGTAAGAAAGAAAGGCGTTATAGCGAAAGAAAGAAAGTTACAAATAGAAAGGAAGAAAGGAAGAAAGAAAAAAGACGAGGTTGAGAACCTAAAAGAAAATACAAAGAAAAAGGCCAAAGGAATAAAAGAAAGAAAGAAAGGCAGAAAGTAAGAAACACAAGACAAGAAAAAAAGAAAAAGAAAGATAAAGAAAGACAAAATAAAGAAAGAAAGTCACAAATAAAAAGAAAGAAAGAAAGAAAGGAAGAAAGAAAGGCGAAACAAAGAAAGAAAAAGCAGTTAAAGAAAAAAGAAAAAGAAAAAAGAAAGAAAAACAGTTAAAAGACTAAAATAAGAAGCACAAGATTGAAAGAAAGAAAGAAAGAAAGAAAGAAAGATGATTTTTTAAAAAGATGTTATTAAGAGAGATCCTAATATTTTCTGTGGTGGACTGCAGCTCTTCTGGGTCATTGGTCAAATGTACAACGTTGTTATTAAAGAGGCGGAGAGAAAATAATGCGAAGGATGTAAGAGGAGATGCGGTTTGATGTGAATTGGACCATGTGACGTTGGGCATGTTGGCTTTCCGAGTTGAGAAGTGTCGGTAATGGTGTTTAAGGTTTCAGGGGCTCAGATAAGAAAAAAAGGGAAAGCAAGGAAGAGAACGGAGAAAAGAAAAGGAGAGTAAGGAGGAGAATGGAAAAAAGGGAGAGTAAGGAGGAGAATTAAGAGAATGGAGAAAAAGGGAGAGTAAGGAGAACGGAGAAAAAAGGGGGGGTATAGAGGAAAGTGAAGAAAAAAGGGAGAGTAAGGAGGAGAATGGAGGAAAATGGAGAGTAAGAAGAATGGAGAAAAAAGGAAGTGGAGTGAAGAAAAAGGGAGAGTAAGGAGGAGAGAAAAAGGGAGAGTAAGAAAAAGGAGAGTAAGGAGGAGAATAAGAAAAAAAGGGAGAGTAAGAAGGAGAAGGAGAAAAGGGGAGAGTAAGGAGAACAGAGAAAAAAGGGGGAGTAAGGAGGAGTGAAGAAAAAAAGGGAGAGTAAGGAGGAGAATGGAGAAAAATGGAGAGTAAGGAGAATGGAGAAAAAGAGAGTAAGGAGGAGAGTGAAGAAAAAGGAGAGTAAGGAGGAGAATGGAGAAAAATGGGAAGAGTAAGGAGGAGAATGGAGAAAGGGAGAGTAGGAGGAGAATTGAGAAAATTGGAGAGTAAGGAGGATAATGGAGAAAAAAGGGAGAGCAAGGAGGAGAATTGAGAAAATTGGAGAGTAAGGAGGATAATGGAGAAAAAAGGGAGAGCAAGGAGGAGAATGGAAAATAGGGAGTGTAATAAAAGTGGCACAAAAGAAGACATTCATTAAAAAAAGTTTTTAAAAAGACAAAGAAAAAAGAACAGCACCCCTTTATATTTATGAGAAGAGAAAAAAGCACATCTTACTGTTGTACTGAATTCGATCCTCACTCGGTGCTCCACACTGATGGCCTTGTGCTAGTTTTGGAAAACTTAGTGAACATAGGGTGATTGTTCTCAGAGTTACGGTTAACAAGCAAGTCAGACCATTTCGGTGAGTTCAATCCTTATGGAGTGTAGAAGGTGACGCACTTAGCGTAACGGTTATCGGCGAAGGAAATGGAATCGGCGACTCGAATTCAAATCTTAGACGGGACTGTTTGCACATCACTTGCCGTTAATACCCTTGAATCATTCACACACACACACACACACACACACACACACAGAGATATGGGTGAATAGAAGGACGAACTGTGTTCTTTAGCCTCTGTAAGATAACCAGTCTAGAAAAAGAAAAACAATGAATTCAAACCACCTTAAAATTGACCTTGTGTCACATCCTGCTCATGGCGGGGGGTAAGTATACGTTAATGGACTCTCTCGTCGATTTCGATGCATAAGGGTTCATCCAATGAACAATCTACACAGTGATTTGTTTATAGTAGTGAAGGCTTGTGTTGAACCATCCGCACTTTTTGGCACAGTCGATAGGAAAGAATTGGTGCACAAGAAATGCCACAAACCCAATCAACGACTGACCTCAGGTTTTTCAATTTCAGAGTTTTCCTTCTCCTAGACTGGTTACCTACCCAAGGTTAAAGAGCCCAGTCTGACCTACTATTTTATCCATAGCTGGAGGGAGAATATATGGATTCATATCTTTCCCAAGGGTATTAGCGTTATGGGAAAATGCAAACAGCCTTGTCTAGGATTGGAACTCGGGTCGACGAGTCCATTTCCTACGATTCTAACAATAATGCCACGCGCCTCCATATAAGTATACGTTACACAATATACGTATACTCAAGAAATACAAAATATATGTACACAAGAAATACAAGTAGAACGATAAGGTCAGAGTAGACCTGGGATTAATGGCAATGAAAGGATATTCCACACTCGCCAGATCTTTAGAACTGTGTGTGTGTGTGTGGGGGGGGTTACCCCCTGAAGAGGACACAGTCAGCATATTCTAAGCCCCATCAACAGGGACGTGGTGAGGCTAGGTAAATATATGCTTTCACTTTTCAAATAGTTTTTTTTTTTTAATTAGATTCAGTGTCCGTACTTGTTTATTATATGTGCATGCGGAAAGAAAAGAAGGAGGAAGGAAAGAAAGAAAGAAGGGAGGAAGACAGGAAAGAAGAAAAAAGGAAGGAATTAAATAAATACTAGATGAAAAAACGTGTAGACCCAGACATTAAATAAAGAAAAAAGAAAGAAAGAGAGAATGAAAAAGTAGTTAGAAGGAAGGGAAGAAAGAAGAAGGATGGAAGGAAAGAAATAAAAAAGGAAGGAAATATATAAAGAAAGAAAGAAAGAAAGAAAGGAAAGAAAGAAATATTAGATTTTTAAAAATACAGACACATATATTAAAGAAAGAAAGAAAGAAAGAAAGAAAGAAAGAAAAGAAAAAAAAAACGAAGGAAGAAAATAAAGAAAGAAGGAAAGAAAAAGAGAAGGATGTAAAGAAAGACTAAAGAAAGAAAGACGGAAAGAAAGAAATACGAAATGTAAGAAAGTATAAACACGGACACCAAAGAAAGAAAAAGAAAGAACGAAAGAAAGAATGTATAAACACAGACATCAAAGAAAGAAAGAAAGAAAGAAAGAAAGAAGGAAGGAAAGGAATGTAACAAAATATAAACTTTGACATCAAAGAAAGAAAAAAGAAAGAAAGAAAAAAAAAGAAAGAAAAAAGAAAGAAAGAAAAAAAGAAAGCAAAGATGGAAAATATTAATCGATGAAATAAAGAAAAAGATTTTTTTTAAAAGACGGTAACTGAAGAAAGAAATGCTAATGGGAAAATATGTATAAAAGAATTAAAAAATAAAATAAATAAATTGATTTTATTTCGCTTTTATCTTTGTGCAAATAAAGGACGGTGGGAGTGTCCGGTGAAATGGACAACAAGACAAAATAGAGCCCCACCCCCACCATCGAAGTCGGCGAAAATTTCTACTGCTTCATTAACAGTCTAATTAAGCTGAAATAACCACTTAATTCAAGAGAAAACTCGCTCTATTTTATTTCATTTTTGCGGTTGAATCTTCCGGTTCTGCCTTAAGTAGTAGGGTCTTCTCAATGGGGAGGGGAAAAAAGAGAAAAGAGAGTACCTTTTTTGGTAAACCACAAATTTCTGCCTTGGACTCCCTTTTGTTTTCTTTAAACAACAGCTGCAATTAAACATATATATATATATATATATATATATATATATATATATATATATATATATATTATATATATATATATATATATATATATATATATATATATATATGTGTGTGTGTGTGTGTGTGTGTTATGTATAAACTTTGTTCTTGTGAACGTTGTTTTTGGGGTATTTTGAAGCATTGGAAAAAAATAGAAATAAAAAGATAAATAAACAGAACAAAAACAGAATTTTAATATTCCACTGTTCTGTCCCTGGTTTGATCAATTCCAATATTTCGGGTGAACCTTCACCTTTTTTCAAGGAATACGGAATAGAGACTATCTAGAGAAAAATGAAATACTATATATGAGAGAAAGAATGAATGAAGTGAAAGGATTTGACTTTGTTTAGCCGTTATTTTTCTTTTGAAATTGTGTGACGTAACTCATCCAAAATCGATCACGGCAATCGTTCGATATTCGGCATGACTTTGATCATGAAAGTCATGCGAAATATATATATATATATATATATATATATATATATAGTTCAATGAGAAATCAAAACAAATAAAAGTTTTTGCTTTTATTTATTTAATTACGGGAACGGTATTACAAACAGCGGTTTCTTGCTGAAAGCATTCATCAGGTAAGACAAAACGGTTCCTTTGAAAATGACAGAAATAATATATATATATATATATATATATATATATATATATATATATACTAATAATAATATTATTAAAGGAAAAATAATACTACTAATATTATTATTAGAGGAAAAATAAAGGGTCTAAAATTATTATTAGAGGAAAAATGCCCTGAAATGAATTTAAACTAGAAATTTTTTTTTAAATGACAACTAATACTTTTGGACATGCAATTCTACCTGCTATTGTGAGTAGCAGATTTTTAAATAAGAAAAATAAAACGCAGACTAGAAATTACCATATTGGTTGTTGTGCCTTTCTTTGAATCATTTGTTATTATTATTAGTATTATTACTGCTCTGTGATTTTAATATATTGAGCACTTTTGGATTATTTATTGATGCCACTGCGACGGAAAAGTTAAAGCGGCAATTGGATACTATATATATATATATATATATATATATATATATATATATATATATTATATATATATATATATATATATCCCTAGCATTTATTATAACAGTGAAATTCGTGCTTCAAAAGTATTCAGCAGTAGGAAAATAGTACTTTAAAAGTGGTAGACGGTAGAAAAATAGTGCTTAAAATGTGTTAGGCTGAATTAAAATAGTCCTTCTAAAGGCAGTAGAAAAATAATGCTACAAAAGTGTTAGGCATCAGAAAAATAGTGCTTCAGAAGTATTAATAGAAAATGTTTCAAGAGTTAAACATTAGAAAAATTATCCATAAAAAGTGATAGGCAGTGGAAAAGTAGTGCTTTAAAATGTTAGTAAAAATACTGCTTCAAAAATGTTAGGCAGTAGAAAAATAGTGCTTAAAAGTGTTGGTAGAAAATAATGATTCAAAAGTTTTAGACAGTATAAAAATAGTATTATTTGGATTACTCAGACTATTGTCCTCATCTTTATTGTTATCTGTACAATGTTTCGGCCGATATGCCTTCTTCAGATATTTCTTGTCGGACTTGGGAACCTTCTCGAACTCGGGAACCTTTTCGAATTTGGGAACCTTCTCTTCGAACCCGGAAACTTTCTTGTCGTAATCTGGAACCTTCTTGTTGTAATCGGGACCCATAACGAGAAGGTTATAAAGGCTAATGAAACTAAATAAGAATGCAGATAAAATGATTTGAAACAGAGGGGGGTATGATCAAAAATAAAACAACTGAAACTTACTCTTCCATCACTTTCGACTTTTATTGCTATATTTTTCTAATTTAACTACTTAGTTAAATTAGGAAGTAAAGAATAAAATGACAGTTATTTCTTCTTTTTAATGGATTTCTTTTAAGATTTATCCCCGAGATTTTTTATCATATTCATTAAGATAAAACCAAATAATTAGAAATCAATAATACTAAGCACATATTTATTAAAAATTAAAATTTCAATATCAATATACAAATTAGCCTTCTTGTTCACACTGCAAACCGATATTTTGTTGTATATATAAATACAATTGCATGTTAGTATATAGATATGGTTAACAGTATTAATAATGTAAAACATTTTTATTAGTAAATGAGGTTTAGATAAAAATAAAATCATGGAAAATGTGACATAAATAACTAAAAGGAAATGTGACTTGTAGTAGTGATATAGTTTCGGTTACAGACAGACAAACACACAATCTCCGTTATTATAAGAAAAAGAAGTACGTTGAAGGTAGGGAAAACATTTTTAAAAAGATATATCGTGAACCAGGTTAAGTGAGTGATTTCATTACTGTAACTTCTTGAACATTATCGAACCATATTACCTTTAGGGACCTCTTTTTGATTCGATTAAGAAAGGACATGTTTTTCATTTACACCGTCAATATGTTTGTTAGGGGTTAGGGGTTAGTTTTATAATTTAAAAAAATCTAAAAATCGTCTGTTAAAACAACCGGATATTGACGGTGTAAATAAAAAATATGTCCTTTCTTAATCGAGATCAAAAAGGGTGCCTAAAGGTCATATGGTCCACATTATCTAATGTGACTTTGTTTTAATTATCCCGCTTTTTTCTCTATCATTCAAAATATACCAAACGCATTTTGTTTCCTTCACTTTTATTTATTTCTATATCCATTTGAGTAACAAAAAGACTGAACTATTTTTAAATGTTAAATTATTCCTACTTGATAGTAACGAATACACTTCTGATATCTATTTGTTTTCAAATCTTGTTGGGTCAATCGTGGAAGATAATCCTTTCTAATGTTAGACTTGCGGATCATTGTTAGTGTGTTCGAATCTCACCGAGTGTCCAATACTTCAGGAATTGTATGCTTCACAAGTACTGGACTTTATTTTTCACTCTTTCCCTCACCTTTTCTTCATTTATTAACTCTCCCCCCTATCTCTTTCTGATCAAAGCTATCTCTTCTCTCCCTCTCTCCTCTCTCTCTCTCTCTCTTCTGTCAATGACCAAACATCTCTCTCTCTCCCTCTCTGATCAAACTCTCTATCTGTTATTAAACCCCTCTATTCTTCTCTCTTTCTCTCTCTCTGTCTGTCTGTCTCTCACACACACTCTCTCTCTCTCTCTGACCAAAGCTCTCCCTCTCTCTCTCTGTCAGTGACCCCCCTCTATCTCTCTAATCAAACTTCTCACTCTATCAATCTGTTATCAACCCCCCCTCTCTCTCTCTCTCTCTCTCTCTCTCTCTGATCATCTATTTATTTTATCTATCTATCTATCTTATCTATCTGTGATCAAACCTCTCAGTCCTTTCTTTTCTCTCTCTCTCTCTCTCTAAACTTTTCCCTCTCGGGTCTAACCTACCACCCTCTCTCTCTCTTTCTCTTTCACAGAACTAACCACATTTTTTCTTCGTTTTCAATGATCTTGTCCTAAAATAACTTTTTTTTTGTCGAATTATAATGTAATGAATAGCCGAGTAAACTCCAAAGACGCTTTCAAGATTTCTGTAGCATTATCGAAAAGATAGGGCATCCGCCTCACAGTAACATCTTCACCGGCTGAATCTTTCCAAGAATTATTTCATCTACAAGGTAGAAATATTCCTCTATGTGAGTGTGTTTCGCTTTTCCAAGTTTATTCGTTCATTCTGTTTTTTTAATCCCCCCTCCCCTGTAGATTCTTTCTTTAAACGAGTCTCTTTATATATATATATATATATATATAATATATATATATATATATATATATATATATATATTCTTTGCATTTCAAGAAGTTAAAGCATTGCACCTGCCTACACGTAAATATAAATGAATTTCTTTGAATATCAATCATATATGATTGCTCGTCATTTCTTCAACCATCTTCCATTCCGATCCGACCTCTCACCAACCCCTCCCCATAAACCACCCTACCCATCCACTTCAGTCCTTGTGTATATATGTAAGTAAGCGCAGAATATACGTCTTCTAAATCTCTTTCCCTATCTCTCTATCTCCTACTCTGTCTGTCTGTCTGTCTGTCTGTCTGTCTCTCTCTCTTTGATCAAACCTCTCTCTATCTGTCAGTGTTCAAACATCTCTCTCTTCTCTCTCTCTCTCTCTCTCTTCTTTGTCTCTCTGTTTCTCTGATCAAACATGTCCCTCTCTGTCAATGTTCAGTCCCCCCCTCTATCTCTCTCTCTCTCTCTCTCTCTCTCTCTTTCTCTCTTGTCTCTCTGTTTCTCTGATCAAACATGTCGCTCTCTGACAATGTTCAGTTCTCTCCTCTCTCCCCCCCCTCTCTCTCTCTCTCTGTAATCAAACCTCTCTCTCCTCTCTACCCCTCCTATCTCTCTCACACACACAGGCTCCCTCTCTTTTTTATTTCCTATTTACTTATTTCCTATTCATTCAATTCATTTATTTTTATTTCTCTTGATTTTTAAACCATTCGACTTTTTATTTCATTTACTTAGTTACAATATAGATCTTAAGATCAAAAATAATTGTGAGGCAAATAAATAACGAAGTTTCTACCAAGATCTATCCTGATTCCCACAGCTCGATATTATTTCCAGAAACCCCTCATTTCTTTTTCTGGCACTCTTGAACACTCTCGACCGTTTCATTTTCGTTTTGTTTTTTGTTGATTTTCTCAGCGGTATTCAGTAAATTCTTATATCTTAAATATTAAAAAGAAAAAACACCGTACTTTGTAGAAACTTATTAAGGGAAGTTTTTGCTGGCACTTTTTAAAAGCAATATGGCATTCAAGCAGATATGCTAGATTCATATCGTTGTGAATTCTTGTGGCGAGAGAACAACAAATGTTGCATACCCTTCTTATTACTTACTTCTATTCTTCTTCAGATGTCTTTGATGTCTTAAGTTCTTCTTCTTGGAGACTTCGTCTTGGTGATCGGTCGCACTTGGCTCATTTCTTCTTCCAATCAGTCCTGTTACCAAGACACCATTAATCACAAGACCGTGTTATTTTTCTTAAACTTTTATTTCCTTAACTAAACATTTCATGTCTAAATATCTGACTAACATAGCGCGCGTGAGTTCCAGTTAAGGCAGAAAGACCTTATCTGCCGACGTCTAAATGAAAACTGAGAGCCAACCAGGTCCCACGTGACTTCACGTAATTTTGCGGGCTTTCTGTACTATTCCATGGAAATAAAAAGGCCATCCCTTTAGAAATACAGGGGATTGACAATAATCTTATGCAACCGCATAGATTAATGTAACACAAAGAAATTAACACTTTCAATCAAATTCTTACTAATATAGTTATTTACTAAGCTTAGCTGTAACACAAGGCCAGGAGTAAGGAGCGCCAGTGAGAATCGAACTCACTAACAATGGTCTGCAAATCTAACCATTACATCACATGGGGTGCCCCAATTCTTACTAATGTAGTTAATTCCCAATAAACCATTTTTCAAACCCTTCTATCGATTAATAGTCTTATTTTAAGGTATATCAATTTACTGAATAAAGTTTCCATTACAGGTGCTGCCTTTTGTATCCTACTCTGAGTTTGGCACACAACTAGCCATATATTCCGTCACTTCATTGAACAGTTTCAGCCAGTAATATTTTCTACCTATCAATTCATAGGTCTATCCTCATATGTCCCATATATTCATGACACTGTCTTAATGGTATTTACCTTGTATCCCACGTGTACGGGTTAGGCACAAGGCCCTATTAACGTGGGACCACCCACAAACCGAAGCTTTGGTGACGGGTGAAAAATTACGTCGATCCGTCGGCATTCCCCCTCAAGGGGGGCGCCTCAGGCGCTGGGCAATAAAACTCAGCCCTGTCTCTTTAAATCGAAGGGGCATGTGTTGTCTGGGGGATGGCCCCCTGGGATCGACGCCGTTAATTATAGCAATCCCCACCCGATGAGCGGGTTTTCAGGACACTGTTCTTAACTCTTTTGGAACAAACATCCTCATTCTAGGCTCTTCTTCAGCGCTAGATAAAAAGTAAAAGTATATCTTCGTGAAAGATAAACTTCTGAATGCCTCCTGCCTCAACTTTTCTTCTCAGGGCAGCTATGACGTCATCCTCTTGACTTTTCTCAATGAATTCTTTCCAATGAGGATCACCAATTTTATCCTCATCTAATGAATATTCATCGTCAATTCTAGGTCTATCCTTTAATACTTGAGAGTTTAATACGTTCACTTGATAAGCTTTATTATCACCCCCCCTCCACCGGTTCTAACTGGATAGATTCAGTCTAATGCTTTGCAATTCGGGACAACAGATCTGCGCAAGTGTTTTTCTTGCCGGCCAGATATCTAATTTTACGGTTGTACCCCCCCCCCCCCAAAAAAACAACAACAACAACAACAAAACTGTAAAGTTTTTAAGGCCATCCTTAGCCAGTTAAATAGGGCTTAAAGAAAGTCCTATGTTATTGAATCCTTTGGTGATCCTTTGGTAATCGTATAAATCCTATCCCGCGTATTGGTAAAGGTCAAGTGATTTAATCCTATGTCCGTCATCAAAGAACGCTGTAGTAATTATGACCAGTACCAGCCTCAGAGTACTGCCAGTGATTGGCCAAGAAATAGATCACATGATCTCGTCTAGTCTATAAGTAAGAGCGAGGATCTAGCACACACCTTATATATTAAAATTCAGGAAGCGCGTGGTGTAATGGTTAAAGTGATGGTAAATGGACTCGTCGCCCCGAGTTCAAATCCTGGACGTGGTAATTGCATTTCATTTTAGATAATATCATTGGGAAAGGTATGAATCCTACTCTCCCTCCAGCTGTGGGTAAATAGTAGGACAGACTGGGCTCTTTAACATTGGTTAGGTAACCGGTCTAGGAGAAAGAAAACTCTGAATTCAAACCTGCTGAACTCCGCTTAAGAAATTGACCTTGTGTCGCATCCTGCTCGTGCGAAGGGGTTGGTATATATATTAAAATTCTCAACAACAAAAAAAAACAAAAAACGAAAGTTAAACGGTCGACAAAGTTCAAGAGTTTCCATTTTTCTTTGTTTCACGCAGTTTGTGAATCGTCGGGCCATCATATTGTTCATCATCAGATTTACTAATTTGTCGGGTGTATAGTTCTCGGAAACGGAACCTTTCTTCGTTGTAGCGTGAAGTGCGTAATAGAAACGAATTACTTACTTTTGGAATTATGGAATAATCCACGATGGCTACAGATTTGTGCGTGGCAGAGGTGTTAGCTTTTTGTTTATATATCTGTTCGTTTTTGTATCACTATAAATGTAGTGAAATTCTCACAGCTTTGTAAAACAAAAGGTAAGGGTACTTGCCTCATACCCCACTTGTATGGGCTGGGTACAAGGCCTCGTTTTAACGTGGGCCCACCCACAAGCCGAAACTCATGGGTGGGAAAGAACAAAAATTGCGTCGATCCCCTCGGCATTCCCCTCAAAGGGGGCGCCTTAGGCGCTGGGCAATAAAGCCAGCTCTGCTCGCAAGGGGGGAGGTATTGCCTGGTGGGATAACCCCTGGGATCGACGCTATTATTTATTACTTAACCTGATCAAGTGGCCGAAGCACAAGGACAGGTAAGTATCAAAGCATAGAATCTAGAATAGATACCACACTTTGATCCCCACCTGTGCCAGGTAAGTATCTTGTAAAACAAAAGGTAAGTGAGTGAGCTTGTGTTGAGTTGAGAGAGAGAGAGAGAGAGAGAGAGAGAGAGAGAGAGAGAGAGAGAGAGAACGAAACGAAAAAAGAGACGGATCTGATGTAGGCGTTTGTCGTGTCTCCGGACAGTGTCCTCACCCCCAACTGAATGTTTCAACTGTTGGACCTTTTTTATAATCTTTTTTGTTGCGCATGCGCCAGCCTTTAATCAAAATTAATATCGGCTGATTTCATGACGTATGCAATAAATTCCAGTATCGAACATTTGGATTACTTACATAATTCGTAAACTGTTGGATTGGGGTTATTTACATTCTCGCCATTGTTCTAAAAATCGTCTGTTAAAACAACCGGATATTGACGGTGTAAATAAAAAAAACATGTCCTTTCTTAATCGAGATCAAAAAGGGTGCCTAAAGGTCATATGGTCTACATTATCTAATGTGACTTTGCTTTAATTATCCCGCTTTTTTCTCTATCAGTCAAAATATACCAAACGCATTTTGTTTCTTTCACTTTTATTTCTTTATATGGATACATTTGAGTAACAAAAAGACTGAACTATTTCTAAATGTTAAATTATTCCTACTTGATAATAACGAATACACTTCTGATATCTATTTGTTTTCAAATCTTGTTGGGTCAATCGTGGAAGATAATCGTTTCTAATGTTAGACTTGCGGATCATTGTTAGTGTGTTCGAATCTCACCGAGATTTTCGGTACTTCGGGCATTGCATGCTTCACAAATACTGGACTTTATTTTTCACTCTTTCTCTCACCTTTTCTTCATTTATTATCTCTCTCTCTCTCTCTCTCTCTCTCTCTCTCTCTCTCTCTCTCTCTCTCTCTCTCTCTCTATCTATCTATCTATCTCTGATCAAAGCTATCTCCCCCTCCTCTCTCTCTCTGTCAATGACCAACCCCCTCTCTCTCTCTGATCAAACTCTCTATCTGTTATTAAACCCCTCTCTCCTTCTTTCTTTCTCGCTCTGTCTGTCTCTCCTCTCTCATACTCACTCTCACTCTCTCTCTCTTTATATCTCTCTCTCTAATCAAACCTCTCACTCTCTATCAATCTATTATCAAACCTCCCTTCTCTCCTTCTCGCTCTGGCTCTCTCTCTCTCTCTCTCTCTCTCTTTATCTCTCTCTCTCTCTAATCAAACCTCTCACTCTCTATCAATCTATTATCACCTCTCTCTCTCTCTCTCTGTCTCTCTGTCTCTCTGTCTCTGTCTTTCTCTCTATTTATAAAACTATTTTTCTTTCTATTCTCCTTTGTTTGCACAATTCAAAAAGTAAATCATAATATAGAATTATTAAAATAATTGTTTAAAAAAACTTATTTCATTCAACATACACGTAAAAATATAGAAGTTGATCCTATAAGTTCTTCTCTATTGGGTTAATAGACGAGATTAAGGGGAAGTAACGCCGAAATGCCGGCTCCTGGTAGATCAGCAAAGTTAAGCAGCTATGAGCCTGTTCATTACTTAATTGGGTAAACACTTAAGCAACAGCAGGAACTGTAAGCAAGCTGAGGCCTTTGTTTATCAAACTGATTTAAGTTGGTATTAAATGACCCGAAAAAGTTGATAAAAAGTTGATAAAACACCCAACCAAACAATTTACTTGTTTGTTTCGCCAGGAGAAAGAGAATATAAATGAATCCAGACCTAAAAAGAATTAGCCAAGTTCTTCAAAACAAGTTTATATATATATATACCAACCCCTCCGCACGAGTAGGATGCGATACGAGGTCAATTTCTTAAGCGGAGTTTACCAGGTTTGAATCCAGAGTTTTCCTTTTCCTAGACTGGTTACCTAGCCATGGTTAAAAAGCCCAGTCTGATCCTCTATTTACCCATAGCTGGAGGGAGAATTGGATTCATACCTTTCGCAGGGTTATTAGCGCTTTGTGAAATGCCAACAGCTTCGTCCAGAAATTGAACTCGGGTCGACGAGTCCATTTCCTATGACTCTAACCATTAGACTATGCACCTCCATATATATATATATATATGATAAGTCTAATTTTCAATGTATATATATGTATATATATATATATATTATATATATATATATATATATGTGTGTGTGTGTGTGTGTGTGTAAAAATGGAATTGGAATTGAATCCGACGATATGAGGAAGAATGAAATTAATTTTCTCTGTGTATGGAATATTTTTACATTTTTCTATTATTATTATTTCATTTCATTTGTTTATTTAATAATAATAATAGTTTGAATCGTGTACACATAGATAAACTGACCGAAACACATGTGTAAGTGATATTGATTAAATTCATCTTTTATTATCCATTCTATACTTTCTTTTCTTTATTCATTCTTCCTCAAAATTTGATTCGCCCATTTCATTCATAACATAAAGAAGGGGGAAGGGGGGGGGAGAAAGGAGAAAAAGAAGAAGAGGAAAAAAAAGAAGAAAAAAAAAAAAAGAAAGTATCACCACGCAAAAAAAAAACAAAAAAAACTTAAGCATGTCCATTTCTGATTTTCGTCTCTGATGATAAAGTTTCTTTGACATCGATAAGACAAAAAAACATCTTTTTGTTCTTATTTTTTATGCGCATTGTATTTCCTTTAAATTGTAATATATATATATATATATATATATATATATATATATATATATATATATATATGTGTGTGTGTGTGTGTGTGTGCTTAATTGGAGTCGTACCTAATTTTAAAATTATCACGCACAGGGCGGCCTTCCTATCTATAGCTCTGCTGATGAGGCCTAATAGGCCGAAATGTATATACAGAGATTATTTTTCTCGATTTGTTTAGCCATACATTTAAATAGGCATTCCCGCCTAATTCATTATTAATTAATTAATTTTCAAAATTAGGTACGACTCCAATTAAGCACATATTCTCCAAAAAATTGTCGGCAAAAAAGCCATTCCTAAACATACCTTGTTTACATATATATATATATATATATATAATATATATATATATAATATATATATATATATATCTGTGTGTGTGTGTGTGTGTGTGGTTATAATATATATTTTTTTGGATTTAGTGCGAAGTATGAGTGATGTGTGAAATAAATGAGAAATAGAGTGTTATATACCTCTTTTATTCTTCTGGCCGGATCTGGTATATCTTCTAAGGTCTCGTCTATCTTCTATCTTCTATCTTGGTCTGGTCTTGTCGTGGTGTTTCTTGGGAACTCCGGGTCTTTGTCGGGGATCATTTCTTATCAGAAGCCTTGTGTGATTGTTAGCTTTTAGTAATAACAACAAGACTTCGATTTACAATGATGTTACTTTATTCGTAGTTTCCCCAGACCAGACAACTGCGCAGTCAGCTCACATCTTGTTAGCTTCGCTTCTAAGTCCTAACTCCTACTCTGCAACTGACAAACTCTAACTGAGTTGCTTACACCTTAAACCGGAAGGGCTTCTATTGACTTCCGTTCTCACGTTCCATCCCCAGAACGCAAGGTGAGAGTGAGGTCAAGCCTTGTCACTCACTCTCAAGGCCATCAGCTGTACTGATCGCCATAAGGATTTCTATACTACCTTAAAAAGTAATAGGGATCCAATTAATATGTAACAAGAGTTGGATGTTATGTACTAAGTTCCATTTTATTTCGTTCCAATATTTCGAATATATTAGAACGAAATAAAATGGAACTTAGTACCTATCATCCCACTCAGTATCTCATTTATTTCACACATCACTCATGCTTCGCACTAAATCTAAATAATATATGATCGCTTCCAACACATAGTCTCGGTTCTTTCTGCTTT
>CM042153.1:24112026-24117026 GCA_023376005.1 Doryteuthis pealeii
ATTAAATATATATATATATATATATATGTATGTATCTATCTATCTACTTATCTAATTTCGCATATCTATATTATCCGTCTGTGTATGTATGTAGGTATGTATGTATGTATCTATCTATCTATCTATTCTATCTATCTATCTATCTATTTCATTACTCAAATCTATCTATTTATCTATCAATGTATCTCAATCCTGCGCAAATCTACATGTCTACTATCTATCTATCTATCTATTCATGTGTATGCATATATATATATTATATATATAATATATATATATATATGTATGTATCTATCTATCTATCTACTTATCTTAATTGCGCATATCTTATATATCTGTCTGTGTGTGCATGTATGTATGTATGTATCTATCTATCTATTCTATCTATCTATCATTATTCTCAGATCTACTCAATTATCTATCTATTTTATCTATCAGATTGTAGTCTCAAAATCTGCGCAAATCTATCTATCTATATGTCTGTGCGCTGCATGTATATGTATGTATGTATGTATCTATATCTATCGTATCTATCTATCATCTATCTATCTATCTATCTATCTCTTGATAAGTTATTAATTTTGCACAGATTCAAAATATGTGATATGAAAAGTCCGTGCATATGACAATGTGCATTGATTTTTATTTATTTATTTCTCACGAATTTCTTGAATGTTCTTTGAAAAATTGTAAAATACACCACAATGAATATTTGTCCACCAATTAAGTTGAGTACTGTTAAGGATGCCCTTATAAACAAAACAAGAATATGAAACATTGATGAACGACCACCCACTGTGGTGATCTTATCTTTTCAAGCATTGTCCCTGCCCCTCCCTCTCCCTGTGCACTGATCGTGCAATGAATAATGTGGTGAGATGAGATAAATTTTTTTTATTCACTGCTGTTCTAATTGACTTCAGAACTGCGAGTGTGTGTGGTGGGGGGACTGAAATTAGAGATTCCTTTTTCTATTTCTACATTTTACCAAAAACCAAAAAAATAAAAACTATCCCTCCCTTCCCAACTAAAAAATAAATAATAAATAAATAAATAAATAAAAAACTCAACAAGATTTTTATCAAAAAAAAAAATTTGTTAGCTGTAAACTTTTGAAAAGTGTGTACGTTTGATTAATTAAAAAGATCAGTTAACAGACTATAAGAGACGATGAATCGTTGTGTACGCGCACACGCACACACACCACACACACACCACACACACACATACACACACATATATTATCTAGTAATTATTATTATATATAAATACATTAATATATATTAAACATATACTAATTAAACAACATACGCACACGTACAAACAAAAAGCGCATTCCCGTAAAATATACACCGAGAATACAGTTATAAAAAACATGTAACATTTCAAAAAAAAAAAAAATCAATATACAACTAAAAATGCCATACACAGACGACAACTAACTTCAGTCCAGTTTCTTACTGGAGAAGAATATTTATTCGAAAAATTTAATTGATAGAATAAGCAGGTTAACACAAACATACATATGTTACATTGTCTTATTATATTATACACCTGCCTCCAACCCAACACTCCAAACTATATATACACACATGCTTTAAAGCAAATAAAACTCTTTTTACTATAATATATATATATATTATATATATATACACTCTTGTTCATAATCTTCCAAGCATCTCATCTGCAAACCCTGATTAACAATGAGACCGTCTAAATCTTCCAAGATTTCTTCCAAGATTATAATGTAAAAATGTAAATCTTGATTATCTGGTGTTCCTTGTGGTGACTTCTCTTCTTATGAGTCGTCACCCTAGGTAAATAATGAGGCCATTCCGTATTTATTATAGAGAAAGAAAGGGAAGAAAAAGGACATGCTACACAGAAAAAATATAATATGAAAGAAAGAAAAATTTAGTTATTACAACGTTCGACTTAAATGCTTTACTTAATAACATCCTGCATTTAACTCGCTCTCTCTCGCTCTTTTTCTCTCCTTCTTTTCGTCTTTTCAATATTCGATTGAAACGATTAGGTAAACCCCTTTCTCTATCTTTCTCCAATAATTCCTGGGCCTAACTAATAAAACAACAACTTTTTGGCAAAATCTACTTTATTAATCAACACAGTCTCCTTCTTGGGCGATACACTAATTCCAACGCTTCTCTAACAATTCGATGCCTTTTGTTAGAACGATTTGTCTTTAAGCTTCAAATACAACTCAGTTTCCGATATCACTTCTTCATTGGAGCCAAATCTATTTCCCTTGAGCATTCTTATGAGTTCTGCAAACAGCCAGTAGTCACTGTGCCAGATCCGGAGAATAGGGTGGTGCGGAAGCAATTCGAAGTGCAATTCATGTTATTTTATCGTTGCGATCGACTTGGTGAAAGAGCACTTTTCTTCTCATTGTGGCCGTTTTTTTTTTTTTTTTTTTTTGCGATTTCTTCCTTCAAACAGCACCAATAATATTCGCTATTGATGGTTCTTCCTTTCTCAAAGTAATCAATGAACAAAATACCTTGTTGAAATTCTTCCTTTTTTTTTTTTTTTTTCAATCTTTAACACATCACTCAATAAGTCAGCCTAACTAATACAAACAACTTTTAGGCAAAATTCGACTTTTTCATTCAACACAGTCTCCTTCTCGGGTGATACACTAATTCCAACGCTTCTCTAACAATTCGATGATTTTTTGTAGATTAATTTGTCTTTGGCTCAAAATACGCCTCCGTTTCCGATATCACTTCTCTGGAGCAACCTCTCTCTTGAGCATTCTTTGAGGTCTGCAAACATCCGGAGAATAAGGTAGGTGCGAAGCAATTCGAAGTGCAATTCATTAAGTTTTGCCATGTTGCGATCAACTTGTGACACGGTGCATTATCTCGGTGAAAGAGCACTTTTTTCTTCTTCTTCATTTGTGGCCGTTTTTCTCAATTTCTTCCTTCAAACGCACCAATAATGCTAACAACTTTGCTATTAGTGGCTCTTCCTTTCTCAAAGTAATCGACAAACAAAATACCTTGCGCATCCCCAAAAAACGGGGGCCAAAGACCTTGCCTGCTGATGTTTGCGTATTTGGTCGCTTTGTGGCGGCTTTCACCTCGCTGCTGTGACACTCAGTTGACTGCCGATTTTAACTCCGGAGTGACGTAGTGGATCCATGTTTCATCCATTGTCACATATTTACGCAAAAAACGCCTTTTATTGCGTTGAAACAGTTGCAAACAATGCTCTGAATCGTCGACGCGTTGTTATTTTTGATCGACAAAAAGTTGTGTTCAAACGTGGCACCTACTTTCTCATTGACAAATATTCATTCAAAATGGTGACTACACTGACTTCTGATATCTTCAACTCCTCTGCTATTTCACGCAACTTCAATTTACGGTCGGCCAAAACGAGTTTGTGACATTTTTTTTGTGTGTGTTCGGGACAACTTCCGAATTTGGCGACCTGAGCATTCAGCATCATTTGTGTCTGTACGACCGCGTTTAAAATCAGCATTCCACCTCTTAACCGTTTTTTTTTTTTTCTCGGTGGAGCAGAGTCCAAATAACACTTATCAAGCCATTGCTTTGCTTGAACAGTATTTTTTCCCATCAGAAAGCAATGCTTTATCAACACACGGAATTCAGATTTTTCCATTGTTTTGAACATTTGCAACAGTAGCTTCACTTAAATAACTGTAATTTGTCAACTAATAATCATCCCTTACTTACTCGTCATTAATATTAATATTAACGTATTTTAACAAATATTCTCCCCGATTCCGTCATGAAGGCTCCCAAGTTCTTCAAGAGATTCTAGAGTTCAACAAGAAGCACCTAAAGAAGATTGGAGGGCACATCGGCCGAAACGTTGTGTTTATATAAGGAGTTTTTTTCAACAAGAATATAAAGAATAAAAGATTCTAAAACAAATATTTAGAAAAAGAATCTTTATTAATCTATACTAGCAAATATATGCACCCTCCGGGTGCAAGTATTAATGTCATAAAATATCATATTAAATTAGAAAGTCTAAATAAACTAAATAAGAATGCAGATAAAATGATTTGAAACAGAGAGGGGTATAATCGAAAAATAAAACAGCTGTAGCTTCCTCTTCCACCACCCCCGTCTTTCCTTGCTAAACTTTTCTAATTTAACTATTCAGTTAAATAAGAAAGTAAAGAATAAAATTACAGTTATTTCTTTTTGTTAATTGATTTCTTTTAAGATTTATCTCAGAGATTTTTGCTCATATTCATTAAGATAAAATCAAATAATTAGAAATCAACAATACCAAACACATATTTATTAAAATTAAATTTTAAATATCAATATGCAAATTAGCCTTTCCGTTCACACAGTAAACCGCTTTTTGTTGTACATATAAATACAATTGCATCTTATTAGTACGTAGATATGACCAGCAGTATTAATAATGAAAAACAATTTTATTAATAATTGAGGCTTAAATAAAAATGATTTACAGAGAATGTGATGTATAATAACTAAATGGATAGTGACTTAAGTAGTGATATAGTTTCGGTTACAGACAAACAAACACATAATCTCCATTATAATAAGATATAAATATATATTAGAGATTTATTCTTTAACTATTTAAATCCCTGGCAACGTCAGGTAGCTCTGCTAGTACACAAGTGATTATGGTATGCTCTCTGTCAATTAAATGTACTAGTACAAAATAAAAAACGCCCCACGGGCGATGTAAAAATAGACTTTTGAAACATATTGCCTGAGGGGTGGGAGTAAAAAAATGCAATGTCAGCGAGTTTGTACCCTAAGTAAGTAAAATCATCAAATTCATTAAAGGATTAAAAAATAAAACAATTTGAAATGTAAACTTTAAATATGTATTAAAATAAAACAAACTATATATAGATATATAATACCAGTCATGTATTTATTAAAACTTGTTTTAAAAAACAATGAGGACTGTCTGATGTTGCATGTTCAGATTTTGAGTGTATTTATTCTATGTTATGGCAA
>CM042153.1:24122026-24144526 GCA_023376005.1 Doryteuthis pealeii
TTTATTAAATATGTGCTTAGTATTATTGATTTCTAACTGTTTGGTTTTATCTTAATGAATATAAGCAAAAATCTCTTCAATGAATCTTAAATGAAATCCATTAACAAGAAAAAATAAATGTCATTTTATTCTTTATTTTCTAATTTAACTAAATAGTTAAATAAGTAAAATTCAGCAATGAAAGACGGGAGTGATGGAAGAGTAAGTTTCATTTCTATTTTCCTATTATACCCCCACTCTGTTACATATCTTTTTATATGCCTTCTTATTAGCCTTTCTAATTTAATACGATATTTCATTACATTAAAACTTAAATACTTGCACCCGGAGGGTGCATATATTTGCTAGTTATAATAATAATTTATATATATATATATATATATATATATATATATGTCCGTAGATGGGTTACCAGGTTAGTTGGTGTTAGGATGATTTTAAGTTGCACCTTTCTTCCAACGGCGGAATGTTTGAGTTGTTCAGGTCTAAGTTGAGAGTTCGATGTTCAATATTATTGAACAGAGCAATATAATTGGTAAATAAAAGGGCTTAAAAATCGGCCATTTTGCTGTTATAACTCTATTTCTACCCACAGATACCTGTGTATAGGTATAAACAGTTCCCTGTGGGTAGAAATAGTTATAACTGCAAAATGACCGATTTTTAAGCCCTTTTCTTTAACAATATATATATATATATATAATTTATAGTAATAAAATACAGATTAACACACAACATCATTGTTACCGTATTATTATTTTTTCTTTACACCTGCATTGTGATAGCCTTCTAAATCAACCTCCTAACCAATATACACAATGCTTCAAGCAAATTATAAAACTCTTTTTGACACACCTTATATTCTGAAAAAAATTAACGTTCCATTCAGTGTTCATTTCTATCTTGGTAAATATAGCTTCAATCTCGATACTTTTATGACACACCTTGTATATCAGGAGAATCCAGCGTTGCCCTGAAGAAAATATAAAAGAAAAAAATCTTTTGTTAAAATAATTCGTATATGCATATTATTGAAAATAAATAAGAAGAACTTTCTTATATATATATATATATATATATATATATATATATATATATATATATATATATATATATATATACACGATTAAAAGCGATATATATATATATATATATATATATATATATATATATATATATATATATAGGAAGCTACCTTCTTTTTTTATTTTCAAAACGGAGACAATCATATCTGCAGGAATAGAAATATAAAATAATTAACCCACCTCAAATATCGAATTCATAAAACATTTTTTACATTCATTTCTCTTTTTCTTTTCTTTCTTTTTCTTTTTTTTTATTCATCCCGGCTCAAACAATTTTTCCCGCTTTTTTTTAAAGCCATTTTTCCCCTTTCTTCATTTTTTCTTCCGACTCGACTGTTTTTGGTTTCCGCCTCCTTCGTCGTTCCTTTGTTTCGTGAGGATTCGTGCGTATGTTGGTTATTTCTAAAAAGAAAAATAGTCAATTCTCAACTGATACTTCCGGCTCCACCCTTTCACCCTCACCCCCCAAATAATCCGCCCACCCTTCGGGCCTCTCTCGTTTCTCTTTGTAATCTTTTCCTCCTCCTTCTCCTCCGCACATTTCGATTCTCAGTGTTGCGTTTCCCCCCCCCCCCCCGACCCCACGGCCTCGCTTTCATTTTTAAAACGTTGATTTCTATTATTTCATTTTATTCCTCTTTTTTTTACGTTTGTTTATTTTCTCTATTTTTATTTTTATATTGCAAATATGTATAGCTTTATTTCGTTCATTTGTTTGATTCTTTCAATCTATCTATCTATCTATCTATCTATCTATCTATCTATCTATCTATCTGTCTGTCTATCTGTCTATCTATCTCGCTAGCTATATATATCTTGTTCTTTCTTTCTTTATTCTGTTTCTCTTTCTTTTCTTTCTCTCTTTTGTTCTCTTTTTCTTTCCTTTCCACATTTTTCCTCTTTTTCCCTTTTCTTCTTTATTCTATCTATGTTTCCACTTTCTTTCTTTAATCTCACTCTCTTCTTTAAGGTTTCAGCCTTTTCTTTTATGAAACCTTAGTCTTTCTTTCTTTCTTTTCTTTCTTTCTTTCTTCTTAATTTTTCTTTTTCTTTACATTCGCTTTTGTCTTTCTTTCTTTTCAATATTTTCTCTTTCTTTCCTTAATTCATAAAAGTTTACAATATTTTTCTTCACCTTTCTTTTTTTCTTTATTTTTCTCTTTTCTTTTTGTTTTTATTCCCATTTTTCTTCTTTCAGTCTTTCTTTAGTTTCCCTCTTTTTTTTAAGGTTTCAGCCTTTTCTTTTACGAAACATTTGTATTCTTTCTTTCTTTCTTTCTTTCTTTCTTTCTTTCTTAGTTTTGTTCTTTCTTCGTTCTTTCTTTCATTCTGTTTCTTTCCTCTTTTTCTCTTTCTGTCTGCCTTTCTTTTCTTTTTCTGTCTATCTTTTCTTTTTCCTAATTTCTTTCTTTTCTTTCTTTCCTTCCGCTTTTTTTCTATTTCTTTCTTTTCTTTCCGTTTCTTTCTTTTACTTAAATCCCATCCTTAAAGTTTTCATATTTTTCTTCAACTTATCATCTGTATTATTTCTATTGATCTTTTTTTTTTTTTTCTCTTTTTTTCTTTTTCTTTCTGAATTTCTTTCAGGTTCTTTCCTTCTTGTTTCTTTCTTTCCTCTTGTTTCTTTCTTTATTTCTTTCTCTCTTTCCTTCCTTCCTTCCTTATTTATTAATTTACTTATTTATTACGTGTCTCCCTTCTATTTCTCACTGTTTTTTTTTCCTAATTTTTTTTCGTCTCTTTCTCTTTCTTATTTCTTTCTATCATTTTCTTCGTACCTCTTTTTGAAAGTATTCATTTTTTTTATTCAGCTTTCTCCTTTCCCGTTTCCCTATATCTTTTTACGTACATAGCCCCGCGCCTTTTATTTCTCTTACTGTTTTTCTTATGCGTTCTTTGCTGGGATTCTTATTTATTTATTTGTTTATTTTATCTCTACAGCTTCCCTATTCATTTGCTTTTCAGCATCTTGCCAACCCGATTTCAAGAAATAACAACCCATCACTAAACAACAGATAGTCTTGACCCCGTGTCGCTACTTTATTGTTCTAAAAAGAATCCCCCCCCCTATGCCTAAATTATGTTTCTTTTTCTTTGAATTCTCGCCGGGCACCCACAAATACGCAATCGTTATTTGTATCTAATTTAGAGACGGATTTGTACAATTGCCGCCAGATATTAGTCTAAGTGGAGTGTTAAATATTCTACGCAAAAGCAAAAGAAAAAGACGATGAAGAAGAAAGAAGAGAAGAAAATAGGACGAGGGAGAGTTATGCGGAGAGTAAGGATGTGCGGTGAGTAAGGATGTGTGGAGAGTAATGATGAAGAAAAACTGGAGTGAATAAAAAGAAGAAAAGGGAAAAGGAAGAAGAAAGAAAGATGTAGAAATAAATATGAATAGAATTAAATCAACGTATGAATAGAAAACGAGGAAGGGAATGAAAAGATTAACGAATAAAATCAACTACAACAAATGAAGAGAACGTCGTCATCTTTATTAACAATATATTCAAATCGTTTAAGATAATTACACTCGAAATACGCGAGCCTTATTTTCTAATTACAAAAATAAAAAAAATAAAAAAATAAAGTCTCTTGAGGAAATGAAGACAAAAAGAATATGGTAGAGAAAAGGAAGAAAAGAAGTAAAAAAGAAAAAAAAACAGGGAAATAGCTGTTAGTTAAATGAGAGATCTTATTTAAAAAAAATAGCAAAACAAAACAAAACAAAACAACAAACAAATACACATCCTTGACTTAAGAAAAACAGAAGTACTTTTTCCCTAAACATTTTTATTGCTGATTCCAGTTCAAGTAGTAAATGAAAGAAGATCTTGTTGACTCCTGTCTTTTTAAAGACTTATGACAAAATGAAGTTTCCTTCGGCGAAATTACTTTTTCATGCGAGGGGTCAGATACTATTTATTTTATTGCATAAACCAGGGAAGTTCCTCACAGGCAAGGGGCCAGTTGCGCGTTATTTTTATACAAGAAACCAGTTGTCTATTTTTACCGAGCAATGGGTCAGATGCTTTTCATAAACCAGGAAGGTTCCTCTCAGGCAAGGGACTTGTTGCGCGTTATATTTATACAAGAAACCAGTTGTCTATATATTTCATGCAGGGGTCAAATTTCCATTTAAAATCTTTTGATAAATAATTCTTATATATTTTTAGTAAGGAGGTGTTCGTTGTGAAATAGTTGTCGTCGTAGGATATGAACACGGTGATCCAAGTTCAAATCCTTGACGAGGCTGATTGCATTTCACATAACACTAATATCCTTGGGAAAGGTATGAATTCAAAGACTCCAGTTATGGGTAAATAGTAGGGCAGACTGGGCTCTTTAACATTGGTTAACACACACACACACACACACACACACACACACACACACACACACACACACACATACACATCATATATATATATATATATATATATATATATATATATATATATATATATATATATATATATATATATATATATATATATAAAAAGTAATAAGACAAACAGGAATATTCTTATATGTTATTTATTCTCAACTAGTTTCGACCTTAGGTCATCGTCAGGAGAAAATTTCTTATTTGAAGAAATTGTTTTTAGAGATTTTTTTTTTGAAAGGGAGCATATTAGAAGAATTATAGAAAATGAAGAATTTTTTAAGGGTTTGACATGCCATTAAAATCCGGGTAGAGTAGTGGCAAGTTCATCTGTTCCGTGAAAAAAACCTCTTTGAGGTGGGTTGTTTTTTGAATGCTCTTATATATGTGAGGGACGGTTCTTGAGAGTTGTGTATATAACCATATATATATAACATATAAATGTATGTGTGTGCATACATATCTGTGTGTGAATGTGAGTGTGTGTGTGTATCTCGGTACTGTTCGCTTGACTTTTAGATTTTTAAATGGGTCAAGAGTGGTTTGTTTGATGTGGGGCGGTCGGTGTTTGTTTATTTAGGTGTTATTGCCCCCCCCCCTCATATTTGTCGCCTCGACATTTTAATGTCATCCCCAAGGTACTGAGTCTATTTTCTGATTAAAACCAAACGGATGGAAACTTTTTATCTTTTTTTATCCATCTGTACTCGTGGTTTTCGATGACGGATTTAGTGTCAGTATCTTTTTGGATTCTTTCGATGAGGTTAAATTTGGCGTCTCTGTCAAAGTCATGGTCATCTAGTCGGAAGTGTTGCTCGACTGGGATGAGCTTGCTATGATCTGTATTTTTTATGCGATATCTGTAATTATTAAGCCTAAAATAAAATGCCCACTCAGACTTCCCAACGTACTGCTTATTGCACTTGGTGCAATCGAATAGGTAGATTACGTTTGTGCTTTTGCATTTCGATTCGTGGTAGATTTTGATGGTCTGTTTTGTTGTTGAGCTTGTAAATGTGTCTGTTGTTTTTATTTGTTTGCAGCATAGATTTTTTTCGTACTACAGGGTCGGCAGAATTTTGTGGAGTTAATTGTGGGTCTCATGTTGACTACTTTATTGTTTAATATATTGTTACTTCCTATCATTTCTCTGAGGTTATGAGGTCGGCGATAGGTGACTATACCGGGTTCTTGGAAAATATCTCTTAGTTCAGGGTTTATTTTCAAGATGCTCCAGTGTTTTTTGATTATTTGGCTTAGTGTGGAGAGTGTTATTGAATGTCGTTATTAGGGGAATGCGATGTGTCTTCTTTTTTTTTTTTGATTTTAGGGTTTCTGGTCTAGGGATGGAGATAGCTTTAGCTATCTGGTTATCTATATATATACATACATACATACATACACACACACACACACATATATATATATATATATATATATATATTATAAGATGGGTACAAGAGATCACTTTGTATTTGTTATATCGCTGACTTACCCATCTGAACTCCACACTTACTAACCATCGTGATCAAATTCACCGGTAAGTCAACCTATATATATATATATATATATATATATATATATATATATATATATATAAGATGTGACACAAGTTCGTAAGTATGGGGAATCAGGCGAGTATAGAACTTGCTATTCCATAGTAATGATCTGTGAGACTAGCTTGCTAACCTTTACACCACGATAGGACGCTAATCAGAAAAAGGTACTTGAATTGTGGAGGTAATGTAATTTTGCTTCAACTAAGATTGTTTTTTTCATCGCTTTTTAACGACTATGCTTATGCCGGAAGACAGGGTGTTTTTTTCTTCTTCTTGTAACCCCGCCGGCTTAAAACAATTAAGTTTATTGACTGAGATCATAATTTTCATATAATAACAGAATGATAAATCAATTAATGATAACGAAGTCTGCCAATTGTCGACTGAGAAAGACGCTGACACCGCCGCCGCCGCCGACGACGACGACGACGAGGATGGCGACAAAATGAAAGAGTATATGAAGCTGGTAGGGGAAGGGGGTGGAGATGTAGAGAATAGGCGAGGAGAAGAGACGAAAGAAGGCGAACGAGGAGAAAGAGAGCAAGAAGTAGAGACAGTGGTTGGCCCCTGAGCGTGTCTGCTTGCCCCTGGCCCGTTGCCGTTGCATCCCCCCCCTTCCAACTCTTCATCATCTCCTTTTTTTTTCTTCGCTCTCCAACATTACGATTCCCGGGGTGCATCACCGCCCCGACGCTCGGGCCTGTGACTTCGCACGTGCAGACACGGCAGGACCGGAGCCGACCCGTGGCTGTGTGTCACCACCCCATCGTCCTGACATCTTTAGCAGGGGTTCGGGTACGACGAAAAGAAAGAAGAAAGAAGAACACTATACATTGAGAAGTATTCACTATACACAGGTAAAACCATTGAGAGTTCTAAGTTTACCTAAATGATAACACACCATTTGATCCATGACTGATTGATAGATTTTAACGGCACTTAAACCGCTGTGGTTATTTAATGCATAGAGTTTAGGTAATTGCATTCATTGTACATTTATATTCACATTTTTTGTGCAGTTATTTCTTACGAGTATTTTTGCACAGTTACATGATATCAAGTATTCCTATCTAATTCCAAATAATTTGCACAGGTTGTATAATATCAAGTATTCCTATCTAATTCCAAATGATTTGCACACAGTTGTATGATATCAAGTATTCCTATCTAATACTAATGAGACTGTTAAAATCAGATAAGATAATTAGAAGAGTACTGTAGACCTGAGGAGACTTGTCGCTTAGACTTCAGTGAAACACCACCAATTAAAACTGGTGTGAAAAAATCACAAGGAGTATAATAATAATAATAATAATAATAATAATAATAATAATAATAATAATTGTTGATAAACAAAAAAGAAAGAACTTGTCAACTGGTGGATTTTGCAGTTCCAGCAGATCACAGCTAAAGGAAAATGAAAAATGGACAAATATCTGGACCTTGCCAGAGAACAGTAGTTGGTGCACTTGGAATGGAAATCATTGAAACCATTCAGAAAACTGCACTGCTGCAATCTGCCAGAATACTCAGAAGAGACTTGCTGTCACTCAGACTCCAGTTCAGCTAATGCTGATGTGAAAACTCATACTTCAAACTACAAGTTGGGGACATACAACCGAGTCACTTATAATTGCCGCACAAAAAAAAATGTCATGAGAACTAATTATATCAAAGCAAAAATTGATAAAACACAACATAACACCAAATGTAGAGTGCGTGGTGATAGAAATTAGACCATTAACCATGTTAATTAAGCGAATGCAGCGAACTAGCACAACGAGAATACAAATCTAGGCACGGCTGGGTTGGAAAGGTGATCCACTGGGAATTATGCAAAAAGCTAAATTTACAACGAAATAGTATATGCATAAATCAGAATCTGTTCTGAGAATAATGCATAAAATCTCTGAGACTTGAGATAATTTATTATATACTCCTTATTTTTTCACACAGTTTTAATCACTGAAGTCTAAGCGACAAGTCTCCTCAGGTCTACAGGACTCTTCAAATTATACCAGCCAGAAGACCAAACCTACTATTGATTAACAAAAAAAAAAAAAAAAAAAGGTAACTGGTAGATTTTGCAGTTCCAGCAGATCACAGGGTGAAGATAAAGGAACACGGAGAGATAATACCTAGACCTTGCTAGAGAATTGAAAAAAAACTGTGGAATATGAGGGTGAAAGGGATACCGACACTAGGAACGGTCCCCAAACGCTTTAAAAATACTAGAGGAACTAGAAATCAGAGGGAGAACTGAGACCATCCAGACAACAGCATTGTTGAAATCAGCTGGAATACCCAGGAGAGTCCTGGAGACCTGGGCAGACTTGTTGTCACTCAAACTCTAGTGAAAGACCATCAGCTAACGCTGGTGGGAAAAACTAAATAATAATAATAATAATAATAATAATAATATGAGAAGGAAACGCATAAACTTCTCTGGGACTTTGAGATAAAGACGGATCCCTATCCCAGCCAGAAGACCAGACCTAGTGTTGATTAACAAAAAAAAAAAAAAAAAAAAAAAAAAAAAAAGAGAACGTGTCAACTGGTGGACTTTGTGGTTCCAGCAGATCACAGGGTGAAGCTGAAGGGAAATGAAAAGATGGATAAATACCTGGACCTTGCGAGAGAATTGAAAAAGCTGTGGAATATAAGAGTGAAAGTGATACCAATTGTAGTTGGTGCACTTGGAACGGTCCTATAAACTTGGAAAAAAACTGGAGGATCTGGAAATCAGAAGAAGAATTGAGACCATCCAGACTACTGCAGCAATCGACTAGAATACTCAGAAGGCCCTGGAGACCTGGGGAGACACTCAGACTCCAGTGAAAGGCTCCACTGGGAATTATGGAATATCCACTGGGAATTATGCAAAAAATTTAATTTTGACCATACAACAAAATGGTATATGCATAAACCAGAATCTGTTCTTGAGAACGAAACCCATAAAATTCTCTGGGATTTTGAAATAAAACGGATCACCTTATCCAGCAAGAAGACCAGACCTAGTGTGATAAACAAAAAAAGAAAGAACTTGTCAACTGGTGGATTTTGCAGTTCCAGCAGATCACAGTGTGAAGCTAACGGAAAATGAAAAAAATGGACAAATATCTGGACCTTGCCAGAGAACTGAAAAAGTTATGGAATATGAAAGTCAAGTGATACCAATTGTAATTGGTGCACTTGGAACGGTTCAAAAGGATTGGAAAATTGGAAAAGTCTGGAAATCAGAGGAAGGATTGAAACCATTCAGAACACTGCACTGCTGCAATCTGCCAGAATACTCAGAAGTGTCCTGGAGACCTGTGGAGACTTGCTGTCACTCAGACTCCAGTGAAAGACGATCAGCTAATGCTGATGTGAAAACCCAAAAGGAGTAATAATAATAATAATAATAATAATAATAATAATAATAATAATAATAATAATAATAAAATGAACTCATCTAATACATTTTGTCGATCACTGACTGGAGTAAGATCCCTCAAATGGGGCTACCTGTTGGCCATGGGTGGCGACTCGCGATGATTAAGGATGGAAAAAGCTTAGGGAGTGCCATACAAGCAATACGATTGGGACAATCATATATGTGCTAAGGCTTGACGTAACCAGCCGATTGATCGGAGGGGCCTCCGACTGCCTGTCTAGCTCAAGTAAGGGCTAAATTGGAGTGTTGCATGTCATGAACCGCTCAGTCACCAGGTTTTCGTCCTTAAACTTCACGGGTCGCCATCCAACGCCAACAGATTGCCCTATTTGGTTGGTGGAGGGTTCTTACCCCTCTGCAGAGGTGCAGTCGGTGCATTCTACAGTCCCAGCCGAGAGAGCAGAAAAAAACCACTGGGACATCCTTCTGGAGATGTGGACATATGTGAAAAAGATACAATTAGCATTGATCAAAAATAATAACCCATCACAAACGAAACGATATCTGCTTAATCCCTAATGCCGCCTTCTCTGCTTTCTTCATTTTCTGTCCCCCCCCCTTTTTTTGGCCTCACACAAAGACCCGAGAATTCATCCATTTATCGTCACTCTACGCTCTTGGTTGTTCGCTTTCTTTGTGTCACCCGTATAAGTGCACAACTTATCACATTGCATCGTATAACAGATTTCTTTTCCCTTACGACGATCAGAAATAGATACCCGTACCTCAGACGAAATGTTTAGTTTTGTCGTAAAAGATCAACTTACAAGCGGTCTAATAAAATATCAAACAGATGGAATTGTCGAGGATTTTTTACTAAGCTTATTTTGGAATAAGGCAACAATAGTAAAGAATTCGTAAGGAGTAAACTCACTTCATTCAGCTTATATAATTATGTAGTTCACGATCATTTAAAACAGTCAAACACTTTATACTTAGTTGCAATATGTTTTAAGAGCCAATTTATTAATAGTAATAATAGTAAGATAATATTTTAAGAATCATATCTTATCTTATTATAATGGAGATTGTGTGTTTTTCTGTCTGTAACCGAAACTATATTACTACTCAAGTCACAATTCCCTTAATTATTTACGTCAAATTCTCCATGATTTCATTCTTTTAAACCTTCAGTTATTAATAAAAATTGTTTTACATTATTAATACTGTTGACCATATCTACGTACTAATAACATGCAATTGTATTTATATATACAACAAAATTGCGGTTTACAGTTTGAACGAGAAGGCTAATTTGCATATTGACATTTAAAATTTTATTTTAATAAATATGTGCTTAGAATTATTGATTTCTAATTGTTTGGTTTTATCTTAAGAAATATAAACAAAAATCTCGTGGATAAATCTTAAAAGAAATTTACTTACAAGAAGAAATAACTGTAATATTATCCTTTACTTCCTATTTTAACAAAATAGTTAAATTAGGAAAATTTACCAATGAAAGAGGGGAGTAATGGAAAATGATGGAATAGTTAGTTTCAAAGTTGTTCTATTTTTCGATTATACCCCCTCTGTTGCAGGTCTTTTTATCTGCATTCTTAGTCAGTTTCATTAGCCTTTCTAATTTAATATGATATTTTATTATATCAAAACTTAAAACTTAAATACTTGCACCCGGAGGGTGCATATATTTGCTAGTATTAATAAAGTTAACAATCATTTAAAATAGTTAAACACTTTATACTTAGATGCAATATAATGTTTTTAAGAACTAATGTATTTTTTAAAAGTCGTCGGGGTGGCCTAAAGTCGGCATCAGCCAGAGAGCGAGGGAGTCTATCCTCTTTTCACTAGCGCTAGACCAAGGAGATTATTTTAGCGTCTGAGGTGGATCGCCACACCTACCATCAGCTCCTTACTTTACCGCACAGATCCATGTGCTACTCATACACTGAGTTGGCGAGGGCCGGTATCGAACCAGGAACCTTCTGGTTTCTAGTCGAACGCTCTACCGACTGAGCTAAACGGGCCCATTAAACTCAATAATTATTTAAAAGATTTAAACACTTTATATTTCCGGCTAGAAGAAGCTGTTAAGTCTAGTCACACTGATGAGACGTTAATGTCGAAACGCGGTGTCTGTAGATGCATATATATATATATATATATATATATATTATATATATATATATATATATATCTGTTGAAAGATTAAATAAATAAAGGAAAGAAAATGTTGAATGGATAAAAATGGTTTAATGAAATACCAACACGTGTTTCGGCTGAGAGCCCGTCCATGTACACATTGTATTCTATTTATTATTATTTTAAATATGAAATAAAGGGCGTTTTCTTATACTTGAATATTTTCTATTTTCTATTATTATTATTTTATTTCCTATTTAAAATAATAATAAATAGAATACAATGCGTACATGGACGAGCACTCGGCCGAAACACGTGTTGGTATTTCATTAAACTATTTTTATCCATTCAACATTTTCTTTCCTTTATTTATTTATCCGTTCAACATATTGTCGGATTCCTTTCCATTTTTCAACTTACACACACACACACACACACACACATATATATATATATATATATATATATATATATATATATATATATATATATATTGCTAGATGGTTTACATTGATAAGTTGGTATTAGGATGAATCTAAGTTGCACCTTTCTTCCAACAGGGAATTGTTAGCGTTGTTCAGGTCCAAGTGAAGAGCTGGATGTTTAATATTATTAAACAGAGCAATATAATTGGTAAAGAAAAAAGCTTAAACCCACAAGTTTCTGTCTATACATATATATACATGAATACACACACACAAACACACACACACACACACACACACATATATATTATATATATAGTGGTACCTTGAGTTACAAGTTTAATTCGTCCCGATCGTAAGTCAATTTCCTCGCATATCAAATCAATTTTCCTAGCGGAAATAAAATGAGATGCAATTAATCCGTTACAGCCTCCCCACCCATAAATGAACCTCACACTAATTTTAAGTATTCGTTCAAAATCATATATAACATTTAATACTTTGTTGCATAGCCATTATTACTTTTTTCTGCTAACAGTCGTTTCTGATAGTTTATTAAAAGTGCTGTGCATCTGTTTGGATATTTGAGACCAACGAATACTTAATTTCACCCCCCCTCTTCGTTATTCCTCTTATAATTGAAATAAAATTGCATTACATTAACTTATTTTATAATTCTTATATAATAGTTACGATTATGTTGTTACACATATATTATGTAAACTAGCAAGAACGTGCCCTCTCCGGGCGTAAGTATTTATGTTTTAATATAATGAAATAAAAATTAGAATGACTAATGAAATTAAATAAGAACTCCTATAAAAATACTGTATTTATTTTAATTATATTCTAATTGGTTTTTATATATAATCATCATAGGATTGATTTCAATACGTTGGAGAATAAAACAATAATATTTTGAAATCAATAAGTAATTATTTATTAAAATTAAAATTATTTTGTTAAAACCGGTATGCAAATTAAGCACGTCATATATCATGTAAACCTTTATTTCTTAGTGATACATAAGACCCATTGCTGGATTTTAAACGCACTATATAATAATAATATTATAAATAATAATAACTAATAACATGGGCTTTTTTCATAGAGACATCGTTAATAAGCATTAATAAATAAGATTTATTCCATGCATTAATGTTTCTGACTATAAATTAAATACTCATTGATGAACTTACGCAAGGGTATTGTGACGCAAGCAGTGACGTAGTTTCGATTACAAACTGACAGACACCGAATCTCCATTATAATATGATATCAGTGTTTTACTAATGTGAAGTTAGAAAATATTCAAAGTACCGAGTTTGAAGCTGTATTTACCAAGATAGAAATGAAAAAGGAATGGAACGTTAATTTTTTCAGAATACAAGATGTGTCAAAAAATACAAAAAATCTCGATACTTTTTTGACACACCTTATATATATATATATATATATATATATATATGTGTGTGTGTGTGTGTGTGTGTGCGTGTGTGTGTGTGTGTGGAAAAAACCCAGGTAATTCAGTTTTTCAAAATAATTTTTTTTCAAACTGACATCCAGGGAAAAAATTTGTAAAGAAAAAGAGACCGGCACATCTGTACTTTCTGAAAGTAATCATCAGTATCGTATGTATACAAAAAACGTTTCTGACAACCTCCTTCAGTCAGAATTATCCTGAAGAGCTATTCGGGTGAATAGTGTTTGACTCATGTAGGTCCTTATATATATATATATATATATATATATATATATATATATATATATATATATATATAATAAGTAATCCACAGACACGTGTTTCGAAGTATCACTTCTCATCAGTGTGGTTATACCATAACAGCTACCCCTGGCCGGGTTTAAGACCCGAATGAACTTTCGTTCGCCAATATATATATATATATATATAATTACATTATTTAGCGTTTTATACAGTTGCTTTGAGGTCTTTAAGCTATAGGCTTGTACAATTCTAGAACATATCACCCGCGGATAAAAAGGGACTGTTAGTTGACTATTTTGTCGCTTCTATTGTCTTGATTAATAATTAATTAAGTTTTATGATCGATGCAATTTATAATTTTTTTTGCAAAGCGTTTCGACCCTGGGGCGGAGGATCCCCGCCCTTAAGTCACGTTCTATTGCTTTCCTGTCGGATGTCTGACCCTTCTTCTAAGCAAAACAAACAACGCAGAACGGTGCATAATTCGGGGCATATCTTATATCGTTTAAAATACGCAAGTGTCCTCCCGATGCATAATGGACTTAGATTTGAACTTTGCCTTTAGGGGTGATCATTTATCCGAGAAAGGGCTTTTTCTTTTTTTCTTTTTCTTTTCTTTTTTTTTTTTTTTTTCTGACGACAATCTCTGAAGGCGTTTCCCGCCACGCTGGGTCAGCTGACAGGAAAACGGGTCGATGACAACGGCCACCGAGAAACTTGCCGAAGACTGATCCATCAAAATTTGTCTACGACACGTGCAAACACGTGCTTAGCGTAACGCTTATCGTTCATAAGATAATGGAATCGGCGACACGAGTTCGAATCCTGTACGTGGCTGTTTGCATTTCATTCTGCTTTTGGGAAATGCAAAGATTTCTATTACTCAATCCTTACTAAATATCGGGAAGTAGTAAGGCAGTATAGTATGTACATTTAATTATTAAATATCTTCCAATATAAATCAAATCTTCATAATTTTTGCACAAAAAGCAAGAACTGGTGATATTGAATGTGTGTATATAGATATATTTACTTTGTCGTTAATTGTTTTATTTTCATAGTTTCATCCGGAAATACATTCATACATGCATACATACATACATACATACATACAAACTGCCCTTTATATATAAGGTGTGTAAAAAAGTATCGATATTTTTTGTACTTTTTGACACACCTTGTATTCTGAAAAAAATAACGTTACATTCATTGTTCGTTTCTATCTTGGTAAATACAGCTTTAAACTTGGTACTTTTTTGACACACCTTGTATTCTGAAAATAAATTAATGAATAGAACGTTATTTTTTTTTTTCAGAATACTAAGTGTGTCAAAAATAACAAAAAATCTCGATACATTTTTGACACATCTTGTATGTATAGATTTAATATAACGTTTCGCTCATCGTTCATTTCTATCTTGGTAAATACAGCTTAAAACTTGGTACTTTTTGACACCTTGTATTCTGAACAAAATTTAATGAATGGAACGTTATTTTTTTTTTCAGAATACTAGGTGTGTCAAAAATAACAAAAATCTCGATTTTGACACATCTTGTATGCATAAATTTAATAATAACGTTTCGCTCATTTACGAGCTTCATCAAATAATGAAATTAATTTTTTTTTTAACTTTCTTAAAGTAATATTGAAAAACTAGATTGCTTACAATGTTGATATCCCAACTTATCTCGAAAAGCCAACACTTGCGGATTGTGAAACGTGTGGGAACGAAAAACCTTTTAAAAATGTTGCACATAATTAATTTATAGATATGAAATTAGAAAATTTGAAAATACTAACGTTTTGTGTGAAGTGATGTAGTATTAACAAATAATTTATTACTAAATTTAGTTATAATATTCGAGAGGAATAAAATAAATTGAAAGAGAAAAGAAAAAGAGAGAGAGAGAGAGAGAGAGAGAGAGAGAGAGAGAGAGAGTGAGTGAGAGAGCATGAGATAGATAAAGAAAGAGAGATGCACGTCTTTCTATACACTAAGATGATTTAATTATTTTAACTGACAATGGGTAAATATCTCCCTAATAGATAGATAGTATGTAAATAAGAAAAAATGGAAATGAATCCGACAGATATGTGAAAAGATAATTGGAAGAAAAATATGCATACTTTGGTATGGATAAAATTTATTATTGTTTTTGTTTTTGTCGACACGTGTTTCGACCAAAATTCGCTTACTTTACACTCTTAATTTTGTTTTCTGATACTATCATTTTATTTTGTCTTTATATTTAAAACAATGTTAAATTGAATACTACACACACACACACACACACACACACACACACACATATATATATATATATATATATATATATATATATATATATATATATATATATATATATATTATACTAAAGCTGAGTTAATCAACTTTTGCTTCCTAAAGGCTTTTTTACTGTTTAGTTTAATGACACGAAAATTATACTAAATCATTCCTTACTTTTAGGATGAAATTATGTTTGAAAAAAATTCTGTTTTAATTGGTTCTAATTAGTCGTAATTTTCAATTAAGTCAAAAACCGACCAATCTCTTACTTTACTCTGTGTCTATCTCTTTCTTCCCCTCTATGTATCTCTTGACTACCTCCCCGTTATATAATGTTAGTTTCTCTGGAAAAGTAGAGAGAGAGAGAGAGAGAGAGAGAGAGAGAGAGAGAGAGAGAGAGAGAGAGAGAGAGAGAGAGAGACGGTAGGATTTGAAATGTATTTCATAACCAGCAACGCGTAGCTTAAATGAGGTCAAACATTTCTTTTTTTCTTAGCTTACAAAATGATTTTAAGGTTTCGTCCGGCCGTATTTATTTATTTAAAAATTTCATTCGCTTTGCTATCTACCTTTTCCCTAATCTCAATTATCTACCCAGAGCTGAATGTGTGACACAATGGGTCACGTTTTGTCTAGTATATATATATATATATATATATATATATATATTATATATATATATATCTTATTATAATGGAGATTGTGTGTTTTTCTGTCTGTAACCGAAACTATATTACTACTCAAGTCACAATTCCCTTAATTATTTACGTCAAATTATCCATGATTTCATTCTTTTAAACCTTCAGTTATTAATAAAAATTGTATTACATTATTAATACTGTTGACCATATCTACGTACTAATAACATGCAATTGTATTTATATATACAACAAAATAGCGGTTTACAGTTTGAACGAGAATGCTAATTTGCATATTGATATTTAAAATTGTATTTTAATAAATATGTGCTTGGTATTATTGATTTCTAATTGTTTGGTTTTATCTTAAGAAATATAAACAAAAATCTCGTGGAAAAATCTTAAAAGAAATTTATTTACAAGAAGAAATAACTGTAATATTATCCTTTACTTCCTATTTTAACTAAATAGTTAAATTAGGAAAATTTACCAATGAAAGAGGGGAGTAATGGAAAATGATGGAATAGTTAGTTTCAAAGTTGTTCTATTTTTCGATTATACCCTCTCTGTTGCAGATCTTTTTATCTGCATTCTTAGTCAGTTTCATTAGCCTTTCTAATTTAACATGATATTTTATTATATCAAAACTTAAATACTTGCACCCGGAGGGTGCATATATTTGCTAGTATATATAATTGATGTTATTGAATTGGTTAAGTGTGACTTGTTTGAGTATGTTTAATGTTACTTGTAGCCAATATTGTGTTAAATTATCTTGGTCTCTAGGACAATAAGAAAATTTTAAGCCAGACCAAAATCATTGATTTCGATTTGGCAAAGGCAGGTCAATTCGGCTCTGAACATAAAACTGAATGAATTATTTTGTTATAGTGCCAGTAATTGCATACATGTATTTTTAATACGCTCAAGTGATTTAATTTGCTTTATTTGATTAAAGGTATATCAACCTCTTTTTGACTGAGAGGCAGAGTCCTCGTTATGACACAGACGGTGAGGCTACTGTACCAACCAACAAGCCAATCAAACCAAACCAAACAAGTTACTGTCAAGTCACGCTGAAAGCACCGGTCACCGTTAGATCACGAAAGTTAAGCAGCGATGAACCTGTTCGATTTTTAGAGGGGTGACCATTTAAACAATAGCAGTTACTGTAAGCAACCCGAAGCCTGTTTATCATATCTAAGCAAAACTTAGTAAATGACATCCAGCGATCTTCTGCTTGATCACATTCTAATGACAAATCCACAAAAGATAATAACTTGATGTGTTTCAATCAGCGTCAACGAGTCGGTCGCCATTTTAAATTAATCACGTGATACTTAATTAATTAAGCATGATAATTAGGATCTGTTTTTTTTGTTTTTTTAATTTTTAAAAAAATTTTAATTTTAATAATGAGTTATTCGGGCAAATACGGGACTGAAAGTTAAGTTACGCTGAAAGCACCGTTCCCGTTAGATCACTGAAGTTAAGCAACAATGAGGCTGTCTGAGACTTAGATGGGTAACCACTTAAGCAACAGCAGGCACTGTAGTTATTTACTCAACCCATCTGCTACAGGTATAATGTGACACAAGGTCGCAAGTATGGGGCACCCAGCAAGGATCGAACTTGCTATTCAGTAGTAATGGATCTGCAAGACTAGCTTGCTAATCATTACACCTCGATGAGACACGTCAACAACCGGTACTGTAAGCAACCTGAAACCTGTTTATCATATCTAAGCAAAACTTAGTAAATGACATCCAGCGATCTTCTGCTAGATCACCAAAGTTAAGCAGCAATTAGCCTGTTGAAAACTTAGATGGGTGACCACTTAAACAACAGCAGGTACTGTAAGCAACCCGAGGCCTGTGGGTCATATTTGAATAAAGTTTAGTAAATAACTACATCACACAAACTTCCACTAGATTAGCAAAGGTAAACAGCAATAAACCTGTTCAATACTTAGATGGGTGACCATTTAAGCAACAGCAGGTACTGTAAGCAACCCGAGGCCTGTGGGTCATATTTGAATAAAGTTTAGTAAATAACTACATTACAGGAACTTCCGCTAGATTACCAAAGGTAAGCAGCAATGAACCTGTTCAATACTTAGTGGGGTGACCATTTAAACAACAGTGGGTTGTGTAAGCAACCTGAGGTCTGTGTGTCCCATCAAAGCAAACCTTAGTAAATAACAACTTGATACTGAAAGCAACCTGATATCAAAAATAGCTTCATTTGGCATTAATATAGTCTCGAGTACCTGTTAGGGCCTAGTTCGAAACCGGTCCTCGCCAACTCAGCGTATGAGTAGCACAGAGATCTGAGCAGTAAAGTAAGGAGCTGATGGTAGGTGTGGCGCTCCACCTCAGACTAAAAAAACCATCTCCTTGGTCTAGCGCTATTGAAAAGGGGATAGACTCCCTTGCTGATTGGCTTTAGGCCACCCCGACGACTTTACTTTTTTACCTGTTAGGGTCCCATCAATGGACATACAGATCTGTTCAAAATTATTCGTATTGGTTTCGTGTGCAACAAAAAAAAAAAAAATAAATTAAAGAAGCGTCTACACAAAAACTGTAAATATTAACGGAGAATGAACACCGAGGCATAAAATAACCCTCAACGGGTTGACATGCTATTAAAATCAATCATTTTCTTCGGTGTGTGTAAGCAGTATAATTTAATTGGGAGTTTGATGATATCAATACTATTTCCATTCTGTGTAAAGCAGGCATGTCAAACGCGTATGCAGCCCTCAGCAAACACAGATGCGTCCTGCACACATACGGCGCTTTTACAATACTTCAGGTTTTTAAAAAGGGTTTTCTGAAAATTCCTGGGCGAAAACGGTCCGGTCGCTTATTTTTATTAGGGCAATGTGTTTAGAAGCAGAATCTGTTATCAACGTATTTTCTCTCACCCCTTCATTTGAGTTGCAGAAGGAGGAGTCTCAGTCAATGAATGAAAGTGAGTCTTTCCTCTTGCCTTCTCCTGCTTTCAATCAACACATGGCTTTAATTGAAATTGACAGCGACACTTGTACGTTTTATTTGAACTCTGTTAGTAATACAAGGTGTGTTAAAAAAGTATCGAGTTTTTTTGTACTTTTTGAAAAAAAATAACGTTCCATTCATTTTTCATTTCTATCTCGGTAAATAAAGCTTTAATCTTGGCACTTTTTGATACACCTTGTATTCTGAAACAAAAAAATTAATGAATGGAAATAAAAGTAATTGGTAATTTGCTTGAAGCATTGTTAAGTATGTTATAATGTATTAATTTGAAAGCAATTACAATGCAAGTAAAAAATAAAAACAAAAAGATGTTATTTTTTGTCTTATCGATTTCAAAGTAAAACTTTATCTTCAGAGACGATTTTCGGAAATGGACGAGTTTTTTGTTCTTTTTGGTCGTTATTTTTTTTTAATGTTATAAACATGAATGGAACTTTTTTTTATGACAAAGGTGTGTCAAAAAGTACAAGAAATCTCGGTACCTTTTAGACACACCTTGTATTCTCTTATCTTTTTTTTACAAACAATGTATTCAATGGCTTTTAGTTGATAATAAATAAATTAATGATAGCAATCATCACTTTGTTCTGTTAATTTAGAAAAGGGATTTAAAGACTTAGTTGTCATGAGTGGCCCTTATGACGGACATATGTAATTTATGCGGCGCACATGACATACATGTAATCCATGCGGCCCTAGGGGCTACTATGTCTGTTTGTAGAGTAGTCTAGACTCTTCATACTTGTGACTCATGAGTTTGTTCGTCAGTGTATAGAAACACTTATGTCTAATCAAAAAGAAACTTCAGTTTGGCTCGGTTCTGAGATGTTTTTTTTTTTTTGTGAATTCAAAAAAGATAAATGAGAGGCAGGTTTATTGTGATATGAAAATTGAAAGGAAATTATTTTAGGAAATATTGAATTCATTTTTTCTTTATTTATGTTACTTGCTATATATATATATATATATATATATATATATATATATATATATATATATATGTGTGTGTGTGTGTGTGTGTGTGTGTGTGTGTGTGGAATTAAACAAAAGGTCTCCTCTTAACGATTTTATTGGTGATCTTTTCAAGCTTTCTGGCCAACTTATTTATATTTGGATCGAATTCGTGGATTAGTCCACCGAAGTTTCCGAGTACTTTCGGCACTTCGAAGAGCCATCATCAGGGGTGATGTGTTCCAGTTTTTTCAAAGTATATTAATAGTGGAGGCTGGAAGTAGGAGAATTGATAGGAAAAGTGTTATAGGCATTTTAAAAAGTGAGTACTGCATTGAAAATTAATTTTATTTAAGGATGGTTTGTATTGTTTGATGTATAAAGCTTCTAGTATTTGGAGTTTTTGTTTATTTTTTTCTTTGTGCAGAATGTGCGTGTTTTCCATTAGGATATTTCGGTAATTAGAATGGAGGCATGCATGTAATTTTAGATGCTGTGAAATGGAGCTATTATCTGTCATATGAAGAGTTAAACGGTGTGATAAAGTCGTTGAGGTAAAACCGATGTAGGTATTTTCATATTTTGGGAGACTGCAATCTCTTTAGGGACATTTAAATCTGTATACTAAATTGGTCTCATTAAGCCGACTTGTATGGGGAGAGGAATTGTTGTGGACAACGAGGTTAGTTGTTTTGAATTTTGTATAATAAATAATCAATTTTACCTTATTATCAGTCGTGGTTGCAGTAACGTTGTTCCGAATTAATTTTTTTTAGTGCTATTTCATCAAGTTTGTAATCCCTGTGCATTTGGTTGCAATAATAAATGTTATTTGAAGAAATATTTACTGTAGTATGTTTTTTCCTTGTGGTTAGCGTCTATTTTTGGGATGATCTGTTTGATTTGTTCGTCAATGACGTGATTAGGAAATCCGTTTGATGTTTTTAAATTCGGAGTAGAATATCGGCTTTGAGGAAGAAATGAGTTTTGCGCGATATATTAGATTTTTGTATTATAGCTTTTTTGTACCTTTCAGGGCACTCATTATTAAAATTAAGAGTAGTGGAGTTAGCTTATAGGCTTTTTATATGGATATGTTGTACAAGTGTTCTTGTTAGTGTCGATAAATACATCAAGGAACAGAAGTTGATTATAATTGTTTAGTTCATATGTGAAATTGAAGACAGAGTTTTTTTGAATGCCTGTTGGAGTTCGATTAGTTCGTTTGTGTTGTTGACAAGGACGAGAATATCATCAACATAACGAACGTAGATAGAGGGTTTTTTTATGATGTTAAATATTTTATTTTCAAGGTGAGCCATATAGAAATTACTGAAAGTCGGACCCAAAACGGAACCCATCGAGATACCGTCCTGTTGTACATATAAATTACCTAGATGGTCGTAAAATGGGACTTCAGTTGTACAGTAGAGGAGAATTTTTTAAAAGGATGTTGGGATTAATTTTAAGAGATAGAAATGAAGGGTTGTTGTAAATATTTTCAATGATGATGTCTATAGTTTCTTTGGCCGGAACGTTGGTGAAAAGATTTTCAACATCAAGTGAAGCTATGATTTTGTTATCTGGTTTTGAAGTTTGTAGGATTTGGAGTAGATTATGGCTGGATTTCAAACTGTAATTAGTGGATATATATGGGGAAATGAGTTGAATAATAATTTTAGTTAATTCATATATTGGTGTAGTAACTTGTGAAATAATAGGGCGGAGAGGGTGTTGAGGTTTGTGTATTTTGATTGTACCGTAAATGTAGCCGGATTTATAGTCGCCGATGATTTTGGGAAGTTTTTAGCTGTCTTGTTGGGCATTATTTGCCGTGATGAGTTTATTTATTTTTGTTTTTAGTTGATTTATGGGATT
>CM042153.1:24149526-24157381 GCA_023376005.1 Doryteuthis pealeii
ATTAAAACATATTATAGCACATAATTAATTACATTCTACTTTATTATGCTTTTATACAACACAGTGTACAGTGATATTTTGACTTACGACTTTAATTCGTTCTGATCATAAATCAGTTTCCTCGTATATCAAATAAATTTTCCCCATGGAAATAAACTGAAATGCTATTAATCCGTTCCAGCCCCGGCCCACAAAATAACACACACACACACACACACACACACACACACCACACACACATATATACTATATATATATGTGTGTGTGTGTGTGTGTGTGTGTGTGTGTGTGTGTGTGTGTTATTTTGTGGGCCGGGGCTGGAACGGATTAATAGCATTTCAGTTTATTTCCATGGGGAAAATTTATTTGTGTTATATATATATATATATATATATTTATATGTGTTATATATATATATATATATATATATATATATATATATTATATTATTATATATATATATATATATATATATATATATAACACATATTTCAGGATTTTGGATTTTAAATGCAATAATATGGATAGTAATTAAGATTAATGACAATTTCATAATCATTGAAAATATAACTTAGATAATTATGGAAATCATAATGTCAGTGGTTTAGTTATAAACACTGTTACATAATCTCCATTATAATAAGAGTTATACATAATTTTAAATACAACTTATTCGACCCAAAATAAGAATTGATAGATTCACCTTTAAGCCTACCATAATCTTTCTAGTTACGGTTTTTAAAAAATGATACGTTAAATAATTTTACATCAGGCTCTTTTGAGTCTTTTTATAAATTATAATACTTCTGATTTTTAAAAAAAATTAATAATAAAATTCATTTTATTTTTAAATAAAATTCATTTTATTTTTAAATAAAATTCATTTTATTTTTAATACAGACAGCGCATTTTTTTAAATATTCCAACTCTGTTTTGCGCATTCTTTCTTCTAGCGGTCATTTCATCCCGTCTTATTTTTGTAATGTAAGCGAATTCATCCTAAACAAAAAATATTATTTTTCGCTTGAGTCTCATCAGAGGATTCTTTCTCACTTGAGTCTCATCAGAGGATTACCACTGGAAAAATACTACAATAGAGAACACAAGAATGTTATAAGGAAGAGCGAGTGAAAAGAAATTATTATGATTATTTGAAGTAAAAAAAAAGAAAAGGTTTATTAGATAAGATACAAGTGGGATGAGTAATCACCAATTGTCTTCCGAGTCACTCGTTACCATTCTATCTTTCTTACTTTTTTTTATTTCCACCTCCTCCTTCCTTCTTTATTACGGTCAAGTCACATTGAAAGCACCAGTTCTCATTAGATGACCTTGTGAATTTTATAACGATGAAGTTAAGCAGTGATGAGCCACTTCTATACTTAATTGCGTTGGTTGGTTTTGTTTTACGACATATCAATCCTTTTCGGGTTATTTAATGCCAATTCAAGTCATTTTGATATTCGGCTTACTCACAGTACCTGCTGTTGCTTAAATGGTCACCCATCTAAGTACTGAACAGGCTCATCACTGCTTAACTTTGGTGATCAAGCGAGAATTGGTGCTTTTAATGTGACTTTGACTGTAAGCCTTTATTAGGTGACTACTTAAGCAACAGCAGGTACTGTAAGCCACCTGAGTCCTTTGTTTATCGAAATGTCTTGATCCGGCATTAGATGACTCAAAAAGGGTTGATATGCCTTAAAACAAAACAAACTACTTTGATATCATATGTGTAAAAAAAAGAAAGAAATAGATTACACGATTCCATTACATCTATGCATAAAATAACCTCAGACGGGTTATCATGCCTGTAAAATCAATCAATCAGTATTAACTACAGGCATCAGAAAACTACTTACTCTCTTTTTTAGTTAAAGTCGAGAAGGACTAAGTAAGTAAAATAAGTCGTCGGTATCAGCCATTAGCAAGGGAGACTATCCCCTTTTCACTAGCGCTAGACCAAGGAGACTGTTTTTAGCGTCTGAGGCGTTATAACACACCTACCACTAGCTCCTTACTTTACCGCACAGATTGCTGTGCTACTCATTCGTTGAGTTGGCGAGGACCGGTACCGAACCGGGGACCTTGCGGTTCCCAGCCAAACACTCTACCGACTGAGCTAAACCGACTCGTTGCTAAGCTAATCATTTTGCTATTGCCAGGCAAACAACAAAGTCTATAGGACATTAAATGATTCGAGTAGATGAGAAATAAAAAAAAAAAAAAAAAAGAACAAGAGTGATACAGCTCCCATTTAAACAAAACAAAATTATCTAGCCGCAAACAAGTCCACACCAAATATTCTTTCCCTTGCATCATTAACTCGGAAAACAAAAGAACTCCATAGATCAGGAAGTAAGACTTGGGTAGCGAGTGTAAGTTTTAGGGGAATCGTGGTAACGGAAGTTGCTATTGTTGAGGTCATATCCGGTGAGGTGTCATGGCGCACAATATCAAACGGAAGTCTTGGTGTGAGTTCAACTATGTTCTGGTCATAGAAAAACAGTTGCACGTTACTGTAAAATATTCATGAGAGACATCCTCATTAGACTAGGATTTTCGTTAATCGCAGTTGGCCAGTAAATTGATGTTTACTTGTTGTTACAATACAAGATGTATTCGCTGGAGGAAAGAAAATGGCCGCCTCTTTGTATACAATGTCTGTTCAAAAAGTATCGGGATTTTAAAACTATTAAAGAAAACAGAAATGAACAATGGCTGAAACTATTTTTGGATGTTGATAGTTGGTACATTTATTGGGCCATATTACCTTTAGGCCCCCCTTTCTGATCTCGATTAAGAAAGGACATGTTTTTCATTTACACCGTCAAACCCGGTTGTTTGTTAGGGGTTGGGGTTAGGGGTTACGATTAGGGGTTAGTTTTATAATTTTTTTAAAAAGTCTAAAATCGTCTGTTAAAACAAGCGGATATTGGCGGTGTAAATGAAAAAAATGTCCTTTCTTAATCGAGATCAAAAATGGGTGTCTAAAGATCATATGGTCCCATTTCTTATACTAAAAATAACATTCATTATGGTTGGTTTGTTTTATGTCATATCAACCCTTTTCACTGGAGGAAAGAAAATGGCCGGTTCTTTCTATATGACTAAAAGCGGCTACCCGGTGTCGCCTGGGTAGAAGAGAGGACAAAGGTTAGTCTCGCAAATCCATTATTACTAAATCGGGAGTTGGATGCTCGCAGGATGCCCCATCCTCAGTACGGCTTGACTTAGCATGCTAGCTCCGGCCGGGATCGAAACCCGACCGATTTCTCATCTGTCAGAGTCCCTAACGCACGGGCCATCAGCACACCCATATCGGCAGTAGAGCGGTATTGAAAGAGAGATAGATAGATAGATAGATAGATAGAGAGAGAGAGAGAGAGAGAGAGAGAGAGAGAGAGAGAGAGAGAGAGAGAGGAGAGATGGGGGGATATAATCAAAGGAACCCGTGCATTCGATATGCCTTCATAATTGTGAAGAGATATGTTATATAATGTAAAGTTTAACAGAGGCGTATAAGATAGAAATAAATATATTTATTTATGTTGCAAATGTACAGTGATATGTATTATGTGAGTCTAGGCCTGGATAGCGTTTGTAAGTAGTTCTACCCCTAAGCGTCTGCTATCAGTTCATGATCTTCCTACGCTGCCGTGTTGTGCTGTGTCAAGTGTGGAAGTAGTTCGTAATACTATTACAATGATGATGATGATAATGATGATAATGATGATGATGATGCTTTTTCTGCTGAGAACAACAACAGGCTACTTTCGTTGGGAACGTTAACGTTGCTACAATGAAAAGGAGTTTTCAATACTCAATAAAGAAAAAAAAAAAAACAACATAAAAAAAAGAATAAAATCGAAATCCATAGATTCATCGTCACAAAATGACGGGTCTAAGCAATAGCTGAATGGTATATATATATATATATATATATATATATATAAAGGGAAAAGAAATTGTCATCATATATTTGAAAAGGGGTTTTGATTTCTTCCTCCTGTCAGGGTGTGAAGAATTTTCTTTTCTCATTTGAAAGTTTCGGACCAAACTTATTCAGCTGTCAAACCCAAAATCTGATACGTGCTAAAAGTTCCTCCAATATCGAATTGTTTGTTTATATAAAATCGACAAGAAGAAAACCAATACCACTGTGAAAAAAAAATGTTTGTTTGAATAATTTGGTCGAAACTTTCAAATGAGAAAAGAAATTCTTCACACCCTGACAGGAGGAAGAAATCAAAAACCCTTTTCAATATATGATGACAATTTCTTTATATATATATATATATATATATATATATATATATATATATTCAGCTATTGCTTAGACCCGTCATTTTGTGACGATGAATCTATGGATTTCGATTTTATTCTTTTTTTTATGTTGTTTTTTTTTTTTTTCTTTATTGAGTATTGAAAACTCCTTTTCATTGTAGCAACGTTAACGTTCCAACGAAAGTAGCCTGTTGTTGTTCTCAGCAGAAAAGCATCATCATCATCATTATCATCATTATCATCATCATCATTGTAATAGTATTACGAACTACTTCCACACTTGACACAGCACAACACGGCAGCGTAGGAAGATCATGAACTGATAGCAGACGCTTAGGGGTAGAACTACTTACAACGCTATCCAGGCCTAGACTCACATAATACATATCACTGTACATTTGTAACATAAATAAATATATTTATTTCTATCTTATACGCTCTGTTAAACTTTACATTATATAACATAATCTCTTCACAATTATGAAGGCATATCGAATGCACGGGTTCCTTTGATTATATCTCTCCCCCATCTCCTCCTCTCTCTCTCTCTCTTCTCTCTCTCTCTCTCTCTCTCTCTCTCTCTCTATCTATCTATCTATCTATCTATCTTTCATACCGCTCTACCGCCGATATGGGTGTGCTGATGGCCCGTGCGTTAGGGACTCTGACAGATGAGAAATCGGTCGGGTTTCGATCCGGCCGGAGCTAGCATGCTAAGTCAAGCCGTACTGAGGATGGGGCATCCTGCGAGCATCCAACTCCCGATTTAGTAATAATGGATTTGCGAGACTAACTTTGTCCTCTCTTCTACCCAGGCGACACCGGGTAGCCGCTTTTAGTCATATAGAAAGAACCGGCCATTTTCTTTCCTCCAGTGAAAAGGTTGATATGACATAAAACAAACCAACCATAATGAATGTTATTTTTAGTATAAGAAATGGGACCATATGATCTTTAGCACCCATTTTTGATCTCGATTAAGAAAGGACATTTTTTTCATTTACACCGCCAATATCCGCTTGTTTTAACAGACGATTTTAGATTTTAAAAAAATTATAAAACTAACCCCTAATCGTAACCCCTAACCCCCAACCTAAAAAAACGGTTTGACGGTGTAAATGAAAAACATGTCCTTTCTTAATCGAGATCAAAAGGGGTGCCTAAAGGTAATATGGCCAATAAATGTACCAGCTATCAACATCCAAAAATAGTTTCAGCCATTGTTCATTTCTGTTTTCTTTAATAGTTTTAAAATCCGATACTTTTTGAACACACATTGTATACAAAGAGGCGGCCATTTTCTTTCCTCCAGTGCATACATCTTGTATTGTAACAACAAGTAAACATCAATTTACTGGCCAACTGCGATTAACGAAAATCCTAGTCTAATGAGGATGTCTCTCATGAATATTTTACAGTAACGTGCAACTGTTTTTCTATGACCAGAACATAGTTGAACTCACACCAAGACTTCCGTTTGATATTGTGCGCCATGACACCTCACCGGATATGACCTCAACAATAGCAACTTCCGTTACCACGATTCCCCTAAAACTTACACTCGCTACCCAAGTCTTACTTCCTGATCTATGGAGTTCTTTTGTTTTCCGAGTTAATGATGCAAGGGAAAGAATATTTGGTGTGGACTTTGTTTGCGGCTAGATAATTTTGTTTTTGTTTAAATGGGAGCTGTATCACTCTTGTTCTTTTTTTTTTTTTTTTTTTTTTATTTCTCATCTACTCGAATCATTTAATGTCCTATAGACTTTGTTGTTTGCCTGGCAATAGCAAAATGATTAGCTTAGCAACGAGTCGGTTTAGCTCAGTCGGTAGAGTGTTTGGCTGGGAACCGCAAGGTCCCGGTTCGGTACCGGTCTCGCCAACTCAACGAATGAGTAGCACAGCAATCTGTGCGGTAAAGTAAGGAGCTAGTGGTAGGTGTGTTTAACGCCTCAGACGCTAAAAGCAGTCTCCTTGGTCTAGCGCTAGTGAAAAGGGGATAGTCTCCTTGCTAATGGCTTGATACCGACGACTTTTTTTACTTACTTAGTCCTCTCGACTTTAACTAAAAAAGAGAGTAAGTAGTTTTCTGATGCCTGTAGTTAATACTGATTGATTGATTTTACAGGCATATAACCGTCTGAGGTTATTTTATGCATAGATGTAATGGAATCGTGTAATCTATTTCTTTCTTTTTTTTTTACACATATGATATCAAAGTAGTTTTTTGTTTTAAGGCATATCCTTTTTGAGTCATCTAATGCCGGATCAAGACATTTCGATAAACAAAGGACTCAGGTGGCTTACAGTACCTGCTGTTGCTTAAGTAGTCACCTAATAAAGGGCTTACAGTCAAAGTCACATTAAAAGCACAATTCTCGCTTGATCACCAAAGTTAAGCAGTGATGAGCCTGTTCAGTACTTAGATGGGTGACCATTAAGCAACAGCAGGTATGTGAGTAAGCGAATATCAAAATGACTTGAATTGGCATTAAATAACCCGAAAAGGATTGATATGTCGTAAACAAACAACCAACGCAATTAAGTATAGAGTGGCTCATCACTGCTTAACTTCATCGTTATAAATTCACAAGGTCATCTAATGAGAACTGGTGCTTTCAATGTGACTTGACCGTAATAAAGAAGGAAGGAGGAGGTGGAAATAAAAAAGTAAGAAAGATAGAATGGTAACGAGTGACTCGAAGACAATTGGTGATTACTATCCACTTGGGTCTTATCTAATAAACCTTTTCTTTTTTTTTACTTCAAATAATCATAATAATTTTCTTTTCACTCGCTCTTCTTATAACATTCTGTGTTCTCTATTGTAGAATTTTTTCCAGTGGTAATCTCTGATGAGACTCAGTGAGAAAGAATCCTCTGAATGAGACCGGAAAATATATTTTTTTGTTTAGGATGAATTCGCTTACATTACAAAATAAGACGGGATGAAAATGACCGCTAGAAGAAAGAATGCGCAAAACAGAGTTGATATTTAAAAAATGCGCTGTCTGTATTAAAAATAAAATGAATTTTATTTAAAAATAAAATGAATTTATTAAAATAAAATGAATTTTATTATTATTTTTTTTAAAAATAGAAGTATATAATTTAATAAAGACTCAAAAGAGCCTGATGTAAAATTTTTTAACGTATCATTTTTTAAAACCGTAACTAGAAAGATTATGGTAGGCTTAAAGGTGAATCTATCAATTCTTATTTTGGGTCGAATAAGTTGTATTTAAAATTATGTATAACTCTTATTATAATGGAGATTATGTAAGTGTTTATAACTAAACCATGACATTATATTTCCAATATTATCTTAAGTTATATTTCAATGATTATGAAATTGTCATTAATCTTATTACTCATCCATATTATGCATTTAAAATCCAAATCCTGAAATATGTGTTTATATATATATATTATATATTATATATATATATATATATATATATATATATATATATATATATATATATAACAATATAAATATATATATATATATATATAACACAAATAAATTTTCCCCATGGAAATAAACTGAATGGCTATTAATTCGTTC
>CM042153.1:24157391-24187391 GCA_023376005.1 Doryteuthis pealeii
AAGAAGAAAAGAAGAAAAGAAAGAAAAGAAAGAAAAAGAAAAAGAAAAAAGAAAAAAAAGAAAGAAAAAGAAAAAAGAGAAAAAAAAGAAGAAAAGTGAAAAGAAAAGAAAAGAAAGAAAAGTAAAAAAGAAAAAAAAGAAAAGAAGAAAAGAAAAAGAAAAAAGAAAAGAAAGAAAAAAGAAAAGAAAAAAAGAAAAGAAAAGAGAAAAAAGAGAAATTTTACAATTTTAGCAAAAAGAAAAGAAAGAAAAGAAAAGAAAAGAAAAAGAAAGAAAGAAGAAAAAAGAAAAGAAAGAGAAAAAAAGAAAGAAAAAAGAAAAAAAGAAAGAAAGAAAAAAGAAAGAAAGAAAAGAAAGAGAAAAAAGAAAAGAAAGAAAAAAGAGAAAAAAGAATTTAAAAATTTAAAAAGAAAAGAAAAAGAAAGAGAAAAAAGAAAGAAAAAAGAAAAGAAAAAAAGAAAAGAAAGAAAGAAAAGAAAAAAAGAAAACAAAACAACACAAAAAAGGAAAAGAAAAAAAAGAGAAAAATAGAAAATTTAAAAAAAAATTCAAAAACGAAAAGAAAAAGAAAAGAAGAAAAAGACAGAAAAGTAAGAAAAGAAAGAAAAGAAAAGAAAGAAAAGAAAGAAAAAAAAGAAAAAGAAAAAAGAAAAGAAAAGAAAAGAAAAAGAAAAGAAAAAAGAGAGAAAAGAAAAGAAAAAGAAAAGAAATAAAGAAAGAAAAAAAAAGAAAAAGAAAGAAAGAAAAGAAAAAGAGAAAAGAAAAGAAAAGAAAGAAAGAAAACATTTTCCGGATGATTCAATAAAAAAAAAAGGCGCCGTTGGCCTAATGTCGGTAATAGCCAAGACAGCGAGTGAGTATATCCCCTTTCACTAGCTCTAGACAAAAGATTGTTTGCTTGTTTTTTTTGCGTTGAGGTGGAGCTCTACACCTAACCATCAGCTCCATACTTTACCGCACTGAATCCCTGTGCTACTCTTTACGCTGAAGTTGGCGAGGGACGGTATCGAACCAGTAACCTTGCAATTCCTTTAGTTTTATAATCAACGTTGACGATGAGCCATATCCTTGTTTTCTCTTTGGTTCAGGGTTGGCTGTCATCGAGGACACACCAAAAAATACAACTGCCTTTCGGATGTTCAATTCCGGTGCGGCTTTTTTGTAAGTGTGACTTACAAATGTCTTAACTGACAAAGCAAATGATAGAAGTGAATAGAATGTGAAATATTAATACCATTTTCTGTTCTGAGAATGCTTATTCCTTAAGTTGATGGCATGTGGGCGCGGTGGGAGGGAGGGGGCAAAAGAGAAAATTGAAATGAGGAAATATGGAGATACGTACGAAGAAGAAAAAAAAAACTAGAGAGGAAAAGAAAGTGACCGGTTAATAATGTTGGCGATGAAAAGAGGAAGAAAAAAAAGAAGGAAGGAGAATTGGTGAAATGATGGGTGTGTGTGTGTGTGTGGGAGAGAGAGAGAGAAGAGAGAGAGAGAGATGGGTGGGTTGGAGATAGGGGGTGTCAAAAGTGAGATAAAAAAAATGAGTGACAGTAAATAAAGAGAAGGTGAAAGAGAAATGAGAATCGGGAATGAGAGTAAGAAGAGAATGAAGAAGGGTGTGAAGGTAGAGAATGAAAAATAACAGAAGAAGAGAGAAGAAAACAACAACAACACACAAGGGAAGTGGAGGAGGAAGTGGAGGAGGTGAAAGAAGAACAACAACAAGAAGGAAGGAAGAGGAGGATGAAAGAAAACAAGAACAGAAGAAGGAGGAGGAGGAGAGAAAAGAAGAAGAAGAACAAACGAATAAAAAACAACAACAACAATAACAAAAACAACAACAACAAGGGGGGATGAAGTGGAGGAGGTGAAAGAAGAAGAAGAGAAGAAGGAGGGGAGGGAAGAAGAATGAAGAAGAAGAAGAAGAAGAGAAGAAGAAGAAGAAGAACAACAACAACAAACACAAGGGATGGGGAGAAGTGGAGGAAGTGAAAGGAAGAAGAAGAAAAGAAGAAGAGGAGGGGGAGGAAATGAAAGAAGAAGAAGAACAACAACCACAATAAAACAAGGAGGGACAGAAGGAAGTGGAGGAGTGAAAGAGAAGAAGAAGAAGAAGAAGAAGAGAAGAAGAAGAAGAAGAAGAAGATGAAACAACAAACACAAAACAAAAAACAGGGGAGGGGAAGTGGAGGAGGTGAAAAGAAGTAGAAGAAGAAGAAGAAAGAAGAGAAGAGGAGGCAGGAGGTGAAAGAAGAAGAAGAAGAAGAAGAAGAAGAAGAAGAAGAAGAACACAACAACAACACAACAAGGGGAGGGGGGAAGGAATGGTGGAGGTGAAAGAAGAAGAAGAAAAAGAAAGAAGAAGAAGGCCTTTGGACAAGAAGAGAAGAAGAAGTTAGCTATAGAAGACGAAGGGAGGAGGGAAAAAGAAAAAAATCGCAGATAAAGATGAAACACTGAGATAACAAAAGAGAAAAGTAGTTAGAATATATATAATATATATATATATATATATATATATATATATATTGATAATAATTCTATGTTTATATCGTGAATAGAGTAGTATATCTAAGTTAGGGTAGGTGGACAAAACCTCAACGTCGTTTGGTTAGTGACAGTTTCTTGCCTCTGCGATTTTCAAATTAAATGATTTGATAATCAGCATAAGCGAGAAACTATCTGTACCAAACGCCATTGACTTCCTTTCCACGTTCGAAGAAATGGACTCGTCGATCGAGTTCAAATCCTGGACGAGGCTGTTTGCATTTCACATAGCGCTAATACCATTGGGAAAGGAATGCATCCAACTACTCTCTCTTCTCTCTCTCTCTCTCTCTCTCTCTCTCTCTCTCTCTCTCTCTCTCTCTCTCTATTTCTCCAGCTATGGGTAAATAATGACAAACTGGGTTCTTTAACCTTGTCTAGGCAACTTAGTCTGGATTCAAACCTGTTAACTCCGCTTAGAAATTGACCTAATGTCAAATCCTGTCGTGTGGGTAAATAGTAGGGCAGACTGCTCATTTAACCTGTTTTGGGTAACGAACGTAGTAGAAGGAAAACAATGAATTCAAAATTGTTAAACTCGCTTAAGAAATTGACCTAATGTCACATCCTGCTTGTGGGGAGGGGTTGGAACAATATATGATTTAAATTTTTTGGAGACCAAAACTTTTCTAAATTTCCAAAGTTCTTTATTATCATTTTTAAATATGCTTATTATGAGAATATTAAAAATACAATATATAATAAGATTACAATATAATACAACAAAAATCAATGTAACATCCATATTTGGCATTATGTATAAGTCATATCAGTAAGTAAATTATTAATCACAATACATAATTATAAGTTCCATGGTGTGTCTCTCTTATGAATCAGGAGGTTTTTGTGGCGGTGCAACATACTCAATCTAAAACTAAGGAATATTTTGATATGAATTTTGTGTTCACTAAAAAAATGATTATATATCACTAAATTTGTGTCACTAAAAAGTGATATATATATATATCACTAAAAAAAAAATCTTTAGGAGACAACACATTGATTTACTCAGCTTTAGTATAATAATAATAATAATAATAATAATAATAATAATAAATAATAATAATAATAATAAAATAATATTGACCTTGCCAGAGAATTCTGTGGAATATGAAAGTCTAAAATTATACCAATTGTAGTGGTGCACTTGGAACGGTCCCAATAACTTGGAAAAAAGACTAGAGAATCTGGAAATAGAGAAGAATTGAGACCATCCAGATACTGCATTGCTGCCAATCGGCTAGAATACTCAGTAGAGTCCTGGATCCTGAGGAACTTGTGCACTCAGCCCATGAAATGCAAGCTAACACTGGTGTGAAGAACTATAATAATATAATAATAATAATAATAATAACTTATTACAAGTGTGTCAAATTAATATCGACAATACCATTGGATTGATCATTTCAGAACCTCATGCTGCAATCTGCATAATACTCAGAAGAGTCCTAGAACCTAGGAGACTTTGCTGTCACTCATGATTCCACTGAAAGACCTCAGCTAATGCTGATGTGAAAAACTCAAAAAATAATAATATAATAATTAAAATATATAATAATAATAATAATATACACATCGTGTGTCAAAATTGGATCTCGAAATTTTCATACTTTTTGATACACCCTATATTCTGAAAGCAAATAACCTTTCCTTTCATTTTCATTATTATTATCTTGGTAAATACAGCTTTAAAATCTGTTACTTTTTAACACACCTTGTATTCTGAAAAAAAATAACGGTTACATTTATTGTTCATTCTGTTCTGTAAGTACAGCTTCAATCTCGATCTCTTTTGACAACACCTTTGTATGTATGTTGTGTGTCTGTTTTGTCTGTGTTTGTCTGTCTGTCTGTCTCGTGTGTTTTGTGAGTGAGTGTAGTGTGTGAGTACGTAACATCTCTACTATTATTATATGTTTATACACGTATACTATATATATTGACATTTATATATAAAATAACATTTATTGATATCTGCGTATGAATATGTAAAATAATATATTATATTAGTAGTGATTAATATATTGATGATATTCAAACAAACATTTTTTTTTCCCAGTGGTATTGTTTTTCTTCTTGTCGATTTATATTAACAAACACATTTCATATTGGAGGAACATTTTAGCATATCAGATTTTGGGTTTGACAGCTGACATAGTTTGGTCCGAAACTTTCAAATGAGAAAAGAAAATTCTTCAGCACCCTGACAGGAGGAAGAAATCAAAACCCTTTTCCAAATTATGATGACAATTTCTTTTCCTTTATATATTATTATATATATACTATATTATATAATAATATAATATACAGCTATGCTTAGACCGCGTCAATTTTGTGCGATGAATCTATGGATTTCGATCTTTATTCTTTTTTTTTTATGTTGTTTTTTTTCCCTATTTTCTTTATTGAGTATTGAAACCCTTTTCATTGTAGCAACGTTAAGTTCCCAAGAAAGTAGCCTGTTGTTGTTCTCAAGCAGAAAAAGCATCATCACAATATTAATCAATTATATCATGATCATTGTAAATAGTATTACGAACTATCTTCTACACTTGACTACAGCACAACACGCATGCGTAGGAAAGATCATGAACTGATAGCAGACGCTTAGGGGTAACTACTTACAACACGCTATCAGCTAGACTCACAATTACATATCATCGTACTTTGAATAAATAAATATATATATTCTATCTTATACGCTCTGTTGAAACTTTACATTATATAACATAACTCCTTCACAATTATGAAGGCATATCGAATGCACGGGTTCCTTTGATATATCGCCCCATCCTCCCCTCCTCTTCTCTGCTCTCTCATCTCTCTCTCTCTCTCTCTCTTCCTCTTATTTTTCTCATACTCTCTTCAATACGCTCATCTGCCGATATGGGTGTGCTTGATGGCCCGTGGTTAGGGACTTCTGACAGAATAAATGGTCGGGGTTTCGATCCGGCGAGCTAGCATGCTAAGGTTCAGCGTACTGAGGATGCGGGGCATCTGCGAGCATCCAACTCCCGATTTAGTAACTCAATGGATTTGCGAGACTACTTTTGTCCTCTTTTCTACCAGGCGAACACGGGTGCCGCTTTTAGTCTATAGAAAGAACCAGGCATTTTCTTTTCTCCAGTGAACAAGGTGTTGATAATGACATAAAACAAACAACCATAATGAATGTATTTTTAGTATAAGAAATGGGACCTATATGATCTTTAGGCAGTCCCATTTTTGATTTGATTAAGAAAGGACATGTTTTTCATTATACACCGCGCAATATAACGCTTGTTTTTAACAGACGTCTTTTAGAGCTTTAAAAAATTATAAACTAACTAACTCGTAACCCATACTAACCCAACCCCAACAACAACGGATATTTGACGTGTAAATGAAAAACATGTCCTTTTTTAATCGAAGATCAAGAAAGGGGGCCTAAAGGGTAATATGGTGCAAGTAAATGTTACACTATCAAACTCCAAATAATAGTTCAGCCATTGTTCATTTCTGTTTTCTTTAATAGTTTTTATAAATCCGATACTTTTGAACACAGCATTGTATACAAAGAGGGCATTTTCTTTCTCCAGGCAATACATTTGTATTGTAACAACAGTAAACATCAATTTTACTGGCCAACTGCGATTAAGAAAACCTAGTTAATGAGGATGTCTCTCATGAATTCTTTAAGTAAGTGCAACTGTTTTTCATGACCAAGAACATAGTTGAACTCACACCAAGACTTCCGTTTGATATTGTGCGCCATGGACAAAAACCTCACACCGGTATATGACCTCAACAATAGCAACTTCCGTTACCACGATTCCCCTAAAACTTACACTCGCACACAAGTCTTACTTCTGACTAATGGAGCTCTTTGTTTCCGAGTTATAGAATGCCAAGGGAAAGAATATTTGGTGTGGACTTGTTTGCGGCTAGAGTAATTTTGTTTTGTTTAACTGGGAGCTGTATGCAGCTCTTGTTCTTTTTTTTTTTTTTTTTTTTTTTTCCATCTATACGAATCATTTAATGTCTATAGACTTTGTTGTTTGCCTGGCAATAGCAAATGATAGCCTTAGGCAACGAGTCGGTTTAGTCTAGTCGGTAAGAGTGTTTGGCTGGGAACCGCAAGGTCCCCGGTTCGGTACCGGTCTGCCAACTCACGAATGAGTAGCACGAATTGTGCGGTAAAGTTAAAGGAGCTGTGGTAGGTGTGTTAATTAACCCTCAAGACGCTAAAAGACAGTCTCCTTGGTCTAGGCTAGTGAAAGGGGATAGTCTTCCCTTGCTGTTGGCTGATACCGACAAGGCATCCCACACTTTTTATTTACTTTATTAGTCTTCGACTTTAACTAAAAAAAGAGAGTATAGTTTCTGATGTCGCTGTAGTTAATACTGACTGTGATTGTTTTAAAAGGCATTAAACCGTTGAGGAGTTATTTTATGCTATTATAGATGTAATGGACATGTGTATCTATTTCTTTTTTTCTTTTTTTTTTTACACATATGAATATCAAAGTAGTGTTATTTGTTTAAGGCATATCAACCCTTTTCGAGTCACTATGCCGAATCAAGACATTTCGATAAACAAAGGACCAGGTGGCTTCTACACATAGTAAGAACAGCCCGTTTTTGAAACAATGCCAAAAGTTCTCTAAGCATTTGAGTTTCTAAACATATTAACTTAATAATGGAGATTCGCTTCCGGTTTTGTCTGTAACAAAAATTACGTCAACTGCTTCACGTCACATTACCCAAGTCATACATAGAATAAATACACTCAAAATTGAATCAGTCAACATTAGACTGTCTTCATTGTTTTTTAAAACAGAGTTTTAATAAATACATGACTGGTATTATATTTCTATATATAGTTGTTTATTTTAAATACATATTTAAGGTTTACATTTCAAATTGTTTTTTGTTAATCCTTTAAATGAATTTGATGATTTTACTTACTTAGGGGTAAACTCGCTGACATTGAAATTTTTTACTCCCACCCTCAGGCAAATAATGTTTTCAAAAATCTATTTTTACATCGGCCCCGGAGGGTGTTTTTTATTTTGTACTACGTTATGCCTAAGAAAAATATAATTCATAAAAAATAACATTATGACATATATAGCACATATTTCTTACATTTATTTATTTATGTTTTTTTTTTTTAAATAAAACACAGTGCTAATGTATTTTTTAAACCGTAACTAGAAACGATTATGGTGTGTGGGTGTGTTTTTTTTTTGGGGGGGGGGGTTGTGGGCCGGAGCTGGAACGGATTAATAGCATTTCAGTTATTTCAATGAGGAAAATTTATTTGATATCGAGGAAACTGGAATTTAACGAGCAGACGAAATTAAAGTCGTAATCAAAATATCACTGTGTTGTATAAGCATAATAAATAGAATGTAATTAATTGTGCTATACATATGTTTTAATGTTGTTGTTTTTTGTATAAATAATATTTTTTTCCGTAATAATTTGAAAACTTAAATGTTTTTAGTGACGACCAAGGCAAGCTCCGTAACTTGGAAAACTCGTAGTTTGACCACGTTAATCACAAGGTATTACAGTACTAAGAAATGATAGAGGATATCACTTACTCAATGAGATTCGTTCTAACAGGACCTGTGGATATAGCGCAGTATTGAATAATTATTACACGATTGATATGTTTACTTAAGAGCTTATTGCAATATGTTCAGAGATGTAAAAGCGAATAGAAATCATGATTTAACTCTCTCAAAACTCTTCTTTTTCTTTCTTTCTTTCATTTTTTCATCTTTTCATTATGATCTTTGAAACAGATTAGCGTATCGTCCCCCTCCCTCACGGTATCTTTCCCCAAATCCTTTCTTTCTTTCCTTTCCTTCTTTATATATTTTTCTGAAATCGCGTGTCTTTTTCTCCCTTTCTTTTTTTAATAATAAAAACAGAATGTAGATTATTTTGCTGAGGTGGACGGCACTTATAACCATAAGAATTCGGTAGATAAGTGACGCCAGATAATCAGGATTAATTTTTGCATTTCATCTTGGACGAATTTGACGGTTTTCATTTTTACCAGAGAAGTGTTGCAAGATTATAACGGTTGGAAGATTAAGGAACAAGCGTAATTGATATATAGATTTAGATAAAATCTTAAACTAACTGTTTTTTTTTTTATTTTTTAGGATATTTTTGGCGAGATTAAGGCTATTTTGGATAAAGAAAAAATGAAGGTACAGCCAAGGATAACTCACACTATTACTGCTTGCTAGATAATAATGCAAGCAGTATAATTACGCGGAACTGGTCCGAAGCATATCCCTGTTTACAGTTTGTTTTGTTTTACGGCTATATCAACACTTTCGGGTCATTTAATAGCCGAATGAAGTCATTTTCATATTTGGTTTTACCTTACAGTACCTGTCGTTTGCTAAAATAAGTCACCCATACTAAGTTTGAACAGGCTCATTCACTGCTTAACATTTTTGGTGACCGAGTGGAACCGACTTTCAACGTGACTTGACCGTAAGCCCCTAAATTACAGTCGTTTAGCTAAGTGGTACAGCCGTCGACTAGAAAACCAAAAAGTTCCGGGTTCAATACGACCCTCGCACTCAGCGTATGATAGCACAGGGAATCTGTGGCGGTAAGGGGGGAGCTGATGGTAAGTGTGGCGCTCACCTCAGACGCAAAAATAAAGCATTCCTTGAATCTAAGCGCTAGTGAAAAGGGGATAGACCCCTCGCTGTTCGGCTGATACTGACCCGTCGACTTAGTTTACTTTTACAATTGAACAACACAAATCTCAGAAGTAAGCCCTGCCCCGACCCACGAAACGCCCACACCGCCATACCCACGCTGCTTAGTCTCATACATCGACTGATGGGTGACCTCTTTTTTCTTCATTCTCGTTCTCTTCTTTCTGAATGTGCCAACCAATGGAATGAAGTCACCATGTGTTCGTCGCGTGCATCATTAATTATCGTTTCTGTTTGTTTGTGAGGAGGAGGGCCCACGGCCCTTCGATGGCGGCTCCCAGAGGAGACGAAGACGCCTTTTCGGCCGTCGAGGCTAGACAACGACAGGGTGACGAACGAAGGAAAGATGAACCCTGAACGATTTTTGTTGGAGTTATTAAAAGGCATAAAGAGTTTATTGAAATCTTCCTTGATAGTTTGTCAATTGTCAATGATTTATTTGGCTACACCTGTGTTTATAGGGTCGTGTGCGAAACACACACATACTCAACATACAACACACACACATACACACACACACACACACACACATATATATATAATATATTATACTATAGAGAGAGAAGAGAGAGAGAAAAGAGAGAGAGAGAAAGAGAGAGGGCTGGCTGGGAGAGAGTATTTTGTGTTGGTGTGATATATATATATATAATAATATATATATTATATATATATATATAATATAAATGAGGTTAAGTAAACAAACAAATGTGTTATTTTTTTATATGGCTTTAGCCGAACAATTTTTGGAGATATGTGCTTAATTGAAGTCGTACCTAATTTTGAAAATTTAATTATTAATGAAAATTAAATGAAAAATTTTAGGACGGGCAATATATGTTCAAATGTTAAGGCTAACATTTTTTCCGAAATTCGTTTAGCTTTACATTTTGAAAATATATGCCCCCGCCTAAACATTCATTTAATCATTAACTAATTAATTTTCAAACATTGGTATGATTTTTAAAGCACATATCCTCCATATATATATATATTATATATATATATATATACTATATATATATACTTGCGTTAGGGTTGATTTAGAAGGCCATCACAATGCAGTTTGGAGTAATAAAAAATAATAATAACGGTAACAAATGGTGGTGTGTGTTGACCTGTATTTTTTTTATTATTTCTTTAATATAAAGAAATAAGAAATATAAAAAATACAGGGTCAAACACACACCACATTGTTTTACCGTATTATTATTTTTTTATTTACTCCAAACTGCATGTGATGGCTTCTAATAAACCTCCCTACCATACATACACATCGCTTCAAGCAATTATGAAACTCTCTATATATATATATATATATATATATATATAATATTATATAAATATATATATATATATATAGAGAGAGAGAGAGAGAGAGAGAGAGAGAAGAGGAGGGGGACGAGGACAAAAAAACCTGGTCTATTGAAGGTTTTATTTTGGAGATTTACAAAAGCTGTAAGATTTACACATATATTTACAAATAGTAAGGTTTCAGTATTCTATCTAATACTAAACAATACTGCAAGCCAGTTAATAAGTTTCAAGACTATTCCTATCTAATAATAATCATTTGCTTGCACAGTTATATGAATATAAAGTAGAAATGGCCCAAAATTCGTCTGCTCGCGACAGATTTATTGTTTAACAAACGAACAAATTGGATTATTTAAAGGTCCAAACTTTTGTCTAAACGATAAATAGTAACATAATAACCATCATTAAAAAAAAAAAGAAAAAATAATCATTATATATACAATTTTAAAAAAAACAAACATTGTAAAAACGTATTTTTTCGGTCAATTTCTATCGCTTTCGGTCTGAGACGCTGGTTTAAAATGGCTTTTTTACAAATTTAATGCAACATTTCGCGATTGCAAAAATAATTACAAAAGATCGGGAATTATCCGATTTTAATGAAATTTTCAGTATTGATTTATCAATTCATGAATTTTTATAATGCATCAGTTATTTTTATTTAAAAACTTTAATTAAATATTTTTTGCTATGAAAAATGAAATATAATAATTCATTTAAAATATGAAAAGCCTATGTTAAGTTTAAAAAATGTATTTTTAAAAGTGTTTTTGAGTTTCTAGAAATAAATATCTATTTAAATTTTTCTTTCTTTTCTTTTCTTTTCTTTTTTTCTCTTTTTTTCTTTTCTTTCTTTTCTTTCTTTTCTTTTTTTTTTTTCTTTTCTTTTTTCTTTTCTTTTTTCTTTCTTTTTTCTTTTCTTTTCTTTTCTTACTTTTCTTATTCTTTTTTTCTTTCTTTTCTTTTCTTTTTTTAAATTTTTAAATTTTCTTTTTTCTCCATTTTTTCTTTTCTTTCTTTCTTTTCTTATCTTTTCTTTTTTTTTCTTTTCTTTTCTTTCTTTTTCTTTTTTTCTTTTTTAAGTTTTTAAAATTTTTTTTTCTTCTTTTTTCTTTTCTTTTTTCTTTTCTTTTTTCTTTTTTTTTTTTTTCTCTTTTCTTCCTTTCTTTCTTTTCTTTTTTTTTTGTGTCCTCGATGACAGCCAACCCTGAACTATAAAACAAGTATACATATTTACCAACCCTTCGCACGAGTAGGATGTGATACATGGTCAATTTCTTAAGCGGAGTTTAATAGAGTGTTGCAAGATGATAACATTCATACAGTTAAGGTACACGAGTATTAATACCTAGATTAGAATGCATTAATTTCAACCCTCTGGTAAAAAATGAGACCGTCCAAATCGTCAAAGATTAAATGCAAAAATGTAAATCCTGATTATTCTGGTGTTGCTTATTCACCCAATTCTTATGAGTGTTGTCACCTCGGTTAAATAATGGACCATTGCGTTTTTGAAATTAATAATTTAATTACAAATCAACTTTATATCCTTCAAAATCCGAGTTGCAGCCACCGCCTTCTAGCACCCATATGATAAAAAGGGGTTGGGGCTTGCCATAAGGGCAATAGAGTTGGGAAAATCATATAAGTGCTAGGGCTTGACGTGACTAGCCGATTGATCGGAGGGGGCCTCTCCGAACCGCCCGTCTAGCCCAAGATAGGGCCAAAGTGGGGTATTACAAGTCATGAACTGCTCAACCACCAGGGTTCTATCCTTAAGCATCACGAGTCGCCACCCACGGCAAACAGGTAGCCCCATTGGGGCAGTCTTACCCCTCTGCAGAGGTACAGTCGGTGCATACTAATGCCCCAGCCGACAGGAAGGGAGCTTCGTTAGAGTTCAAGTGGTGCTGCCATACAGTAGCAATGACGCAGCAACGACTTGGAATAATTTTCGCTTTATCTTATCTATGAGATAAGATTTCCATACTATTCTTCTACAAGGATGACTTTTGCATCGAATAACCCAGGGGAGATTGATGTCATTAAAGAAAGAAACCAAATCAAGAATATCGAAAACGAACCTGCATCAATTAAACTTGGTTGGGGGCACGTGGTGTAATGGTTAGAGTCGAAGAAAATGGACTCGTCAATCTGAGTTCAAATCCTGGACGAGACTGTTTGCATTTCACATAGCGCTAATACCCTTGGGAAAGGAATGCATCCAACTACTCTCTCTCTCTCTCTCTCTCTCTCTCTCTCTCTCTCTCTCTCTCTCTCTCCAGCTATGGGTAGATAATAAGACATACTGGGTTCTTTAACCTAGTCTAGGCAACTAGTCTGAATTCAAACCTGTTAAACTCCGCTTAAGAAATTGACCTTATGCCACATCCTGCTCGTGTGGAGGAGTTGGTATATATATATATATATACAAATCACATGCACACACACACATATACGCATCACATACACATATATAAATCACATATACACAAATAAATACGCTCGTATACAGCACACATACACACATACAGATCAAATGCACGCACACGCACACATACACACACATACACACGTACAAATCACATATACACACACAAATGCACACACACATATACATACACATCACATACACACACATATTACAGAACACATACTTACACACGCACGCACACACACACATGTACACATCACATACACACGTACAAATCACATATATGCACACAAATGCACATACACACATACACATACATATCACACATACACGTATACAGCACACACATACACATACATACAAATCAAACGCGCGCACGCACATACACACATGTATACCACATACACACGTACAAATTACATATACACTCATAAATTCACACACATACACACACACGCGCACATACATGTATACAGCACACACACACACACATACAAAATCACATGCATTCACATACACACGTAATAATCACATATACATACATAAATTCATACACATCACATACACAAACACGTATACAGTACATACACACACATAAACACACATATACATACAAATCCCATATACACAAACAAATGCATGCACACATATACATACATATCACACACATACGTATACAGCACACACACACACATACAAATCATACGCACGCACACACGCACACGCATGCACATACACACATGTACACATCACATACAAACGTACAAATCACATATACACACATAAATTCACACACATTCACATACACATCACACACGCGTATACACCACACACACAAACAAACACACACACACACGCATGTCAAATTACATGCACGTACACACACACACACACACTTACACACACACACACACACACACACACACACAAACACGCACAAACACACACACATACTCACCAATACACACAGAAACACACGCACGCACACATACACACACACACAAATACACACACACACTCACACACAAACACACACATACACACACCCCCACACACAAGCACACACAACACACACCGACACACACACAAACATACACGCACATAGAAACACACATACACACACAAAACAACACACGGACGCACGCAGAAACACACACACACACAAAACACAGAACACACACACACACATACTCACGAATACACACAGAAACACACGCACGTACACAGAAACACACACACATACACACACACACATACACAAACACACGCACACACACACACACACACAAACACACATACACACACACAAACACACGCACACACACACACATACACACACACAAACATACGTACGCACGCACACACACACACACACATACACACACACACACACACACACACACACACTATATATATATATATATATATATATAATATATATATATATGCAGTATGTGATTAAATTGAAAAAGTTGTTGCAGCACGAATAAACTTTTAAGTCTAAAAATGAACAAAAACAAACAAAAAAAGATCAAGGGGAACAAAACAAAAAAAAAAAGATTAAGAGAAATAAAAATGAATCCTTGAAATCCTGTTTTATATCGGCAACATCCGGGGATTTAAAAACACACAAAAAAAAAAAACAAAACAAAAGTAAGTAAAAACATAGATGTAATCAGATCAGCCAATTTAAGTGTAGCGTTTCAGAAGCCATAAAAGTGCCGTTAGTTGTCGACTTCAAAAGGAATTAATGCAACAAATGAAAACACGAAATGGTCAAATATGGACGACAATGGCATAAAAATAGGAGAAAGACGTTTCAAGTCTCGAAACAGAGAACTTTTCTTTTTTTCTTTCATTCTTTTTTTAAGCCTGAATATTATTGTTCTTGGTGACATTGCATGCAATGCTGAATGCTGACCGTGCCGATTCGCTTCGTTAGATTTACATGGCTAGATCAGTAAGTTGGTAGCCTAAACATTATCAGTGCCAAGGCATCTATCTATCTATCTATCTATCTATTGTTGTACATTTCTGTCTAAGTATATTTCTATCCATTAACTCAATACATAGGAAGCGCGTGATGATGTAATGGTTAAAGTCATGGGAAATGGACTCGTCACTCCGAGTTCAAATCCTGGATGTGATAATTGCATTTCACTTAGCACTAATACCCTTGGGAAAGGTATGAATCCTATTCTCGCTCCAGCTATGGGTAAAATATTAGAGCAAACTGGGCTCTTTAACCTTGGTTAGGCAACCGGTCTAGAAGGAAAATTCTGAATTCAAACCTGTTGAACTCCGCTTAAAAAATTGACCTTGTGTCACATCCTGCTCGTGCGGAGGGGTTGGTAAATATATATAACTCAATACATTTCTATCAATCATGGTGCATTTCTATATATCAATCTAATTCTCTATCTATCTATCTATCTATCTATCTATCTCAGTCTGTTTATATCAATCAATCAATCTATCTATCTATCTATCTATCTATCTATCTATCACTCAGTCTGTTTATATCTATCAATCAATCACTCAATCAATCAATCAATTTATCTATCTATCTATCTCTCAGTCTGTTTATATCTATCCTATCTATCTATCTCAGTGGGGTATGAGGCAAATACCCATATATAAAGGTCAGTTGTGTGTATATGTATGTCCGGAGGAAACTTTGAAAATAAAACAATTAACGACAAAGTAAACATATATACACATTGAATATCACCAGGACTTGTTTTTTTAGCAAAATTAATAGAGATTTGATTTATATTCGTGAAAATAATTAAAGAAATAAAATTTAAATGATAACAACATGGATTTTTTTTCATTTAATATTTTAGATAGTAGACATTGATATTTCATTTCAGAGTAGCTGGATCAATGCAAGATCTATTTTTTACATAGGGATTTAAATGGGACATCCCACGAGGATTCAACTCACGATTCAGTAATAATGGATCTGCGGGACTAACTTTAAAAAATCACCCTCTACCCAGGCGACGCCGGCTAGCCGCTGCTAGTTTTGAAATAAAGGTAGAAATATTTGAATATATCCGGTTAAAAAAATGGAAAAAACGAAATCGATTTAAGGATGAGCAAAAATAAAAGATTCTATTTTTTCTAAGGTAAAAACAAGAAGAAAAAAAAGACAATGCTGTGGTGTAATGGTCAGAGTCGAAGGAAATGGATTCGTTGACCAGAGTTCAAATCCTGGAAGAAGATACAGTTCACATAGCGCTAATACCCTTGGGAAAGATATGAATCCTACTACTCTCCCTCCAGCTATAGTAGGGCTGAATGGGCTCTTTAAACTTGGTTACGCAACCAGTCTAGGAGAAGGAAAACCTGTTAAACTCCGCTTGGGGTGGTCACTACTAGAATAGGCTCAGTCCTTATTAGTGATCATTAAAAAAGAAAAAAAAGAAATAGAAAAGGAAACACGTTGCAAAAATAATTAAATCCAAGATGAAGAAAATTTAAGAAAGATAACCAAAAAGCTTTTTGAAACCAAACTCTACAGCAGAAATCTCACCAAAAACCGGAAGCGAATCTCCATTATTAATAGATATATACGAGGGTAGTCAAAAAGTAATGCCATTTTCTTTATTTCATGTGAAGTTTTTTTATAAAACTAAGGCCTACGTTGAGGCCCCAATGAGGCTCAGAGCAAGAATACCACGAGTAAGACCCAACTTGCTAATTGACAATGTCCTCCTTCTGCATGACAATGCTCAACCACACACAAGCATCAGGACAAGGGAGAATATCGCCTTATTTGGATGGACAACTTTACCGCTTCCACCATACTCACCAGATTTAGCACCTTCAGACTATTATCTCTTCGGCCCAATGAAGAGGTTTTGAGAGGCAAACATTATTCCAGTGACGAGGAAGTGAAATCTGTATTGAAGAAGTGGCTCAAAGAACAGTCAACAAAATTTTACGGGACAGGGATACATGCTCTCATTCGAATATGGAACATTGCTATTGCGAGAAGCGGTGACTATGTGGAGAAGTAGGGAGGAGATCCACTGAGGATCAGCTTCATTTTGATTTATGATACATGTTCCTGTGTTGGTAATTATAATGGCATTACTTTTTGACGCGCACTCGTATATACCAGGAGGGTAGTCTCCCATGTGGCCCCTTCTTACAATGAACAAGAAAGGAACTCAGGGATTATAGAACCAGAATACTGATGACAATGCACGAGGTGTATAGGGTTAAGGTCTTTTAGTTAGGACCTCATAGTAGATCTATAGATAAAATTGGTGTCGTCAATTTGTGGGCGGATCAGTGATCTGTGAAGTTTAATGAGTGTTTGTCAGTCAGCTTTCCATTCTGTATGAGCAACCACTCAAAACAAAACAAAGGAGGCCCGACCCTCTAAAAAAATGCATGGCAAACATGCAGCCCTCAGAAAGCACATGTGCGGCCCGCACGCAGACTGCGCTCTCATACTGAGTTTTTACAGTACCCCAGGATATTAAAAAAAATTCAAAAAATTCATGGGTGAAAATAGTCAGTTTTTTTCATTAGGGCAAAGTGTTGTTAAGAGTCTCTTATCAACGCATTGTCTCTCACACTTTCCTTTGAGTTGCGGAAGGAGGAGGCTAACTCAGTCAATGAAAGGGAGTGAGTCTTTCCCCTTGCCTTCTCCTGCATTCAATCAACACACAGCTATAATTGAAAGTGACAGTGACACTTTTACGTTTTATTATTTGAACTCAGTCAGTAATATTCTGTTTTCCTTTCTTTTTAATAAAATTCTTTTTTTTAGATATGTTTTCAATGGCTTTGAGTTGATAAGAAAGAAATTAATGATAGCGATCATCACTTTGTTCTCTTAATGTAGAAGAAGAATTTAAAGATTTAGTTGTCATGTGCGGCCCTCATAAGATACATATGTAATCCATGCGGCCCTTGGGGCTACCTAGTTTGACATGCCTGTTTTAAAACATCTTCAATAGCAACAACTCTCATCCTGTCTCTCTATCTTTCCCATACTATATATCTTTCTTTCTTTCTTTCTTTCTTTTTTATTATAGTTTTTTCTGTATCGCATGTTTTTTCCTTCCCTTTCTTTCTTTATAATGAAAATGGAATGGTCCATTATTTAGCTAAGGTGACAACACTCATAAAAAACATGAATTCAGCATATGAGCGACTCCAGATAATCAGGAATTACATATTTGCATTTCATCTTGGACGATTTGGACAGTCTCATTTTTAACCAGAAGATATTGCAGGTTTATAACGGTCGGAAGATTAAGGAACAAGTGTATTAGTATAAAGAAGATAATGATAATAATAGTAATAATGATAATAATATTAATAATAAGAACCACAAAAATTGTACGTATAAATCACTTAAAACGTATGTGCATGTGTATGTGTGTGTGTGTGTGTGTGTGTGTTGTGTGTGTGTGTGTGTGTGTGTTTACCCAACCTCTCAACCACGGGTTGGATTCAACGTAAGGTCAATTCTTAAGCCGAGTAATGCAGGTTTGAATTCAGAGTTTTCCTTTTCTTAGACTGGTTGCCTAATCCAGGATAAAGACCCCTTTCTGCCCTACTATTTACCCATAGCTTGGCAAGAACAGATGATTCATGCATTTCCGAAGGGGTTAAGCGCGAATTGAAACGCAAACAACATCGTCCAATATTTGAAATCGGATTACGGGTTCCATTTCCTACGATGATAACCGTTTCGGGGGGGGGGCGTCTGTCTGTCTGTCTGTCTGTCTGTCTGTCTCTCTCTCTCTCTCTCTGTGTTGCACATTTTAAACAATGATTTAGAAATATAAAAAAAACCGAAGCTGATTTAACTCTTTAACTAACGGGCCATTACTTTTGGTTCGTATTGTTATTTTAAAATTCCCACCATGCAAAAAAACAGTATAAATTTTAACTCTTGCTATGAGTAATGCAGTCTTTCGTGATTGCATTTTCCAGCTTCTGTGATCCTGTCTCGGATATTTGTCCAGGTAACGGAATAGACATTCGGACGTCATGACACCTGATACCGGATATCGTTCAACTCTTTTATTACGTGATTTCGTGAAATGTCCGTGTGAGTTTAAGTCACGAAATAACGCCCTTATTTTTTTTATTTCAACGTAAATACTTTTCCTATATTTTCCTTCAACAAAAGAAAGTTTAAAATTTTGTGGGCCCAAACGAGCTAGATCTCTCGCTTGTACTCCAAGCGACCTTGTCATTAAATTTAAAAAGAAAGGTAGCCATATTGGATATCTATGACTTGGCAATACATATCTTTAAAAAATTCGGCTAAACTCTCGTATTTACGAGGAAACAATCACACACACACACACACACACACACACACACACACACACATACATACATACACACAAACACACACACACACACACACACACATATATATATATATATGAAAAGTGAATGGAAGTGAATCCGACTGTATGAAATAAATATTTTTTAGAAAAAACAAACAAATGATGTCATAATTCGCTGACAGAAATCTGTTTCGACCTTTTATTAAAAAGAGCGAAATGTTTGTCATAGAAAAACGGTGTGAGTAAACCGTTACAAACAAAAGTGGTACAAACGAACGTTCGTGTTCGGATCCGGAATTTTTTTTTTTTAATTTTGAAAATGCATATTCTGTTTTAAAAATAAAATAAATTTTATTTTTTAAAAATCAGACGCATTATAATCCACAAAGAAAACTCAAAAGAGTTTGATGTAAATATATATAAAAAATGTATAAAAAGTATCAAAAAGTTCATGATTCCAGCCACTGCAGACCACATTAGTCTCCGGAAAGATGTAGAAATCCAGGTATTTTGTTTTTTCAAAAGACAGTATGAAAAGTGAATGGAAGTGAATCCGACAGTATGAAATAAATATTTTTAGAAAAAACAAACAAATGATGTTATAATTCGCTGTCAGAAATCTGTTTCGAATTATAACATCATTTGTTTGTTTTTTCTAAAAATATTTATTTCATAACTTTAAATTTGCTTCATTGCTATAATCTATTTCAACTGTATTACTTTGTATTAATAATGCAGTTGAAATAAATTATTGCATTGAAACAAATTTAAAGTTTTTTTTTTTTATTTATTGAATATATTGCTCTGTTCATCCACTCACTGGCACTAGGACATCAATCTCTCAGTACAGTTTACCTGTATCACTACGGTTAAACTATGCATGGTGGGATCCTAATTACCAGGAATCACACACACACACACACACACACACACACACACACATACATATATATATATATATATATATATATATATATATGAAGAGAAAGTCGAAGTGAATCCGACAGTATGTAATATAATGAAAAATTGAAAAAACACAAGTTCATAAAACGAGTAATGTTTATTGCGCCTACCTGCAGTGTTTCGATCTGTTTCAATAGATCTTCATCAGGACTTTCGTTAATTTGAGGAACAATAAATTTATCACAGAGAATAAAAGCCTGTGAGAGTCTTTTGCTTTGTCGGTCAATCTATTTAAAAATTGTTGAATGAAAAGCTTTCTTGGATGTTTGAAAAATAAAACGAACGCTGAACAACGGTTGTTGTAGATATGAACATGTAAAGAGATGCTCACTTACGTTGTGTGTGTGTGTGTGTGTGTGTGTGTGTGTGTGTGTGTGTGTGTAAGCATGAGTATGTATTAAATTAAATTATAATTAATGAATATATATCCTATTTAATAAATATTTTAACACACACACACACACACACACACATATATATATAGGAGAGGGATAACTCTGAATTCAAAATTCCCTCCAGCTATGGGTTAAATAGTAGGGCAGACTGGGCTCTTCAGCCTTGGGTAGGTAACCAGTCTAGGAGAGGGATAACGCTGAATTCAAAATTCCTGAGGTCAGTCGTTGATTGGGTTTGTGGCATTCGTGCACCAATTCTTTCCTATCGACTGGGCCAAAAAGTGTGGATGGTTCAACACAAGCCTTCACCACTATAAACAAATCATTGTGTGGATGTTCATTGTATGGACACTCGTACGTCGATCGACGGGAGAGTCCATCATATATATATATATTCTTTAATATATATATATATATATATATATATATATATATATATATATATATATATATATATATATATATATATATATATATAACACATATATATATATAGTTAGGTTAGTGTGAACCTAGAGTCGACGGCGCTAGCTTACTGACATAGTACTCCTTCATTGCCGTTACTCCCAGGTCAACTTTGACCCGAATTAGTAGTATCTGTTATGATCCAATCAATGAGTCAATAGATTCGCTTGAGAATTATTAGTGTTAGATAGAAATATTGATACTATATCACTGTAAATTATTTGTATTAAGTCGATTACTTGAAGCTATAATAGCTTACTAAGGATTATTATTAGTTACTTAAAACGATATAACTGTGTGCAAATAAATTATTATTATTACTAAATATAAATAATTACTTGAAATCATATAGTCATTAGTATCAGATAGGAATACTTGAAACCATGCAATTGTGTTCCAATTATTTTTATTAGATAGAGATACTTGATATTATATGACTGTATGGAAACATATGTCTATTATCAAATCTATATATTAATACGCTTATTCTTTAATCTTCCGACTGTTATCATCTTTCAACAATCTCTGGTTAAAAATGAGAACGTCCAAATGGTCCAAGATGAAATGCAAAATGTAAATCCTGCTTATTTGGTGTTACTTATCAACCGAATTCTTATTTTTATGATTGTTGTCACCTCAGCTAAATAATGGACCCTTTCATTTTTATTAGAAAGAAAGAAAGGCAAGAAAACGCACATGCTACATAGAAAAATATAATAAGAAAGAAAGAAAGAAAGAAAGAAAAATTAAGGAAGAGTATGTGAAAGTTAGAGAAAGAGAGAGTGAGCGCGCGGAAGCGATAATGCTTCAATCGAACATAATGAAAAGATGAAAAGAAGGAAAGAAAGAAAAAAGAGAGAGAGAGAGAGAGAGAGAGAGAGAGAGAGAGAGTTAAATTAAGATTATTATACTTTTTACATATTATTATAGAGAGTTAAATTAAGATTATTATACATTTTACATATTATTATTCTGGGTTAGGCAACCAGTCTAAGAAAAGGAAAACTCTGAATTCAAACCAGCATTGAACTATTTAGCTATTACATTCAATTGTATTTATATATACAACAAAACAGTTGTTTACAGTGTGAAGGAGAAGGCTAATTTACATATTGATATTAGGTTTTATTTTTAATGAATATGAGCAAAAATCCTGGGGATAAATCTTAAAAGAAATCCATTAACAAGAAGAAATAACTGTAATTTTATTCTTTACTTCCTATTTTAACTACATAGTTAAATTAGGAAAATTTAGCAATGAAATATCTTTCGATTATACCCCCCTCTGTTCCAAATCTTTTTATCTGCATTCTTATTTAGTTTTATTAGCCTTTCTAATTAATATAATATTTCATTATATTATATTAAAACTTAAATACTTGCACCCGGCGGAGGGTGTAGATATTTGCTAGTTAAATATAATATTTTGTTCAACAGACACAAACTTATTTTGGCTACAAATATCCCCAGACAACATATACAGAACGACACATCTTGGAAATACAAGATAAAACTTAAAGGAAATGATGGATACATTTGGCTACATATTCTAACGTCAGTCCCAATACACAACAGCACAGAATTGATTTCCTGTTTCAAGGAACTGTCTATTGTTTTGAATTCATTTTTTTCTCTCCCGGTGAAAGAGTTCACTCAGAAATATTGCATTGATAGACTATATTTTTTCATACTTCATATTCCACGGCCTTACTAGCAAGGAAATCTTAATTCTATTTTTCGACATTTTCTTTTATCATATTAGTTTAATTCATAGTCCATGGAACTGTCTTATATATTGATAAAACTATGTATACACACACATACAGATATATATATGTGTGTGTGTGTGTGTGTGTGTGTGTGTGTACATAGTTTTATGAATATATATGTATAAATCGTTTTATAAATATATGTGTGTGTATATATATATGTGTATATATATGTCTATATATATGTGTATGTATGTATATATATAGTTTTATATATATATATATATATGTGTGTGTGTGTGTGTGTGTGTGTGTGTGTGTGTGTGTGTGTATATAGCTTTATGTGTATATATCGTTTTATATATATGTGTGTGTATATATATGTATATATATGTATCTATATATATGTGTATGTGTGTATATATATATAGTTATATATATATATATATATATATATATATATATATATATATATATATGTGGTGGGGTGGGGTGTGTGTGTTTATAAAGAAGATAGATAGATTACTATAATTCAACGTTAAGTAGAATGTTGTCAATTTGAGTGTCAGAAAAAAAAAAACTTTAGCAAGATGCTGATTTATTTGCATACACAAGAATTCAAGAAATAATATGTTAAAGGAAGTCTAAATTTGAGATTCATAATATATATATATATATATATATATATATATATATATATATATATATATATATATATATATAACTTTTAAGAATGATACGTTAAAATATATGTACATAACCGCAAATAAAATTTTACAGACTGAAACGTTAATTTGTATATAATAAGCCCCCCCCCCGTTTGCTTCAAAAGGTTCTTATGTAGAGTAGGTTAATACGTTAGCATGATAAAAGTAGCTATTATTCTCACAACATTCAGGTATTTTTGTGTTTTATAACTTTATTCGTTATAATCTATACATATATAAAGGGCAGTTGTGTGTATATGTTAGGGTTACCCAAATTTGCCTTCAGCTAGGTTTTTAAAAACAAATTAAAATTAATTAAATCTATTATGGCCAAACTTTCGTCTAAAATGATAAGTAGTAACATAATGACCATCATTAAAAAAAGAAAGATATCATTACATATGCAGTTTATTTAAAAATTTAAACGATTTTTTTGTCAATTTCGACGTGATCCACCATTCAGCCTCTTTTTCAATGGTTTTAGGCGCTTGTTTACAATTTTAACGTAACATTTGGGATGGAAAATTTTTTTACCAAAAATCAGGTAATAATCCGATTTTAATTAAATTTTCAGTATTGATTTATCAATTAGTGAATTTTATAATGCATCAGTTATTTTATTTCAAAACTTTAATTTAGTATTTTTGCTATGAAAATTAATATATAAAATTCATTTAAAATACTTAAGCCTGATGTTAAGTTTAAAATGTTATATTTTTAGATTCTAAAAATAAATATCTACTTAATGCAAATCTTATTTTTTTCGAAAAAAGTATACGTTTTGAAGAAAAACTCGGTTGAAAATGTACCCTCTCCCTTTTTAAGCAGAAAACATATCGATGTATAATTTTTTTCTTGTATAAAATAATAGCCAATTGAATAATTATCGAAATGAGTAAAAACAAAATTTCCAAAAATTAATTATTTATTGTTTTTTTACATTTTATTTTTCGATTTTCGGTACTTATTTTCTCATAGAACAGCAATCGTAAAAAATTTTTTTGTTTCTATTTATAACTTCGGTCTTTTATCTCATTCTTTTATACTGTAATTAGTATCGAAAATGACCAACTTGCAAAAAATGTTACGCCCCCAACATAAGGAGGGTCAAAATTAAGTGACCTGAAAAAAAATGAGAAAGTTTTGAAATAAAATAAGTAATGCATTATAAAGATCATTAATTGATACATAAACGCTGAAAAATTTCATTAAAATCCGATAATTCCCTGATTTTTGGTTAATTATTTCCCTAGGGGGGGGGGCTAAAGTCATTTTGTCAAAAACGCATTTTAGGCCTATTTTGGGTATAGCTAGTATATGTATGTCCGGTGGAAACTTCGAAAATAAAACAATTAACGACTAAGTAAATATATATACGCATTAAATATCACCAGGGCTTGGTTTTTGAACAAAAATAATAGAGATTTTATTTATATTCGTGAAGATAATTAAAAAAAATAAAATTTAAATGATAACAGCATGAATTTTTTTTTCATTTAATATTTTAGATAGTAGACATTAAGATTTCTTTTCAGAGTAGCTGGATCAATGCAAAGTGTATTTTTTTACATGGGGATTTAAATGGGACATCCCACGAGGATTCAACTCACGATTCAGTATTAACTAATCGGGACTAACTTTAAAAAATCCCCCTCTACCCAGTCGATGCCGGGTAGCCGCTGCTAGTTATTATATAAAATAGAAACTTAAAAGACCTACTATTAGTAACCAGTTGATATTTAAGGAGTTTTCAAATTACAATGGTAACTTATTTCAAAATCCTCAACCCTTCATTTGTCCCTAGCAGAGTTTATACTTGTTTGCTTGTTCCATTGATAACAGAAAAAAATAATAATGCTACAAAAATATCTTGCAATGTTATTACTAACATATCTGAATTAATGAGATAAAATGCAGCTGTTAGGGTGGGGTGGGGTTATAATTTTACTTTAAATGTTACTTTCGATATATTCTGTTCATTTTATTCGAATAAAATAAATTGACAAACTTTTCTGGGTTAAAGAAGGCAGTTGATGGTAGGCGTGGCACTCCACCTCAGCCACATAAACAGTCTTCCTGGTCTAGCTCTAGAGAAAAGGGGATTGACTATCTCGCTTCCAGGCTGATACCGACAATAAGCCACCCCGCTTATTTTACTTATGTACTTACCAACCCCCTCCCGCACAATCAGGATACGACACAATGTCAATTTTTAACAGCTTTGAATTCAGAGTTTTCCTTCTCCTAGACGGTTGTCATACCAAGTTTGAAGAACCCAGTTTGCTTATTCATAACTGGGGTGAGAATAGCTGAATTCGTACATTTCCCAAAGGTATTAGTGCCATGTGAAATGCAAACAGCCTCACTCAGGATTTCAACTCGGTTCGCCGTCCAATTCCTACGGCGATAACCATTGCACCACATGTGCCTCATTATTCTAACGTATAAAGCCAATCTACGATATATGGAGGTGTGTGGTGAAATGGTTAGAGTGGTAGGAAATGGACTCGTCGAGACGAGTTCAAATACTTGCATTTCACATGGCGCTAATACTCTTAATTTGCCCATAGCTTAGCAAAGAGTAGTTAGAATCTAGCTAAGTCAACCTGTCTAGGAGAAAGAAAACTCTGAATTCAAATCTATTAAACTCCTCTAAAGAAAGTGACCATGTGTCACATCCTACTTGTGTGGTGGTTGGTAAATATTTATTAGGTATGCCCAAACTGTCGATTTGCCTGATTTTTTGGTAATTTTTTTCAATCAAGGGGTTAAATCTATTTTGTAAACACGGATTTTACGCCATCTTTATATAACGGTTACGGCCATATTTTGAGCAAATTTGACCGAGAAAATAGTTTTAAATGTATCAAAAATAAATTACATGTGTAATATTATTTTGCTTTTCGTTTTTTGTTGTTTTTTTTTTTTTTTTTTTTTTTTTTTTTGTTTTTACTGATACTCATTATGTTACTACTTTTCGACTTAGACAAAAATTTGATCTTAAATAATCGATTTAATTAATTTCAATTCGTTTTTAAAATGAAAAGCAGACGAAAAATTGCGTATACCTAATATATATAAAGCCAATCTACATCGATTCATATGCGAACGCACAGTCGTATAAACAAAAGTATACAGCAGATAAGCAGCTAAAAACCTTTTCTCACAATCGCCTTTCAAATGGGCAATCGGGGAACAAAATAACATATTCTATTCACTTCACAAGTGGTTTTGGGCGGACAACAGCATACGCCGTGCGAAAGTTGACGACCCTACACTGATGGTCTTTAAGGAAGATTGACGCCAGCCATGTTGTGGTGGGATATTTCTTTACTGTGGGCGCCCGAAATCAATTTCTTCAGAGACGCGGGCAAAAAGTGTTCGGCGTCGTTTTGGCCAGCTAGACACAGTAAGGCAAGCGAGCGAGTCAAAGAGAGAGAGAGAGAGAGAGAGAGAGAGAGAGAGAGCGGGGGGGAGAGATGGGGTTGATAAGTATTTTGTTCGGTTCAACCGCACAACGTCCAGGGTCTCTACCGATGAGATGACTAACTTCTTATCCATTCAAAATAATTATAATATAAAAATAATTTTCTATAAAAATACGTCTATTATTTACTTTGGTATTACTTGCAGCATCATTGTCCCTTCTTCTTCTTCTTCTTCTTCTTCTTCTTCTTCTTCTTCTTCTTCTTCTTTTCCCCCCATTGGTCTTCTTCTTTTTCTTCTTCATTGATCTTCTTCTTCTTCTTCATCTCTTCTTCCCCATTGGTCTTCTTCTTCTTCTTCTTCTTCTTCTTCTTCTTCTTCTTCTTCTTCTTCTTCTTCTTCTTCTTCTTCTTCTTCTTCTTCTTCTTCTTCTTCTTCTTCTTCTTCTTTTATTCTTCTTCTTTTCTTCATTTCTTCTTCTTCTTCTCTTCTTCTTCTTCTTCATTGATCTTCTTCTTCTTCTTCTTCTTGCTTCTTCTTCTTCTTCTTCTTCTTCTTCTTCTTCTTCTTCTTCTTCTTCTTCTTCTTCTTCTTCTTCTTCTTCTTCTTCTTCTTCTTCTTCATTCTTCTTCTTCTTCTTCTTCTCTTCTTCTTCTTCTTCTTCTTCTTCTTCTTCTTCTTCTTCTTCTTCTTCTTCATTGGTCTTCTTCTTTTTCTTCTTCATTGATCTTCTTCTTCTTCTTCTTCTTCTTCTTCTATTGGTCTTCTTCTTCTTCTTCTTCTTCTTCTTCTTTTCTTCTTCTTCTTCTTCATTGGTCTTCTTCTTCTTCTTCTTCTTCTAAAGTTTTCTAGTCAACTACCCTTAACTATTAAACCATTCCTCATAGAATGTAAAGTTTTCCCTTTTACCAGAAAACGATTTTTCCCTGTGCATAATATGAAATATCTATTTGAAAATGTTCACATATACGGCCTTTTATCATTCTTGAAATAAATAAAAATATGTATCAAACACTTTATATCAGATATATATATAAGATATATAATATATATATATATTTAATTTGTCTGAATTTTTGATATTTTCCAACGAAACAAAACTATCTATAAAAATGAAAGTGTAAAGTAAAATTAACAACTATTTTTTGTCTGGCATTCTGAATAAATAGGTTTAAAAACAAAATATTTACATACAAACTGTTTGCATATAAATTAACACATATAACAAAACAAGACTTGATATTAAATAACCCACAGGGATTGGTATGCCATAATAAAATAATTTAACTTTCTTCTTCTTCTTCTTCTTCTTCTTCTTCTTCTTCTTCTTGTCTTCGTCGTGGTTGTCTTTTCTTCTTCATTACTTTTACACTGTGTGATCCTATCCTTTCGTATTTTCATTCTTCATAATTCTCCTTCACTTCTTCCTCATCAGTTCCTTCCTGTTTTTACTCTTTCACTATTTCTTCTTCTTTTTCTTGTCATGGTTTTCTTCCTATTTCAAACTCACACCTTCTTCTTCTTCTTCTTCTTCTTCTTCTTCTTCTTCTTCTTCTTCTTCTTCTTCTTCTTCTTCTTCTCCTCCCCTCTACCATTCCCCCTCTCTAACCATAACTCTTCAAATTCTTATTCTCTCTTCCCTCCACTCTTCCTACCACCGTACATTATTTATTCGTCCGCTTGTTTGCCAACAACTTACCCCCTAGATTTCAGACAGCCTGTCGTCGCGACCGACAGAGAAGCCTTACAAAAACCCATCAAATGTTTCGCGAGGGTCACAGTTCTGTCTTGTGGTAATTTCCTCAGGACCATAATACTCCCAATTGGAATAGTCGCCAAGAGCAACCGTCTCCGACTTTGTTTCGCCATAGAATTTCTATGCATTTCCAAAAGCAACTGAGGGTAGACGTATAATAATAAAGAAGAAATAAAACAGACAATAAACGCCAGAGAAAGGCAATCTGCGCATGCGTGTCTTCTTCTTCTTCTTCTTCTTCTTCTTCTTCTTCTTCTTCTTCTTCTTCCCTTCTTCTTCTTCTTCTTCTTCTTCTTCTTCTTCTTTCTTCTTCTTCTTCTTCTTCTCTTCTTCTTCTTCTTCTTCTTCTTCTTCTTCTTCTTCTTCTTCTTCTTCTTCTTCTTCTTCTTCTTCTTCTTCTTCTTCTTCTTCTTTTTCTTCTTCTTCTTCTTCTTCTTCTTCTTCTTCTTCTTCTTCTTCTTCTTCTTCTTCTTCTTCTTCTTCTTCTTCTTCTTCTTCTTCTTCATTTCTTCTTTTTCTTCTTTTTGGACTTCTTCTTCTTCTCTTCTTCTCATTGGTTCTTCTTCTTCTTTTTTTCTTTCCCCCCATTGGTCTTGGCAATCTGCGCATGCGTGCCTTCTTCTTCTTCTTCTTCTTCTTCTTCTTCTTCTTCTTCAACAGTATTTTCTTCTCGGATAAGTTTGCCATCTTTTCGACCGGCGGCAGTGGAAGTGGGGTCGGGACAGTCTTGATTGGTTACAAAAATGGGGGATTTATATATTTTTCTTGTGTTAAAGGTTTTCATTCGCCGGCCTTGGGAAAGGCTGGCATTAATTTAAGAGCTGCTTGTAGGAAGTGGTCAATTCTTCATCCAAAGAATGTAATTTTGCTTGACCTAACCAACACACATAATAACCTGGCAGACTTCGTGTATGTAATGTCGGTAGAACATTGTTTGCCTGAATTTAAATTTCTTTTTCTTCTTACTTATCTCCCAGTTTATATCTATCTATGATCTGTGATATATATATATATATATATATATATATATATATATATATATTAGAGAGAGAGAGAGAGAGAGAGGAGAGAGAGAATGTTATATATATATATTGAGTTCTCTGGAAATGGACTTTTCTAGTGGCCGCCAATTACGCTAAAATTGCCTAGTTTTCCTACAAAAGGAGTGTGCACTCCCTATATACCCGCCTTATATTTTATATCATTATATCTCTAAATAGGTCAAGA
>CM042153.1:24192391-24199891 GCA_023376005.1 Doryteuthis pealeii
ATTTTTTAAAAATATAACAAACACAGGATGTTACGATTAGGGGAAACAATTTTATGTGTCAATACTTAAGCATTTCGGTATATTGTAGCATCTTCAGGACACTGTTAAGTAATGTTATGCATGCGTCATCTTATGATCTTCACCTTCCATTTTTGCACATGCAATAATCACGTCATTGGCTTTCGTAAACAAAACGCGCACATAAAAATTAACGGTTAATAGCATCATATTCACACATTCACTATACACTTAACATCTTTCATTTTGTCCCTCACATAAACATTACTTAACAGTGTCCTGAAGATGGTACAATATACCGAAATGCTTAAGTAATGACACATAAAATTGTTTCCCCTAATCGTAACATCCTGTGTTTGTTATATTTTTAAAACATTTTCTTCTCATATATATATATATATATATATATATATATATATATATATATATTGGGTTCATACCTTTCCTAATGATATTAGCGCTTTGTGAAATGTAAACAGCCGCGTCCAAGATTTGAACTCTTTTTATCGTGCCCATTTTCTACGACGATAACCATTACACTACGTGCCTCCATAAATGCGCTGATATATGCGTTTTCATTCACTGTGTATGTGTGTTTGTTTGTTTGTTTGTTTTGTGTGCACGCGCATGCGCATGTGAATTAAAAGAAACGAACCAGAAAGACAAACGTCAATCAAAAACAAATGGTTGTCAGCTAAAGCCTTATAACTGCGCAATTAAACACTAGGGGGTACTGACACACTAAAAACAAAACAAAACAATACAAAACTAAAAACAAAAGAATTCTACAGTAATAGAAATAATTTCATAAATCTTTTTTATAATATTTATTCACGGGGGTCAGATCATTTTCCCAGAATTTTTTTAGATGAGGCCTGATAATTAGTACAGGGTGACTCCTCCAAAAAACAGAACCCAAATTCACTTTTGGGGGGAGGGGGTCACTCTGTATATATACTATTACTGATGCAGACTACCAGCACAAAAAAGAAGAACCTAAATTCGGGGTGAGGGGGGTCACACTGTACTATTTGGATTATTCGGACTATTGTCCTCATCTTTTTATTATCTGTACAACATTTCGGCCGATGTGCCCTCCGACCTTCTTCGGGTATTTCTTGTCGGACTCGGGAGCCTTCTTGAACTTGAGAACCTTCTTTTCGAACTCAGGAACCTTCTTGTCGTAATCGGGAGCCATCTCGGAACTTTGAACGTAAACCTTTATTCAGATCTTGTTCTACTATTCTACCGTCCATTTTTTTTTTTAGTCTCATTAAGAATTCAACTCGGTTCTGTTCCAAGAAACACACACATTTTTCATTTTTTTTATACCGAAATTATAAGCGAAAATTCATTTCTACGCATTGATATTCCATATGAAATACGTGATAATCTTTTTTAACATTTACTCGTGGACAATTCACGTTCGACATGCGACGGTTTCTGATCATTAATTTTCGCTTTCGCATGCAATGATCGCGTCATCGGCTTTCATATATAAACGCCACATAAATAACGGTAAATAACCTTTTATCACACATTCAACATACACTGAACATCTTTCATATTTTAGTTATACAAATTTTCAATGTCCTGAAGAAGGTTTTATTTAAAAAAACCGAAATACTTAAGTATCGACATAAAGAGTTTCCATTGTTCATGACATCCTCTGTTTGTTTTCTTTAAAAGTTTTCTCCACACACACACACACACACACACACACACACACACACACACACATATATATATATTATATATATATATATGATAAGTAAATACCCATTAGCGATCTATTAATGATATGGCTTTTTTAGTCGACAATTTTTGGGAGAATATGTGCTTATTAGAAATTAATTATTAATTAATTAATTAGGCGGGCATACCTATTATTATTAATTAATTAACTTTCAAAAATTAGGTACGACTTCAATTAAGAACATATTCTCCCAAAAAATTGTCGGCTACAAATAGCCATATCATAAACACATCGCTAATGTGTATTTACTTATCATACTGTCGTGTAGAAGAAGTCACTATAAGAGGAATATACTTCTAAACAAAACGAAAGATCTAATAAAGTCCGTTTGGTGTAGGGGTTATGATGCTCGCCTGTCAGCTTGACAGTTGGGTTTCGGATCACGCACAAGGCGGTTTTTCTATCTATAGCTTGCTGATGAGGCCTAATAGGCCGAAATGTACATACAGAGATTGATTTTTCTCGATTTGTTTAGCCTTACATTTAAATAGGTATGCCGGCCTAATTAATTAATTAATTATTAATTAATTAACTTTCAAAAATTAGGTACGTCTTCAATTAAGCACATATTCTCCCATATATATATATATTATACAGAAAATAATATCATATATTTTAGCTAATTTCTGATGTGTGTCTTTACGAATAAAATTTTAAAAGAAACAAGAAAATATCACCTTTAATAATTTTGATTTTATACTTTGCTATATTAATTCAAGGGGGATAACTCTTTATCACGGGACAATTTTATTTTCCCTACCTTAGTGGAGGCTATGTTTTCCCTGTTTGCCGTCCTTTGTGTGTTGTATTTACCAATCATAAAATTTTAAAAAATTCTGCTCCTCCTGTTTCTGTTCGTTGTCGACTTTCTTGTCAAAAAAATATCAGCATTAATGATTTCTATTTTATAATTTCCTTTGACTCTCTCTCACCATTTGTCCCTATCAGCCATCGCATTTGGTAATCCTCTAGACGGGTGGAAGTTTTTGCTTGTCGTCCAAAACTGGTGTATCCATGTGTAGGAATCTATAGGAGATGTTGCTTATGAGTTCCTTCACATATATTATTTGGATTATTCGGCCTATTGTCCTCATCTTTATTGTTATCCACACACCGTTTCAGCCGACGTGTCCTCCGGCCTTCTTCGGGTATTTATTGTCAGAATCGGGAACCTCTCGAACTCGGAAACTCCTTCCTCGAACTTGGGAATTTTCTCTCTGGACTCAGGAACCTACTTGTCGTAATCGAGAGTCTTCATGGAATTTCGAACCTAATCCTTTATTCAATCGACAGGGGTAGACTGTAGAGTCCGACAAGAAATACCCGAAGAAGGCCAGAGTCCATATCGCCCGGAACGTTGTGCAGATAACAATAAAGATGAGGACAATAGTCCGAATAATCCAGATAATACAAATTATCAAGCCTTATCTAAAAAATTTAGAGAAATAGTTCGTTCTTACTTCTCCAACAGTGTCCAGTATGTAATATTTGGATTGTTTGTGAGATGGGAGGTAAGTGACCGTACAGCTACTTTTTGTAGAATAAGTGGATTATTGTCGGCATCAGCCGGACAACGAGGGAATTTATCCCCTTTTCCATAGTGCTAGACCAGGGAGATCGTTTTTGCTGAGGTGGAGCACTATACCTACCGCTTTACCGCACAGATCAAGTTACCCAAATCCGCGCCACTGATCCGCTGAGTTAATGGGGACAGGTATCAAACTGGGAACCTTGAGATTCCTTGGTAGATGCTCTGAGCAAAGGAAATACCTCTCTTTGTTCCAACTCTGCTGCCCTCCCCCCACTTCATTGTATGGATTGAATACTCTTCTTTCATTTCGCTTCTCTAACCATTGAACCAAATCTAAAGTATTGTTAATTTTATTATCGCAATTATTGGTGGGGAACGTAATCCTGTCGGCTAGTCTCTTTAGGAAATTTTATGCTACATCCAATATCGTTGAAGTGCTCAGTGTTACAATGACAAAAAAAGCAGAAGCGAAAACGAATAGAAAAGAAGGGACACAATTCGACATGATTTTAGTAAGGGTCGGCGGCAATGGCTGACATTGGCGCCAATTGGGACTGATAACCAATCCGAAAGATCGGATTACCGGCGTCGTCGTTGCTATCATCCGAAATATTGGTGTCGTGGAGTCATGGTGTGAACTATCACAGCCTTTTCGGAAAACGGAAAAAGAAGAGAAAAGGTGTGTGTGGGGTAGCAAGAAATAAATGTTGGTTGGGAGAAAGGAAGAAAGGAAAGAAAGAAGAAATGAAAGAAAGGGAGAAAGGAGGGAAAGAAGAAAGAAAGAAAGAAAAGAAGGAATAAGGGAAGAAGAAAGAAAGAAAGAAAGAAAGAAAAGAAGGAGGATAAGCAAAGAAAGAAGAAAGAAAAGAAAAAAGAAAGGAAAGAAAAAAAGAAAAAAAAGAAGAAAGAAAGAAAGAAAGAAAGAAAAAAAGAAGGGATAAGGGGAAAGAAGAAAGAAAGAAAAGAAGGAAAAAAAGAAAGAGAAAGAAAGAAAGAAAGAAAGAAAGAAAAGAAAGAGAAAAGAATAAGGAAAGAAGAAAGAAAGAAAGAAAGAAAGAAGGGATAAGGAAAGAAGAAAAGAAGAAAGAAAGAAAGAAAGAAAGAAAGAAGGAATAAGAAAAAGAAAGAAAGAAAGAAGAAAAAAAAGAAGAAAAAGAAAGAAAGAAAAGGAAAGAAGAATAAGGAAAGAAAGAAGAAAGAAGGGAAAGAAAGAAAGAAAGAAAAGAAGGGATAAGGAAGGAAAGAAAGAAAGAAAGAAGAAAGAAAAAAAAGAAGAAAGGAAGAAAGAAAAGAAGAAAAAAGGAAGAGATGAAAAAAAAGGAAGAAAGAAGAAAGAAAGGAAAAAAGAAAGGAAAGAAGAAAAAAGGAAGAAAGGAAGGAAGAAAGAAAGGAAAGAAGAAAGAAAGAAAGAAAGGAAAAAAGGAAGAAAAGAAGAACGAAAGGAAGAAAGTAAGAAAAAAAAAAGGAAGAAAGGAAGAGATGAAAAAAAGGAGGAAAGAAAGGAAAGAAGAAAAAAGAACAAGAGATTGTCCTTATGGCAAGCCATAGCCCTCTTTATCATATGTGCTAGATAGCGGTGGATGAGGGTCTTAGTGTACTGGATATGTTAAACTCTATCTAATGGTGAGATTCCAATCCTGGAGCTCTGGAGAATGTGGAAAACCCCTTCATCACCAGGTCCACTCTGACCCTGAATGGTAGTACCTGTTAGGGTCGCATCTATGTCTCAAATAGAACAAAATGAGTTCTAAAAAGTGTGATTAAAAATTGAGTTTTGAAAAAGAATTGGGCACCCATCAAGAATGAAAACAAAAACGTCTTCGGCATAAAATGACCCAACAAGGGTTGACATGCCGTAAAACACAACCAACCTGCAAACTAGCCTGAGAGGACTCAGAGAAAGATTTGAGACCATACGGAGCTCAGCATTGTTAAAATCAGTTAGAATACTTTGAAAGGTCCTGGAGATCTGGAGAGAGTTCTTGTTACTAAGACTTTAGTAAAAACCGACTAGTTATGAAAACTCGCAATGGGAAAATAATGAAAGAAAGCGAAAAGATAGACTTGATTTGGCATTAAATGACTCGAAAGAGGGTTAACATGCCGTAAAACAAAACAATCAAATTCAGAAAAAATATAATGTTTAAATTGTTACTCGGCGGAGTGGCGCAGTGGTTAATGTATCGAATTGTCACATTATAGTATGTGGGTTCAAACTGCCGTCGCGCTAATACGTTCACTTTCAGATTAATAACCTTAAGAAATGTATGAGTCTCTTGTCCCATAACTATGAGTTAAATCGTATCACTACTGTTCTTTTATGAGGTGGGTCCTGGCATTAAATAACCCACGGCTGTTGATATGCCATTAAACAAAGTAACCAAACCTAAAACGAAATTTGATTTACTGTAAATTAATGAAATATCTATCAATAATGGAGATTCGCTTCCGGTTTGTGTCTGTAACAAAAATTACCTCCCTGCCTACGTCATATTACCCAAAATCGTCATAACATAGAATAAATACACTCAAAATTTGAACATGCAACATTAGACAGTCCTCATTGTTTTTTAAAACACGTTTTAATAAATACATGATTGGTATCTATGTTTCAAAAATCTATTTTTACATCGCCTGGAGGGTGTTTTTTATTTTGTACTAGTCAATTTAAATGTTTTTTCTCAACAAAATCATTCACTTCTTTAGGAATAATGATTTTCGTAATTTCCCTTTTAAGTTCCGTGTCACAAACGTGCTGAATTGGGGAAAAAACTGTGGAACATGAAGGTGACGTTGAGACCATTCGTAGCAGATATTCTCTTGGAAAGGTCACGACAGGTCAGTAAGAGAGACTGGGGAAACTGAAGATTAAAGGAAGAATTAGACATACCCAGACCATAGCACTGCTAAAATCGACTAGGATACTTAGGAGAGTCCTAAAGAGCTGAGTTAATTTTCTATCACTCAGACTGGTATAAAAAGCTCACATAGACTAATAATGATAATAATCTATTAATAATGGAGATTCGGTCTCTTTTTGTTTGTAAACGAAACTACGTCACTGCTTACGTCACAGTAATTTATTTTTGAAATTCTATAAAAAAATCAATTAAGAGTCAAATTTTCACGAAAATGTTGATGCTTATTCATCTTTAAATGAATTTATGTTAAAATAGTTTTTTTCCTAAAATATATTGGGGACATTTTTTTATTTCATTTTATGAAATCCGAACAAAATATTTTTTGACGATTTTTAAATTTTTCTTGAAAGATAAGAGTCTGAATAATTAAATCAGATTTCTTTTAGAAACGTTGTGGAGGTCTTTACTGTTGTAAAACAAAATAAATATCTCAGTGGAGTGAATCTGATGCTTTTTAAATAAGTAATCAGTTCCTTTAAAATATTAAATGTTTTATTTTATTTATTTAATTCCCCCCACCTCAGGCAATATCTTTCAAAAATGTATTTTTAGACCACCACGGGGGGGGGGGGGCAATAATAATAAGTAAGTAAAGTAAAGTCAGTCAGCGAGGGAGTCTATCCACTTTTCAATAGCGCTAGACCAAGGAGATTGTTTTTAGCATCTGAGGTGGAGCGCCTCACCTACCATCAGCTCCTTACTTTACCGCACAGATCCCTGTGCTACTCATACGCTGAGTTGGCGGGGACCGGTATCGAACTAGGAACCTTGTGGTTTCTACCCGAACGCTCTACCGACTGAGCTATAATAATATAATAATAATAATAATAATAATAATATAATAATAATAATAATTCGTTTTCCTACAATCAAAATTGCGACTCGTTGGTTTCATCTTATTCTTTTTTAATAATTAAATTATCATACTGTGGTATATCCACAAGTCCTGCTTATATATACTAGCAAATATATGCACCCTCCGGGTGCAAGTATTTAAGTTTTCATGTAATAAAATATTGTATTAAATTAGAAAGGCTAAATAAACTAAATAAGAATACAGATAAAAAGATTTGAAACAGAGGGAGTATAATAAAAGATTTGAAACAGAGGGAGTATAATAAAAAATGGAACAACTGAAACTTACTCTTCCATCACTCTCGTCTTTCATTGTTATTTTTTCTAATTTAAGTATTTAGTTATAAGAGGAAGTAAAGAATAAAATGAGTTATTTTATCTTGTTAATGGATTTCATTTAAGATTCATTGAAGAGATTT
>CM042153.1:24204891-24216956 GCA_023376005.1 Doryteuthis pealeii
TGTTATTTCTCACTTTCTTTCTTTTTCACTCTTTTTCACCTCTTAGGTTATTTTTTTTCTTTTCTGTTTTTATATTTCCCTTTCTTTTTTTCTTTTCCTTTTTCTCTCTTTCGTTTCTTCTTTTCTTTCTCTTGTGCTTTTTTCTTTTTTATGTTTTTATTTTTCGTTCTCCCTCTTTCACTTTTTTCTAGTTTGTTCGCTCATTCTCTTTTTTGTTTTTGTTTTTGGTCTTTAAGTGTCAATCAGCTCCTTCCTTCCTTCCTTCTTTCTTCCTTCTTCCTTCCTTCCTTCCTTCCTCCTTCCTTCCTTCCTTCCTTCTGTCCTTCCTTCCTCCCTTTCCTTCCTTCCTTCCTTCCTCCTTCCTCCTTTCCTTCCTTCCTTCCTTCCTTCCTCCCTTCCTTCCTTCCTTCCTTCTTCCCTTCCTTATTTCCTTCTTCCTTCTTTCTTTCCTTTCTTCCTTCTCCTTCCTCCTTTCCTTCCTTCCTTCCTTCCTTCCTTCCTCCTTTCCTTCCTTCCTTTTCCTTCCTTCCTTTCCTTCCTTCCTTCCTTCTTTCCTTCTTTCCTTCCTTCCTTCCTTCCTTCCTCCTTCCTTCTTTCCTTCCTTCTTTCCTTCCTTCCTTCCTTCCTTCTTTCGTCCCTTCTTTCCTTCCTTCATTTTTGTCTCAAACTTTTTTTTATACTTTTCCTTTTCGCTTTCTTTATTTCTGACTTTTTTCTTTCTTTTTTTTTTTTTTCTCTGAATTATTGTTCAATTGGACACATGGCGTAGTGGATATAAGCGTTGAAAAACCGTTCTAAGTGATAGTTATCTCTATGCTGCAGGTTCAATCCTGTTCAAGGGTGACAGTAACATAGAATGATTAACACATCTTTACTTGTACCCAGTCATGGTTAACAGAATGAGAACAGTCTACCCCAGTGGATTGAATAAAGGATTCGGTTCGAAGTTCCGTGAAGGCTCCGATTACGACAAAAAGCTTCCCGATTTCGAAGTGAAGGTTCCCAAGTTCGAGGACTGGGATCCCGAGTTCGAGAAGAAGTACCCGAGGGCACATCGGCAAAAATGTCGTGCAGATAACAATAAAGATGAGGACAATAGTCCAAATAATACAATTTTTTTCTCTTTTTACTATTTTTATTTTCTTGCTTCTTCTATACGTTTATGGAATTTATTTTTAAGTTTTTTTTTTTATTTCTCTTTCTTTCTTTTTTTCTTTTTCTCTTTTCAACGTCTTTATCATTTTCTATTTCAATCGGTCGATCGGCCTTTCTTCTATCTTTCTTTCTTTCTTTCTTTCTAGTATAGTTCTTCATTTTTTGCACTTTCTTTTTTCTTTCTTCTTTTTTTTACTGTTATTTTCATTTCTTTTTCTCTTATTAAAGTATATACCAGTTCCTTCACTTTCTTTCTTTCTTTCTCTCTTTCTTGTACATTTCTTTCGTTTTTTTACGTTAATTTTCTTTTTTTATTTTATTTTCTACTGTTATTATTTTTCTTATTTCTCTTCCTAAGTTCCTTTTCTTCCTTCTTTCCTTCATTTCTTCCTTTCTTTCCAGTATATTTCTTTCTTTCTTTCTTTTATTTTTTTCTTTTTTTCTATGTTCTACTGGTATTTTTTTCATTTTCTCTCAAAGTATGCATCAGTTCCTTTTTCTTTCTTTCTTTCTTTCTTTCTTTCTTTCTTTTTCCTTTCTTTCTTTTTCCTTTCTTTCTTTCTTTCTTTCTTTCTTTATCCTTCTTCTCTTTCTTTCTTCTTCTTTTCTTTCTTCTTCCTTTCCTTTCTTTTCTTCTTTTCTTTCTTTCTTTCTCTTTTTTTTCTTTCTTTCTTTCTAGTATCTGTTTACTATTTCTGCCGTTTCTTTCTTTCTTTCTTCTTGTTTCCACCCGGGTTATTTCTCTCTCTCTCTCTCTCTCTTCTCTCTCTCTCTCTCTCTCTCTCTCTCTCTCTCTCTCTCTCTCTCTTCTTATTTTCCGCTTCTACTTTTCTCCTATGTCTCCGATCTGAACATTTGTCATGATTAGAGCAACTTACTCTTCGTTACGCTCCACGGACAAAATCATTGGGGCGTAGAAATAAGAAATAACGGTGTCTAAAGTGACGGCTAGAACGCATTGTCGTTTTTATTCTCCTTCTCCTTTCATTTTTTCACACCTTGTCTAACGCTCTCCTGTCACGGGAGATACTTAGTCTATACGCCAAAGAAATCTCGCGCTGTTTTGCTATGAGTTACGCTAAGTTGTTACTTATATAAGCATAAGAAGTGAAAACACCACCCATTCTCAAGCGATCACAAAAAAAAAAAGCATTACACTTCTATATCCATTCACTCATAAATGTAATATTGTGTTTGTATGTGCGTAAGATATTTAAGTATACATGTAAATACCCTTGCACACACACATACATACATACATAAGTAAAGTAAAGTTGTCGGGGTGGCCTAAAGTCGGTATCAGCCAATCAGCGAGGGAGTCTATCCCCTTTTCACTATCGCTAGACCAAGGAGATTATTTTAGCATCTGAGGTGGAGCGCCACACCTACCATCAGCTCCTAACCTTACCGCACAGCATACCTGTGCTACTCATACGCTGAGTTGGCGAGGGCCGATATCGAACTAGGAACCTTGTGGTTTCTAGCCGAACGCTCTACCGACTGATCTAACCCGGCCCTACAAACATATAGATAGATAGATAGATAGATAGATAGATAGATAGATAGATATGAACAGAACAAGATAGATATGATCAGAATGAGATAGATATGAATAGAATTAGGTAGGTAAATAAATATTTATATAAAATAATTTTTAAAAATTTTAAAATAAAGTTTATTTACCAACACGGTCAGTTTCTTTAGTGATATATATTTTTAGCAGAAGTCTGTATTCATGGTTCTTTTACTAAAAAGCTTTGGTATTGAGACTTGAAATCTTGATATAATTATTCAGATTATTTATAGAAAAAAAAGTAAAAATTGTTTTTTGCCGGTTCATTTTTTCATAAAATAGAATAGGGGGGAGTAGACCTCGTAAAAAATTATTTCCCATAATATATTTTAGAAAAATACTATTTCAGACACCTTTTATTCTAAAGGTAAGTAATTACGGACATTTTGTGAAAATTTTCATAGAATTTTAAAAAAAAACCTTTAGTTATAACTTGTTTTTGGCTACGTTAAATTTCAATTGATTTAACGGTGCAAAAATGTAAACATTGTTTTTCGTTTATAATTTTCATTATTTTTGTAAGCCGAAGTTTTTAAAAAAAAAATCATTAGAAGTTTGTTTAATGCTTCTTCTTTCGAGTGAATAAAAAAATTTCAACTAATATTAACCTTTATGCAAGTTTTATTATGTTAAATATAGTGGGGGGTAAATTTCACGGGGAAAATTGGTGGTACCCACGGAAAACTTCAATATATGTAACATTTACGCTTGGGAAAAAAGTATGATATTCAGGAGTCTATAGGCATTCATTTGGCCGCATTTTTTCCCACCCAAAAATTGGTCACGGAATAAAAAATCTAGAGCCATATTGACCTTTGGGCCCGTAGCCTATGTGTAACCCCCCCTCTCTCTCTCTCTCTCTCTCTCTCTCTCTCTCTCTCTTATTATTGGAAATTGAATTTGCAACTCAAGTTCAGATCCCGACCAGGCTATATGTATTTCATTTTGCACTAATGTTATCAGGAAAGGCATGAATCCATTTCTTTCTTCATCTGTTATCGGTAAATAGTAGGGCATACTGGTTGCCTAACACAGGTTGAAGAACCTTGTCTAACAGAATGAAAATTTAGAATTCAAACCAGCTGTACTCCGCTTAAAATTGATCTTGTGTCCCATCTTGCTCATGGCGGAGGGGTTGGGTAAATACATTTATGATATGTGAAATAAAATGTACTATTTCTTTCTCATTACTTCCAGGTTCATCTTTACGCAGTATTGTTGTACGTATTAGATACCTATCTATGAGGCAAATCAGTATGTTGGAAAATTATTTGAATTAAATAGGAATACTTGAAACCATATAATTGTATAAACTATTCATATATGATAGGCATACTCGAAACCATATAACTGTGTGTTAATTATTTGTATTAGATAGGAATACTTGAAACCATATAATTGTATAAATTATTTATATTTGATATGAATACTCGAAACCATATAACTGTGTGTTAATTATTTGTATTAGATAGGAATATTTGAAACCAGACAAACTGTGTGATAATTATTTTTATCAAGAATACTTCAATCCATACAAATTGTTTGTATTAGGAATACTTAAAATCATATAAATCTGTGCAAATTATTTGTATTAGATAGGAATACTTGAAACCATGTTCAAATTATTTGTATTAACAATACTTGAAAGCAAAGGAATGTGTTCAAATTATTTGTATTTGATAGGAATACTCGAAACCATATAACTAGAACCGGTTTGGCTCAGTCGGTAGAGCGCCCGACTAGGAACCACATGGTTCTGGGTTCGATACCGGCCCTCGCCAACTCAGCGTATGAGTAGCACAAGGATATGTGCTGTAAATTGAGGAGCTGATGGTAGGGTTGGCGCCCCGACTCAGATGCCAAAACAATCTCCTTTGTCTAACGCTTGTGAAAAGGAGATAGACTCCCTCGCTGTCTGGCTGATACCGACTTTAGGCCACCCCGATGATAGCTTAATTTGGTGTAAGTTAAGAAGTCAAAAGCACCCAGTGAGAATCAAATTCACTTCATGTCCAACTCAAAAACCACTGCAACACGCGAAGCACCTTAGTTTCTAGAACAGTAAATCATACAGTCGTCACATACTAGTATTAGATAAGTCTGGTGCAAGGCCAGAAGTATAGAGCACCCAATGAACATTGGACTATCAAGTAATGATCTGCTCGTATAGCTTATAAACCGTTGCCATAAGTGAGGCACCTTAATTTCAAGAACAAAAGATCTCACAATTTTCTCAAAGTTTAGCTCAGTTTGACACTAGGCAACAAGTATGGATGTCACCCAGTGAGACTCGAACTCACTATCAATAGTATGCTCGCCTATCTCGATAACCATTACGCACCGTGACGCTATTTTTAGTAACGGAAAGAAAAAAGTCTCACGCTGTCATAGAAGGAAATGCTCCCCATCGAGGAAATCATAATTACAAAAATGTTTCTATTATTATTATTATTATTATTATTATTATTATTATTATTATTATTATTATTATTATTATTATCTAATCTGCACAAATATTGTGACAAGACGACATTACTCGCACCAAATCGTGACACTTGAATACACTTGAAAATCTTTAGGTACGTGTAGTGTCAATTTTGACCCCCCTCTGATTGTTAGTCAGTGATTTGTATTCGCTACAATTATACCGTAGCATGTGGCTAATGGAAGATAGACTTCAAACATCTCAAATATGCCACAAGGTTCTATTATTATTATTATTATTATTATTATTATTATTATTAACAACATCAACAACAACAACAACAACAAGTTTCCCCACGATCTTTTCCCACTCACTTTCTCAGCTCACGACCACAACGACTCACCTGTTTGTGCCGATGTTTTGCATATGGCTCGAATATCAAGGTTTACAAAAAACACCGACGTCGGTCGGCACATGTGTGAAAAAATGGTCCCATGATGCTGAAAGAGCATTCTTTGTTACCGTCACATTTAGACAGCAATAGATGGCAATACACCTAGATAAATGTGGGAAAATTTAAAAAATATTAAGATATAACGGATGTTATATATACTAGTAGTGCGCACGTTGTGTAACGGTTATTATCGTAGGAATGGACTCGGCGACTCACGTTCAAATCTTGGATAAAGCTGTTTGCGTTTCATATCCACTAATCTCTAGTAAAAGGTATGAATCCAACTTTTCTCCCTCTAGCTATGGATAAATAACAAGACAGACTAGGCTGTTTCGATTGGTTATGAAACCAATCCAGGAGAAGGAAAATTCTGAATCCAAACCGGTTATATTCCCCTTGTTTTAAATAAGAGGGAGAAATCTGTACTCTAGATGGTAAGCCTCTCAAATTACTAGTTACATACATAGGTAGCAATATCTCATCTACAGAAAGAGATATGTCAATATACGCATAGGAAAGGCATGAACTGCTATATACAGATTATCGCTCATATGGAAATCTGATTTTACTGATAAGAAATAGAGAATTCTGTAGCTGTATCAGTGCTACTATATGGTTGCACGACTTCGACTCTAGCAAAATGCTTAGAAAAAAGGGAACAACATAAGGATGCTGCATGTTGTCTTATGCAAATCCTGGAAGCAGCACCCCACAAAAATGCAGCTGTATGGCCACTTGCCTCTTATCTCACAAACCCCCCAAGTAATATATATATATATATATATATATATATATATATATATGAAGAGAAAAATGGAAGTGAATCCGACTGTATGTAATATAGGGAAAAATTTGAAAAAAAACACAGGTTCATAAAATGAGTGATTTTTATTTCACCAACGCTGCAGTGTTTCAATCTGTTTTAGTAGATCTTCGTCAACAGACTCTCACAGTCTCTTTATTCTCTGGGATAAATTTATTTTTCCTCAAATTAACAAAAGCCTGACGAAGATCTACTAAAACAGATTGAAACACTGCAGCGTTGGTGAAATAAAAATCACTCATTTTATGAACCTGTGTTTTTTCAAATGTTTCACTATATTACATGTATATATATATATTTTCCACACACACACACACACACACACACACACACACACATATAATATATATATATATATATAATATATATATATATCCAAAAGTCCAGAGAAGAAATCTTCCTTACGACACAAAGAGTTTTATTTAAAAAACCTATCGCAGTTTGAGAGCTCAATGTGTGCTCTTAATGTTAGAGTCACCGAGCAAAAATATAAGTAAAGAAATAACACAAGACTTAGAGATTTAGCATTATAGTCTAAGCTCCCTGAAATAGACTATATTGCTAAATCTCTAAGTCTTTTGTTATTTCTTACTTTATATATATATATATATATATATATGTGTGTCTGTGTGTGTGTGTGTGTGTGTATGTGTGTATTACCAACTCCGATTAGCTTAACATCTGAGCAACTTCCTCAACCCATACAATTTTTTTTAATAAATACACTTGATCACTTTCTATGTCTATAAATACCAGATATTTTGTTAATGAAAGCATTGAGATGTTGTTTTTATTTCTCAACCCGTGGGACACTCAGTGCTTGCTGTTAAGAGGTCTTATTGTATTCTTTTCATTCTCTTTCACAAGCACTTGCTACGCTTGCAGTCCCACACTTCTTGTCGTTTTAAAAGAATTGAAGGAGAAGCCTCATATCCTTAATGAATTAATTGGGGCCCAATGAGCAATTTAAAAGGGTGCAGACCCCTGTATCATAGCGGGTCACTTTCCTTTGGAAATGTAAGAGCATTAAGGGACAACACTCTTGTCATTATACTGGTGCCCTAACGGACTTCGAGTTTTCGCTAGCAACGAGGTTCACACTACCCCGGGACCTGGGTCAGTGTCAGGGTGACGACATAGTGTCGGGAATAGAGTGCTTTCCACAAATCATCTAAAAGTCGTTTAGGGTGGGCGATAAAAATTAAAAAAAAGATGTTCAAAAGAAAAAATCGAAAAATAGTTCATTTACACTATTTTATACTTTTTAGATAAAATATTTGAGTGTATCAGAAATGTCTATTTTTTACCTATCTATCTATCTATCTATATATATATACAAGGTGTGTAAAAGAAGTATCGTAATTTTTGTACTTTTTGACACACTTTGTATTCTGAAAAAAAAGTTCCATTCATTAATTTTTGCAGAATACAAGATGTGTCAAAAAAAAAAGCACCAAGTTTAAAGCTATATTTACCAAGATAGAAATAAAGAGTGAATGAAACTTTTTTTTCAGAATACAAGGTGTGTCAAAAAAGTAATGAGATTTTTTATACCTTTTGACACACCTTGTATTCTGAAAAAATTAACATTTCATTCATTGTTCATTTCTATCTTGGTAAATACAGCTTCAATCTCGATACTTTTCTGACACACCCTGTATATATTATATTCTAGTTTTTCTCAGTCTTTATGTTGTAGGCTATCTGATGAGACTAGACTCCTATTGAGTTCTGGTCGAAATGAATTCATAATAGTCAAATGACGGTTTGTTAAGTTTCTTCCTTTTAAAGTAGAAATATTGTTCGGTGTATAATTAATTTATTAGTTATCATACATTAAGCTCTCTTAGGGGTTTATAAAGATCCTGGTATAAATCTATAAGTTTGCATCAACATGAGTATGCATTGTAGATGTACAGGAGATATTGATGATCCCAAATAGAATTATCCCCTACATACCAGTCAGTTGGGTGCTTATATATATATATATATATATATATATATATATATTGAGATGTATTTTAGTATTTGTATCCGTTGTTGGAAATACAAATATCAGGTTTGGGCATAGGTGGGAAGCATTAACGTACTATATTATGCTAATGTTGTTACCATAATATGTTAGTTAAGGAATAGATATCAGAAAACTCTGTAGTTTTTTTTTTGTTTCGTTTATTTAGACGAGTGGTGAATTTTTAGGACAGTTACGTCCCTTCTTCCTGACTGTGAATTGTAGTAGTGATCTTGTGGCTGCTTGTCCGGTACGTGGAATGGTGTAGTGGTGCTTTGTTCTGGTTATAAATTATATATATATATAATATATATATATATATTGTTGCTGTGTTATATATATATATATATATTATATATATATATATATGCTTAATTAAAGTAGGTAGGGTTCGAATCACGCACAAAGCACTACCCTGTCTATAGCTCTGCTGATGAGGCCTAATAGACTAAAATGTACATACAGAGATTGACTTTTTCTCGATTTGTTTACGCTTTACACTTAAACCGATATGTACGCCTAATTCATTTAATTATAATTAATTAATTATCAAATTAGGTATGACTTTAATTAAGCACATAATCTCCCAAAAAATTGTCGGCTATCGCCATTTCAAACAGATTGTTTGTCCACTTCATACATACATATATATATATATATATATATATATATATATATATATATATATATATATATATATAAGTGGAAAACACGCCACGAGAAACAGCTGTACGGGTCACCTGCCCTATATCGCACAAACCATCCGTGGAGGCGTACAAGACACACTGGACACTGCTGGAGAAGCAAGGGTGAACTCATTAGTGACGTTCTTCTGTGGAAGCCATCACATGGGCACGTCAGAGTAAGCCGTCCAGCAAAGACCGGGGTTTATCGGTTGCACTCATAGTTCCCACCTTTTCATCTTTCAAACGACGGACCTACCTGCACACATTGCTATAATCTAAAGTATTTTCCTCAAAGACATTTTGTAATTGTCGTTGAATATTCACAGGGGTTTCCCCATCAGCAACAAGAAATTCAGTCACTATTCTTTGTTTTTGACGTAACTCTAAGGGGGCAGCCATTTTGAATTTTCCTTATGAGTCTAAAATCATGAAAAGTAAAAAACAAAATATTTCAGAACGTAAATGATATAATCATTTATAACTGGGAAAAAATTTCAGTTAGTTTTATAAAAAAAACTTCACATAAAAATTAAAAAATGCCATTAATTTTTTACTCACCCTCGTATATATATATAATATATATATATATATATAATATATATATATATATATATATATATCAGAGAAGAAATTAAAAAAAAAGGTGTTATTAATTACTGTTGTATTTAATAGCTAATATTGTAAATATTTCAATCTGTATAAAACCATCATCAGAGTCGATATATATATATATATATATTATATATAATATATATATATATATATATGTGTGTGTGTGTGTGTGTGTGTGTGTGTGTGTGTGTAGTATTATTCTGGATTTGAACTCGGAACTTCCTATCACGATAACCGTTACGCCCCGAGCGCCTCCAAACTTTAAAATACATATTTCTTCCTTCGCCTTCTTGTTCCTCGCCTCATACAAATTCCTCCACGGTTTGGAGAGTTTATCTATTTCAAATGACCATTTTGAATTGGGGAAATAACAATTACCCATTTGTGTGTGTGTGTGTGTGTGTGTGTGTGTTTACTATTTGTTCCCCCCAAAAAACGCGCCCTGTTATTGCCCCCTTCCCATCCTCCAGTCAGCACCTCCCAACGTGATTTTGTACCCGAGGGTCATGGCTTTTAACACTGGAATTTATCTGGAGCCACCAAACAAATGGCAAGGGTGGAAGTAATCGAGCGGAAGACAGAGAAAGGCAACGGTGGAGACGAATCGGGGAGCAGTTGTTGTTGTCAAAGTCATCGTCTTTGATGTATGAGTTTGTTGTCGACTTAATAGACCGTTACATGACAACAACAAAAAGAGTGCAATATTGAAAGGCCAATCATATCGATACTTATGGACACACACACACATACACACACACACACGCACGCACGCACATACACACACACACACACACACACATTCTATATAGCTATTTCATTCTATTGATATTATACAAGGTGTGTCATAAAAGTATCGGGATTGAAGCTGTATTTACCGAGATAGAAATGAACAATGAATGGAACGTTATTTTTTTTCAGAATACAAGGTGTGTCATAAAAGTATTGAGATGGAAGCTGTATTTACCGAGATAGAAATGAACAATGAATGGAGCGTTATTTTTTTCAGAATACAGGGTGTGTCATAAAAGTATCGAGCTTGAAGCTGTATTTACCGAGATAGAAATGAACAATGAATTGAACTTTATTTTTTCAGAAAAAAAGGTGTGTCAAAAAGTACAAAATGCTTTTTTGACACACCTTGTATATACACATATATATAGTTATCAACTACTCCGCACGGGTAGGATGCGACACAAGGTCAATATCTAAAGCTGAGTTTAACAGGTTTGAATTCAGATTTTTTCCTTCTCTTATACTGGTTACCAAGCTAATGTTTAAGAGCCTTGTGTGCTCTACTATTTACCCATAGCTGGAGGGAGAGTAGTTGGATGCATACCTTTCCAAACGGTATTAGCGCTATGTGATATATTGATGAGTTGATATATATATATATATATATATATATATATAATGTTGGGTTGTGTGTGTGTGTGTGTGTGTGTGTGAAAGCTCGAAATACGTGTCTGTGGATTATTTATTTATTATATATATACACCCAATTTGGTTGAGTTCGCTAAATAGGGATTTAATTGTAAAATTCACCGTTCTGGCGGGTAGCTAACCCTCGCTTTGTTTACAAAAGTTTGAGGACTCTGTTGAATTCATTTCCGCTTAGAAATGTAGCAATTAAATATTCTCCTATAACTGACAGCTGCCTCTAGCCGCACGGGTAAGAGGCTTGGCGAACGAAAGTTCATTCGGGTTTCAAACCCGGCCAGGGGTAGCTGTTAAGGTATAACCACACTGATGAGAGGTGAAACCTCGAAACACGTGTCTGTGGATTACTTATTTATTATATATATATATATAATTCTGTTTCTTTCTTTCCATCCCATTCTGTTCTTTATATTTCTTTCTTTCTGTCTCTCTCTTTAGTTCTTCCTTTCTTTCGTTTTTTTTCTTTCATTCTGTCTCTCTCTCTCTGTCTCTGACTCTCTTTATATATATATATATATATGAAAAGTTTATGTCTATCTAGCGATCTATCTATCAATATCATTCTGTATCTATTACGGTCAAGTTACACTGAAAGCAACGGTTCACACTAGGTCAGCTAGTTAAGCCGTGATGTGACTGTCCAATATATAATTTGGTGCCCACGTAAGCAACAGCAGGTACTGTCAGCCATCTGAGTCCTTTCTTTATCAAAATGACTTGATTTGGCATTAAATAACCCGGTAAGTTTTGATATGCCGCATAACAACCAGCGAACCAATTATTCTGTATCTATTTACCTACCTCATATATTCTATGTCACTTTGTGTGCAACTGATTATCTTTAAATCCTTGTTGGCAACTAAATATCTAATGCTCTCGTTATCTCTCT
>CM042153.1:24217056-24224556 GCA_023376005.1 Doryteuthis pealeii
TATATATATATATATATATATATATATATATAATACTATCATATCATCATCATGTCGTGCAAGTTTGCACGGATAATTCCATGTTGATGCTCTCGCCAGCCTTCCTATCATTCATTGACTCCGGCAGCTCCTCTGCGCTGCAGCCAGTATCCTACATAGTTGGTCACTGAGTATCTCTCTCGGCCACAAGCAGCGCCCATTCGCTGGCTCCACGTCACGTAACCCTACATAATCGCTCTCCTCTCGTTTTTCTCTCCAGCACTGACCTGCATATCCTAATCCTCTCTCTCTATCTGTCATTGTTTACATATGGCATCATTAGTTGCTCTTTTGTGGGTGCTGCTCGCTTCATATTCTATCTTCTCTCAGTCCATTCGTCTCTTACATTAGATATTCGTCTCAAGACGCTTCGTTAGGGTCAAGTGGTACAGCCTACTCGACGATACGATTCTAACCGCACGACCTAACAGCGACCAAAATCGCCTATATATATATATATATATATATATATATATATATATCGAATAGATCTTTTTTTAATTTATTCGTATTCGGTAGGAATGCTTGATGTCATATAACTGTAGACTCTTTGTGTTAAGAATAGTTACTTGATGCTAATTGTTTACTAAGGTTTGGTTTGTTGATTGGATTTTACGTCATGTCAACCCTTGCTGGGTTATTTTATACCAAAGACGTTTTGTTTTATTCATTCTAGATGTGTACTCTGTTTCTTTTAAACTCAATTTTTTAACAGATTTCTTAAAACTTCTTGTTCACCCATATTAAGGGACCCTTACAGGTACTAACATAGCGAGTCAGAGTGGACCTGGGAGTAATGGCGATGAAGAGGTACTCCACATTCCCTAGAGCTTCAAAATTGGAACTTCACCATTAGATGGAGTTTATCGTCATATCCAGGACACCATATATATATATATATATATATATATATAATATATATATATACGATATTAATTTCACTTCAATTTCAACTATATTCCCAGCAAATAATCAACACACTTACTCCAGCGATTTTTTTTACTGGTCGATGGACCTCTGATCTACAATGGCACAACTTCCGGTAATCTGAACATTAGCTACATAAATGAGAGTAACCTCCCCTTGTTTGCTCCCTTGAGGAATCCGTATGTTTTGGTCGGCCATTTTCATTTCACCGGAAATCTACACTGAAAATACGAATTTGTTCGAATCAATACAACTGCATGTTTTAACACAAAAATATTACAAAATGTGTTCTTAATAGCAATTGAGTTCATTTCAAATAATGCGCAAGCACAATTAAGAACACATTGTATGATATTTTCGTGTTAAGACATGCAGTTGTATTGATTCAAACAAATTCGTATTTTCAATGTAGATTTACGGTGAAATGAAAATGGACGACCAAAACATACGGCTTCCTCAAAGTGAAACAAACAAGGGGAGGTTACTCTCATTTATGTAGCTAATGATCAAATTACCCAACTTCCCACCATATCAAAAGAAATGTTTCACAGAAAAATGCAACACATCTGTAACCAAAAATAAAATGAAGTTACAACTCAAACTTATATTATTTGGACTAGCAAATATATGCACCCTCCGTGGGTGCAAGTATTTTAGTTAAATTTTATAATAAAATATCATATTAAATTAGAAAGGCTAATGAAACTGAATAAGAATGTAGATAAAAAGATTTTGAACAGAGGGGGTATGATTGAAAATAGAACAACTTTGAAACTAACTCTTCCTCATTTTCTGTTACTCCGTCTTTCATTGGTAAATTTTTCCTAATTAAACTGTTTAGTTAAAATAGGAGTAAAGAATAATATTACAGTTATTTCTTCTTGTTAAGGGATTTCTTTTAAGATTTATTGAAGAGATTTTTGCTCATATTCAATAAGATAAAACCAAACAATTAGAAATCAATAATACTAAGCATATATTTATTAAAATCAATTTTTTAAAGATCAATATGCAAATTAGCCTTCTCATTCATACTGTAAACCGCTAATTTGTTGTATATATAAATACAATTGCATGTTATTAGTATGTAGATATGGTCGACAGTGTAAGTAATGTAAAACAATTTTATTAATAATTGAGGTTTAAATAAGAATAAAATCATGGAGAATATGATGTAGATAACTAAAGGAATTGTGACTTGTATAGTAATATAGTTTCGGTTACAGACAGACAAACCCACAATCTCCATTATAATAAAGATTATTCGGACTATTGTTTTTATCTTTATTGTTATATACACAACTTTTCGGTCGATATGCCCACCGAGCTTACTGATGGACACATGGTACAACGGATATAAGGGTTGAGTTAATATAGTTCTAAGTGACAATCATCTTTAGGTTGCAGGTTCAATCCTAGCCCAGGGCGATAATAAGATAGAATACTTAACATAGCTTAACACTTGTACCCGATCATGGTTAATGGAATGAGAACAGTCTACCCCCGTGAATTGAATAAAGGGTTCGGTTCGAAGTTCCGTGAAGGCTTCTCGAGTTCGAGAAGGTTCCCGGGTTCGACACGAAACACCTGACGAAGGCCTGGGGGGGTACATCGGCCGAAACGTTGTGTATATAAAAATAAAGATGAGGACAATAGTCCGAATAATCCAAATAATACAGATTATCAAGCCTCATCTAAATAAAAAAAAATCAGAGAATTAACTCAAACTCAAAATCACCCACACACTCTCTTGATGTTCAAATTCTCAACAGAAAACTTGATTACAGCAAATAAACTCCCCAAAAATGTTTGAATACCTAATTAGCAATAGAAGTATTCGGCATAAAATAACCCAAGGGGGTGACATGCCGTAAAATGCAACCAACCAATCTACCAACCAATCAAACTTAACCCTCTAAGTTACAGCATCTTACTGCTTTTATGCAACAAAAATCTCGCTAAAATGTGCAGTATTCTGTGTACCATAGTAAAATATTGGATTTTTGTTTGGAAGGAGTTCGTGGCAAAAGTGAAGAGAGAACAACGGGGGAGGAGGACAAAGAGAAAATGAGATGAAGAAGAGACTAAAGAAAAGATGGGAAAAGAGATGTTGAGAAAGTAGGGCGGGACAACGAATGGAAGAGGAAGAGACAGAAGGAGAGATAAAGAGGAGAATAAAGAGAAAAGGAGGAAGAAAGATGTCGGAATAGGGAAGAGGGAATAACGAAATAGAAGAGAGAGAGGGGGGTAGGTAGGTAGAAAGAGAGATTAAGAAAAGAGTAAGAGAGAAAAAGAGGAAGTGAGATTTCGAGAAAGTGAAGAAGGAAGAAGTAGAAGAAAAAAGAAGAAGTAGAAGAAACAACAACAACAAAACAAAAGAAAGAAAAGAAAGAAAGAAAGAAAGAACAAACGAACAACAACAAAAGAAAGAAAAAGAAAAGAAGAAGAAGAAAGAAGAAGAAGAAAGAAGAAGAAAAACAACAAAAACAACAAAGAAAAGAAAGAAAGAAAGAAAGAAAGAAAGAAAGAAAGAAGAAGAAGGAAGAAGAAGAAGAGAAGAAGAAGAAAGAAAGAACAACAACAACAACAACAACAACAAAAGAATGAAAGAACGAAAGAAAGGAAGAAGAAGGACAACATAAAAGAACGAAAGAAAAGAAGAAGAAGAAGAAGAAGAAGAAGAAGAAAGAAGAAGAAGAAAGAAGAAGAAGAAGAAATTGGAGGAGAGGGAGACGAATAATGAGAAAAAGGAAGAAAGCTGTTTAGAAAGTAAAGAGGCACCAAGAAAAGATAGAAAAAGAGAAAAAAAGAGAAACTACATATACGAAGAAGTTTGATTTCTTTGTTTAATGACATATCAACCTTAGTGGTTTATTTAATGCCAAAACTATCCTTGTAGAAGAACATTAGTGGTACTATTTAACCTATAGCTGGGTAAGTGAGAGAGATTCATACATTTCTTTTCTCCGCGTTTTAGTCCGAAAGTGAACGTAATAGTCAGATTGAAGTTCTAACTCGTTCACTTCTATATCACAGTTCAACAGGTTAACCACTTCCCCACGACGAATCCTCCCGAATCTTTGTAATATAGATAACCATATAGTTGTTGACATGAAACAAGCTTTAGATTAACTTTTAAATACATCTCTTATATAAAGAGAATCCCCCATATATACTCCTACCTTTTAAAAATTAAAACTTAACTCTCTTATGAATCAAAGATACGTGCATTTTGGTATTTCTAGTGGAAAACGGATATTATTAGGTATTATTACCAAACTCCACGCCACTGAAACTCTGTGAGCAAAAATCAATTTGCATAAATTTATTTTTTGAACTCCTATATATTTATATTTTGGGTACAGCGTTTCAATGATCTCGATGTTTTAATTAGATAATATCTAATTTTATCCGTTTTCATTTCATTATGTTCGTCAACGGATAATAAAATCCTAATATCTTGGGTTAGAAGAAAATTAACTTTTTATTTAGAAAATAAAATTGTTAGGCGCGATTTTGTTTATTGGCAACACTGTAAACAGAAACGTACACAGACCAATCACCCACTCTGCTAATGGCGAGTGAGGCCACATGTTCTGTCTTCGTTCATCGTTCGAAGCGGAACCACCTAGCCTAATTATACTGTATGTTGCCTCTTCAAGTGTAATAGTGCCAACCATACACATTATATATATATATATATATATATATATATATATATATATATATCATATCATCACAGCCTTCACGTATTTCCACGTGCACGCGCATGACATCATACACATACGCACAAACGAAAATACGCACACGTACAAACAAAAATAACATTCCGCAACACGAGAATACAGTTAAAAAAACGCACACATTCGACCATTTCTGTCATTTAAAAAAAAACATTTCGTTTACCTGATCAATGCTTTTAACAGGAAACCATTGGTAGTAATATCGTTCCCAAATAAATGAATAAAAGCTAAAACATTTATTTGTCACTTCATTCAACTATCAATGCTCTATCACAGATATTGAGCACTCTTCTAATAACACTGTACGTTGGATTACTATCACTTTTTCAAGTATACTAGTACCAACCATAAACATTAATATATATATATATATATATATATATATATATATGTGTGTGTGTGTGTGTGTGTGTGTAATGTTGTAAAAATTGAAAAAACACAAGTTTCATTAACGAATGATGTTTATCAAGCCTATGCTGCAGTGTTTCGGTATGTTTCGATAGACCTTTATCAGGGCTTTCGTTGGTTTAAGGAAAAAGTAAATTATTGAGTTAAACAAAAGTCTGTGAGCCTCTGTTTTTTTGTTGTGTGGTATTCTTTCCATTTATCAAAATCAAATTAAAAAAATACAGACACACACACTTAGATCACATAGTATAAACGGGAACGCCGACGTGGTATAACACTTTTTTTTCATTCATTAAAAATTAGTTTCCAAGAATTGTGGGATAAATTATGTAACGTAGTTTAGATTAAGACTCCGTCAGCAATTTTAAGCGTGTCTTTTCTTCCTCACATTTGAAGATCAACAAAAACATTTCTCGCATCATACTTGTGCAACTTTTGAAACACAAACCGCTTTCCAATATCTCGGTTTACTTTTTATAACGTTCATCTTAATGCACATATCAATATTTTGGGGGGGGAAATGCGATGTCGCATGTCGATCCTTTGTTTCTTATTTCTAATTTTTTTTTAGTAATATCCTTCTGTATGTTTGCTATGTACCGTTTTTTGTTTTTTTTACCTTGTATCTGTTTGTTTCACCCAATGCGGAAAACTTGAGCTTCCCACATGTTAAAGAACAAAAAGAGAGAAAAAAAGGGAGAAAAACAACTGCTTCCTACCCCACACCGTCAACAGTCACTCGTTTCCAACTGGCGACTAGTCTATATTATGTTACTTATACCACCGGAAAAGTAGGAAGCGCAAGGTGTAATGGTTAAGTCATGGGAAATGGACTCGTCGCCCCGGTTTCAAATCCTGGGCGTGGTAAATTGCATTTCACTTAGCGCTAATACCCTTGGGAAAGGTATGAATCCTACCCCCCCCCCCCAGCTACGGGTAAATATAGGGCAGACTGGGCTCTTTAACCTTGGTTAGGCAACCGGTCTAGGAGAAGGCAACTCTTAATTCAAACCTGTTGAACTCCGCTTAAGAAATTGACCTTGTGTCGCATCCTGCTTGTGCGGAGGGGTTGGTAAATTATATATAGCACCGGAAAATACTTACACTATTCTACAGAATTCAATATGTTATATATCCCTTTTGTATCGGGTATATAAATGGCGAGAGGAGAGAACAGTTCTTAAGAGGGTTCCATTTCGCCGACTGGCCATTTTCATTTGGGGTGATTTCTTCCTCTGTGCTGGCTCCGGTTGTCTGTGTTCATTCTCTTTGTTTCTAATAATGAACTTTGTTTATTTTCTAAGACATCTTTATTAAAAATGAAGCCCAAAAGGGTTCAACCAGGAATTGAGAAGATGACTTACTTGGGAACAGACGACTATCACGTCTGGCCCCTTCGACTAACCGCCAAATTCTTATTACTCTAACTCAGTTCCCTTTACACGTTTTGCCTTTAGCCAATCAGAAATCAGCGGCTAGGTTAGTGAAAGGTGAACAATAGTCAATAACTCAATGGTAACTTTCCATTGACAAATACCGTCATTTAAATTTTACTACACTAGAGTCATAATTCGTAGGTAACCCACGAATTATGTAACAAATACTACTACTACTACTACTATGACGACGACGACGACGTCGACAACTATTATTATTAGTACTAATATTTCTACTGTTACTACTAGTATTACTACTACAACGGCTATTACTACAATGATTATTATCTATATATTAATACGCTTGTTCCTTAATCTTCCGACTATAATCATCTTGCAACACTCTCTGGGTAAAAATAAGACCCCCCAAATCGTCCAAGATGGAGTGGGAAAATGTAAACCCTGATTATCTGGAGTTTCTTATCCACCTAATTCTTATTTCTTATGAGCGGCGTTACCTCAGCCAAATAATGGACCAATCCCTTTTTATTATAAAGAAAGAAATAGAAAAAAAAGACATACTACACAGAAAAAATATAAGAAAGAAAGAAAGAAAGAGCATAGAAGAAAGATAGACAGAAATGGGGTACGCGCGCGGAAGCGATAGCACTAATTTGTTTCAATCAATCATAATGAAAAGATAAAAAGAAGGAAAGAAAAAAAATGAGTGAGAGCGAGTTAAATGAAGATAATTTTTACATATTGAACTATTTACCAATAGCTCTTAAGTAAACATAATAAACGTAATAAACGTAATAATTGAATTATCATATCATGGTATATCAACAGGTCCTGCTAGTCGTTATTAATACTACAGTATTGGATCCCCCTCAGAAAATGAAAGAACTGAACCACTTTTTATTATTGCTATGAATTTTAATAAAACTGGCTTAGACACACATAAGATTTTCCCTAGACATCTAGTGTTGTATTGTCCTCACCGGAAA
>CM042153.1:24229556-24236098 GCA_023376005.1 Doryteuthis pealeii
TGTCGGTGAAATGTTGCTGGTGAAATGTCTGTCAGTGAAATGTCTATCGATGAAATGTCCGTCGGTGAAATGTCTGTCGATGAAATGTCTGAAATGATGAAATGTTAGTCGTTGAAATGTTAGTCGATGGAATGTCTGTCGGTGAAAATGTATGAAATGTCTATCAGCTATTTGTCCGGGTCCCACGCATTTACCCAGTCCCTCTGACACGGTCAATTTTTAAGCAGAGTACAATTGGTTTGAATTTTTCCTTTTCCTGGATGAGTTGCTACACGAAGGCTAAAGAGGTCAATTTGTCCTGCTATTTACCCAGATTGACAGAAGAGATGGACCCTTGCATTTCCGAAGGGTATTAGCGCGAAAGTGAAACGCAAACATCCTGGTCCAGGATTTGAACGCGGCTCACTGTGTCCATTTCCTACGACGATAACTATTAGACCACACGTCTCGTAAGGGGAGACGTAGTTTAAAAAATTCCCAACTGATGCCGGAAGAAACGAATAATAATGAACCCAATATATTTACAATATGCACCATGTAAATTAAGAACAACTTATAATACAAGCCAGCAATAAAATTACACCATGAGTGCTTATAATTGTTTTCAACTATTTTTGTGCCACGTGAACCTGTTTTTAAAATCTACTCTGAACGCTGATTGGCTCCAGCATTAGCCAACCAGATGTACAGAAGCCGAGGTCTGCATTGACAGAACTCTATTTAAAGCCAGTTTATCTGTTAACGTTGAACAAGATAGGTGATGCATTAGGGTCTGATCATTTCTAGTGGGGTCTAACTGGCGAGGTGTATTAGGTCATTTTAAGCAGGGTTTCACAGATTTTTATTCAGACCAGTTGCCATAGAAATGTTAAAGGACCCAGTCTTACCTACTATACCTACTATTTACCCATAGCTCGAGGGAGAATAGTTGGATTTATACCATTATTAGTAGTATTAGAACTACATGAATTACAAACAACATTGGCCAGGATTTGAACTGGGGGTCACCGTATCCATTTCATACGACGATAACCATTACACAACGATCGCCGCTTCCCTGATGTAGGAAGTAATTTGTTGACAGCGTTAAAGTGAAATTTTCTGACTGAATCAGAGAGAGAGAGGGGGGACAGATAGACAGACAGAGGAGAGAGAGAGAGAGAGAGAGAGAGAGAGAGAGAGAGAGAGGGGGAGGAGAGGGAGAGAGAGAAATGAGAATAGGAAAAGGAAGAGAATTTCAAATACCCTTCCAGTGACCATTCCTCATCTGCTGGTTACTCATTTGTGCTGACCCCTTCCTTTAGCCATAATTGAGAGAATAGTGCCAAGGGCCAAATGAGAACCATTTATTGTTGCAACCCAGTAATTTATATCAACTGCTTGTCTCATTTGCAGTCCATCTACAATGTCTATATACGTTCGAATGATTTATGAGATGTCCATCTGTCGATGTATATGCACACACACACACACACACACACACACACACACACACACATATATATATATATATATTTATATATATATATATAGTCATATATAATATATATATATATATAATATATATAGTCATCCACAGACACCGTGTTCGAAATATCACGTCGCTTCAGTGTGGCTAGACATTTGTAAGGTACCTACAGCTGGGATAGAAACCCGATCGATTCATCCTCAGTAGGACTGCTTAACCTCTTGGCTATCGTCACCTACAGAATGGGAAGGAGATTTTAACTGTTTAATACTCACGTTTGTATGTAGGTAAAATCCGCCATAGAGTGCTCAGTCCCTCTTGACACACCTTGTATTCTGAAAGAAAATAACGTTCCATCCATTCATTAATTTTTTTTTCAGTATACAAGGTGTGTCAAAAAGTAGCAAGTTTTTACCAAGATAGAAATGAAGAATGAATGGAACATTTTTTTTTTATTTTACTTTAGCAGTATTTTTTTTCTCTAATACTTTCTTATCTCTCGTTTCATTTTGAATGGATTTATTTCCATATTTTACCGCACACATATACCTCCACAAATATAAATGATGGAAATGATTTCAAAAAATATTTTTCTTCATGAAGCAATGTATGGCCTTGACTGTTGTCATTTGATATGACCAAGTTTCTTACTTATTTATTGTATTAATTTGATTTATTTTAACGGCACCTCAATATATATAGGGTTACTTCATGCATAGTGGGAATCGTTCATTGTGTATTCATATTAAAATTTTTGTGTAGTTGTCTCTTAAAGTTTTTTTTTGCACACGGTCCTATTGAATCTATTAATAATGGAGGTTGGGGTATTTCTGTCTGTAGCCAAAATTACGTCACAGCTTACGACACAATAATCTAAATGATTGCGTAAGTCTATTGATGAGAATTTAATTTATTTTCAAAATCGTTAATATATAGAATAAAAGCAACCCTGTATTATATACACTCAAAATTTGAGTACGCAATTTTTAAAATCGTTTTTTACTTTCGCTTTTTTTTTCAGTAACAAGAAGTTAACAAAAAAGTTTACAAATAAATAATAAATACCTACGATTTTATTTAAAATTTATGCGTAAAATATTCAAAATAATTATTTGATTAATAATTAATAGATGCACGCAACATTTTATTTGAGAGGGACTGGACTAAGTTCCCACTTAAAATTGTTTTATTTTTTTACCCCTTTAATAAATTTGATGATTTTCCTTACTTATGATACAAACACTGTGACAGAATTTTTACCCACCCCCCAGCAATATCTTTCAAAAATTAATTTTTACACCGCCCAAAGGCCATTTTTTTTTTTTTTTTTTTTTTGCTAGTACAAATAATTTTCAACCAGATCTATTTGAACCAGATGGGACCATAGCGGGTACTATCATTTCGGGCAGAGTTGTTCTTTTTTTTTGTCGAAGACCAAAAAAATAAAATAAAATATAAATGATGTATACAGAATGAAAATATATGACAGTGTATATGTTTCATGTTTTTTTGTCATTCTCGAGTCGAGAAATTTTCAGCACTCTCCGGAGTCGATGGAATATTTATTCTAAGGAAAGTACACCATGAAGGTTGGTTGGTTGGTTGGTTGGTTGGATTTTACGGCATATCAACCCATTGGGCCATTTTATACCGAAAACGTTTCACTCCTTTCGAGCTTTTCTCACCAGCGTAAGCTGATGGTCTTTCATTGGAGTCTGAGCGACACAAAGTCGCCTCAAGTCTCTAGGACTCTTCTAAGTATTCTAGCTGATTTCAACAATGCTCATCTAGTCTGTTTTCTAAACTTTTAAAGACCGTTCCAAGTGCACCAACTACCATTGGTATCACTTTCACCCTCATATTCCACAGTTTTCTTTTTCAATTCTCTAACAAGGACAAGGTATTTGTCTATCTTTTCGTTTTCTTTCATCTTCACCCTGTTATCTGCGGGAACTGCAAAATCAACCATTTAACAAGTTCACTTTTTCTTGTCAATCAATACTAGGTCTGGTCTCCTGGCTGGGATAAGATGATCCGTCTTTATATAGATATAGATATTTACCAATCTCTCCGAACGAGCAGGATACGACACAAGGTCAATTTCTTAAGCGGAGTTTAACAGGTTTGAATTCAGAGTTAGCCTTCTCCTAGTCTGGTTGCCTAACCAAGGTTAAAGAGCCCAGTCTGCCCTACTATTTATCCATAGCTGGAGAGAGAGTAGGATTCATCCCTTTCCCAAGGGTATTAGCGCTAAGTGAAATGCAATTACCACGTCCAGGATTGAACTCGAGGCGACAAGTCCATTTCCCATGACTTTAACCATTACACCACGCGCTTCCTATAAAAGGCCCTGAGAATTTAATGTTTCATTTTCAAGAACAGATTCTGGTTTATGCGTATACTATTGTGTTGTATGGTCACAATTTAGTTGTGTTTGTTTTGTTTTTTGTTTTTTTTTTTGCACAATTCCCAGTGGGTCACCTTTTTAATCCAGTCATGCCTACCTTTGTATTCTCATTGTGTTAGTCCTCTGCATTCGCTTAATACATGATTGATTGTATCATCTCTGTCTCTACCCGTCCATTGATGTTGGTTTGTGTTTTATCAATTTTTATATAATTTGATCTTATGAACCATTTAATTTAATTTAATATTTTATTACATTAAAACTTAAATTCTTGCACCCGTATATTGCATATATTTGCTAGTACAATAATTTACAGTTATATACTTAGTATTCCTATCTAATGCGAATAATTTTTAAAATATTTATTTGACTTATAGATGGAACCCTAACAGATAATACCACTCTGCGTCACAGTGGACATGGGAGTAATGTCAATGAAGGGATACTCCACACTCACCAAATAACAGGAACTGGAGCCTCACGGAAGGTGCATATATTTGCTAGTATTAGTAATACAAGTATCAACTTAACATGATATGGCATTATTTTCAGCTGCATTTAAAAGCGATTTGGTTTCTCTCTCCTCTTCTTAACCATGGCCAAGTCTTTTCATTTTACAACCTCTCCAATTTGACGTTTGAAGTATCCATGTTATTGTTTTCTTCCCATTTCTGTTTTCTTGTTTGTGTTGTTTTTCTACTTGTCCTTGTGTTGCAGTTGCTGTTATTGGTTGCCGTAATTGATATTTCTTTGTTCTTTTTGTGTATTTTTCGAGTCCTTGGATTGTGGCATCTACATGATACTCAATATTGGCGAGACCTTTTCCACCTTCCTTTCTTGATACATATAGTCTGTCTATATCATCTCTTGGGTCTAATGCCTTGTGCATCGTCATTGATTTTCTTGTCTTTTCGCCTGTTTTGTCAGAGCTCCTCTCTTGTCCATTTTAAGAATGGACTAGAGTATCTTATAATGGAGACGGTCCAGTTATTTATTCATTTGATGAGATTTATGCTGCAGAGCTTGGTTTCTAGAAGTTTTCTTGTTCTTCTAAGGTATTCTTTTTTAACTTCTTTTTCATCTCTGTTTGATGGTGCCCCTTTCTAAGATTCCTAAGTATTTGAAGTTCCGCGTATCAGTATGCATAGGTCTGTGGGTTTTATTCCTATTTAAACGTAAATGTAGTATCTATATATTAATACTGGTGTTCCTAAATCTTCCGTCCGTTATCATCCTGCAACACCTTCTGGTTAAAAATGAGCCCGTCCAAATTTCAAGAGGTAAATGTAAATCCAGACAGTATCGCTTAATCGCAGATTTCTTATTTTTCCCCATTTTATTTCGCCCAATCTTAAAAATGAAACATTCCAAATTGTCTTGTGTCGCTTAAATGCCCAACGTAAAATTAGAATGAATTTAAAAAAAAGAAATTGCATGTTTGTTTTATTTGTAATTTACGGAATATATTTGGGTAATTTTGATCTTATGTCGTCCCGGCCACCCGTCGGATTTAATTTAACGATGCTTTTACCAAGCCAGTGTCAGGCGAATTTCCGACCCAACTTAGATATTTTCGAGTCGTGTTTTGTCACTTTTTGTCGGCAAATTAATGTAGATATTTTAAACACCTCCCCTCCAGATTTCTATCGGCAAATCAATGTAAATATTTTACAACCCACTTTTTAAGAAAGAGTGGGAGAGAGAGTTAAATCAAGATGATTATATTTTTTACACATTGTAGTATTTTCAATAGCTCTTAAGTAAACATACCAAACGTTGTAATCATTAAATTATCATACTGTGGTATATCCACATGTCCTGCTCGTATGAATTATTATGATATACATAGTCCGATATAGCACACAATATATCACCCAGTGCAATATGCTGGTAAAGAGTTTGTTGTCCATATTATCACCACTGATCCCTTATCAGTGGTGTGGTGGGGGTACGGTATATAACTACTTCTCAATTTGCAGGTTTTCTCTATGTTCAACGTCTACCAATGTCAACATTTATTAGCTCCCATTTGTCAGGTTTCTATTCATAAAAATCTACTTGTTTATTATTTATCACAATTACACATATTCATTCAGTTAAATGATATCTTATTATAAGATTGTGTGTTTTTCTGTCTGTAACTCTATTACTACTCAAGTCACAATTCCCTTAGTTATTTACGTCACATTCTCCATGATTTTATTTAAACCTCAATTATTAATAAGATTATTTTACATTATTAATACTGTTGATCATATCTACATACTAATAACATGCAATTGTATTTATATATACAACAAAATAGCGATTTACAGTGTGAACGGGAAGGCTAATTTGCATATTGATATTAAAAATTTGATTTTAATAAATATATGCGTATTATTATTGATTTCTAATTGTTTGGTTTTATCTTAATGAATATGAGCAAAAAATCTCGGGGATAAATCTTAAAAGAAATCCATTAACAAGAAAAAATAACTGTAATTTTATTCTTTACTTCCTATTTTAACTAAATAGTTAAATTAGTAAAATTTAACAATGAAAGACGGAAGTGATGGAAGAGTAAGATTCAGTTGTTCTATTTTCGATTATAGCTCCCTTTTCAAATCTTTTATTCCTGCAATTCTTATTCTATGTTTATATTTAGCCTTTTAAATTAATTTTAAT
>CM042153.1:24236198-24292490 GCA_023376005.1 Doryteuthis pealeii
GAGACGCTGCGTTGACTATAGTCACCGTCAGGAGGATGGACCAAAGCGCATCCCCAAAGGCTGGCATCCCCAAAGACCTCCGTATTGGTGAATTTTAGTGGAGGGCGACCACGCCTGCGCTTTTAAAGATGTCTGCAAAGAAGGACATGAAGACATGCCACATCAACACAACAATGGAGGCTTGTGAAGAAGACCATGGCGAACCTTGTACATCCTCGTCAAAACAAGGAACGAGAAGGAGGAGTGAAAGAGAGGAAAGAACACGCCGCAGAAAAAGACCCAAAGGAAAGAGAGACAACAGCAACTCCAGCAAGCATCACTATTTGATTGCAGTCACTGCACCAGAGATTGCCATTCAAAAATTGGTCTGTTCAGCCACTCATGCAGTTGCAGATTTTTAAAAAGTGGGCACTACGCTATCTTCTTTAGTAGACGGAAGGATGCCAACAACAACGACAACAATATATATATATTCCTTTTTGAAAAGCTAATAATATTAAGAAGAAGAAGAAGAACAACAACAACACACAAGTGGAAGGGGCGGAGGAGCGGTATTGAAAGAATAAGAAAAGAAGAAAAAAGAGGGGGAAGAGGGTGATTGCAAGAGAAGAGATGAGGGGGGGGGGAGGTAGGGCGGTATTTAGAGAGAAGAAGAGAAGAGAAGTGTAGCTGGACTAGAAAGAAGAGAAGAAGAAGAAGAAGAAGTGGGAGCTGTATTAGAAGAAGAAGAAGAAGAAGAAGAAGAAGAAGAAGAAGAAAAGAAGAAGAAGAAGAAGAAGCGATGTAGAAGAAAAAGAAGAAGAACAACAACAACAACGAGTGCGAGAGCGGTATTGAGAAAGAATAAAAAAAAAGAAGAAAAAAGAGGAGGGAAGAGGGTGGTATTGCAAGAAGAAGAGGATGAGGGGCGTATTAGAAGAAGAGAGCAGAAGAGAAGAAGAAGAAGAGAAGAAGAAGAAGAAAAGAAGCTGGCATTAAAAACAGAGTAGTTAGATTTTTGAAGGTTCTTAAAGTAAAAGAAAGAGAAAAAGTAATAAAAAAGAAAGTGTCGCTACTCCGTTAAAAAAAGAGTTTTTTTTTTGACATAAGATTTCTTTGGCAGGTGTTCGATTATCTCGGGAAACTTTACATTAGACAAAAGATATTAAGTTGAAAATGTGTATATTTTCTATTTGTTTTTCATCTCTATCTCTCCTTTAGATTAGAAAATTTGCTAGGTGTTATGGTAGCTCATTGAATTTCCAGGTGCCAGACATTGTCTCTACCCCAACCCCCACCTTCTCCTCCTCCTCCTCCTCCTCTTTTCTTCTCCCTGATTTTCTATTTTTCTGTTTTCTTGTTGCAAAACTTTCCTTTTATGGTAGCCCGCAGTATTCTTAAATTATTGAAAGTGAAACTAAAAAAAACCCACAAACGCTAGTTGAAATGCATAGTGTGTCGACAAATAAAATAGAATATACACATTAGCTCAGTCGGCATATCAGTAGCACATGGACCTATGCGGTAAAGTGAGGGGCTGATGGTAGGTGCGGTGCTCCACCTCAGACGCCAGAAGCAATCTCCTATGTGAAAGGGGATAGACTCCCTCGCTGTCTGGCTGATACAGACTTTAGGCCACCCCGACGACTTTACTTACTTATATATTTTTGGGAGATCATGTGCTTAGTTGAAGTCATACCTAATTTGAAAATTAATTAGTTATAATTAAATGAATTAGGCGTGCATATCGGTTTAATTCCTTTAATTATAACTAATCAATTTTCAAATTAGGTATGACTTCAATTAAGCACATAATCTCCCAAAAATTGTCGGCTATCACCATTTCAAACAGATTGTTTGTCCACTTCTTACTTATTATAATATATATATATATATATATATATATATATATATATATATATTATAAAAAAGATGGTCCGCAAAATGTATAATTCAGTACTGATGGTATAGAATTAATCCTAAACAACAACTCTTTTCAATTCAACAACAAGAACTACATCCAAACACTAGGAACTGCTATGGGAACGAAGTGGGTGCCAACCTACGCCACCCTAACCCTAGCATATTTAGAAAAACACTCTATGAGAATATAGAACAAAAATATGGTACCATTATCAAAATGAATTTTGTTAGATTATGGAAATGATATTTGGATGACTGTTTCATATTCTGGAAATGCTCATGGGGTGATATCACCGAAATACACAAACTACTACAAAATCTACACCCCAAAATAAAATTTACCATGGAACACAATTTTAAGGAACTACCATTCTTAGACATCATGATTAAAATTGTAAGTGGCCAAATTATCACAGACATTTACCATAAACCCACAGACACCCAACAATATCTACATTTTAAAAGCCACCCAAAAAAAACTGCATAAAATCCATCCCTTACGCACTTGCACATAGGATATATACCATAGACACAGACAAAAGCCTCCAACAAATTCGTCTAAAAGAATTACATAAAACCCTCCTCCAGAGAGGCTACCCTACAACACTCATTAACAAGGGATTTGTTAGATCAAGATTAGAGCAACTTCGAAACCCTAAAAAACATAACAACGAACAACACCTAGCATATATTTCAACATATAACAAGAACATCCCGGAAATTTTAACAAATATACTACACCAACTCGAAAACAATGAAAAAATTAAAAACATATTAAACACAACAAAAATAATAAGGAGCAAAAGACAATAAAAAAAATCTTAAACAAATATTAACCTCATCCAAATTTGGGGAACACTGTTGAGAATTTTGGTATATAAGGCGTGTGGTAAATGACCACTTCTACTTATAGACTCGCCGATAGACATGTGACCAACCTATTGACCAACCATTGACAGTATTCTGCTGCTGATATTATTATTTATACTGGCTGTTCTAATCTTAGCTACTCATAATTACTTGGATCTTCGTGGACGACGGAACATAGGATTATATCACAGGACTTATTCGCTTACCAAAGGATTCTATAACTCAGGACTTACTTATTTACTTTAAGTTCTTTACAACTGGCCAAGGATGGCGGCCAGATACTTAACAAACACACTACACAGGGTGTCTCAAAATGCAGAAACAGAAGATGTGGAGTATGTAACATAATCATAGAACATCCTATACATACAAAAACCCTCACACAATATTCAAAATAAATAGAAATCTTGACTGCATCTCAAAAATGTAATTTACATAATAGAATGCATAAACTGCAAAAAAATATATATTGGATGCACATCATCACTAAATAAAAGAATCTCACTACACAAAAGCAGCATTAGATTAGCTAACACTAGAAACCTATATATATCGAAGCATATCTTTGAATGTAATCAGGGGAATTTTAAGTTGATGCCAATATACCAAACTGATGACTATACTCTGCTCCTAGTTAAAGAAAAACATTTCATAGAGAAATACAAACCTGAACTAAATCGGACTTAACTACACACATACATACACACAACAATAACTTCACTACACAGACATATATGATCTACATAATAGAACACACAAACTATGTAATGTATGTACATATATGCATGCATAACAAAGCTCTCTCCAAAAAACACACAAAACAACCATAAACAGAGACACGCGTACATAGGAACACACAGGAACACACAAAAACACACACACAAACACACCAGAACACACAACTAAACTGAAATTAACCACACACATGCATGCACACACATACATGCACACACAACAATAACAACAACTTTACTACACAAAAATGTGAACTATGTATTAAAATACACAAATTATACAATGTAAAATATATGTATATATATGTATATGTATGTATATATATATGTATGTATATATATATATATATATATATATATATTATTATATGTGTGTGTGTGTGTGTGTGTGTGTGTGTGTGTGAAATATGTATATGCAAACTATGTAATGTAAAATATACACATCAATTTTTTTTATGCATATAGATAAACATACACCCAACACAACCATGAACATAGACACATATACATAACAGACACACACCACACACACACACACACACACGCACACACACAAAGTAAGCCACACACACACACAAATTCTTTAGAACAATAAGTAAATTACAAACAGAAAAATCAGAGATCTAACAAACAACATCAGAAGAAGGAGTTTGTCTATTAATATAAACAAATAGACAACCATAACATTTCAAGACCTTAAAATTAGAATTTATGATCTACCACAAAGGAACAAAAACACTTGCTAAAACACAGATATTACAAATTATATTTATATATATATTTACCAACCCCTCCGCACGAGTTGGATGCGACACAAGGTCAATTTCTTACACGGAGTTTAACAGGTTTGAATTCAGAGTTTCCCTTCTCCTAGACTGGTTACCTAGCCATGGTTAAAGAATTCAGTCTGCCCTGCTATTTATCCATAGCTGGAGGGAGAATTGGATTTCCCAAAGATATTAGCGCCTATGTGAAATGTCAACGGCTTCTTCCAAGAATTGAACTCGCGTTGACGAGTCCATTTGTTAAGACTCTAACCATTAGACCACGCGCCTCCATATTACAAATTATATCTCTCTACACGCCCATCAAACAATCTACCGTGGTGAATGGGTTGCGTAAAATGGGGGGCCCATTTTGTTGCAATAACTAGACAGGTCCATTAATACTGAATAGCGAGATCGAATTCTCACTTTTACCCGAGGTGAACGGTTGTGTAAATACCTGGGCGTCCTATCGTGATGTATTGACTTGCATGCGAGTCTCGCAGATCCATTACAACTGAATAGTGAGTTCGATACACGCTGGATGCTCCATAATTGCGTCACATCCTACCCGTAGCGAACAGATAGGGTAAATACCTATCCTTGGGAAAGGAATGCATTTAATTATTTTCCCTCCTGGATACGGCAATCGGTCTAGAAGAAAGAAAACTCTAAATTCAAACTCTAAATTGCTTTTATGATTGGTCGTTTCATATTTATGTTATAAAATTGGTACTTTCCTGTATCAAAAGTATTTTCATTTTTTTATTTCATTCTCGTATTTGTGTATGAATGTAGGACATTGGGATACAAGAAGAAGAAGAAGAAGAAGAAGAAGAAGAAGAAGAAGAAGAAGAAGAAGAAGAAAGCAAATTGTAGAAAAAGAAGTGGAGGAAGAAGAAAGCTAAAGAATAAGAAGAAAGGAAGGGGGAAAAGGAGGAGGAGAAGAATAAGAAGAAGAAGAAGAAGAAGAAGAAGAAGAAGAAGAAGAAGAAGAAGAAGAAGAAGAAGAAGAAGAAGCAAATTGTAGAAAAAGAAGTGGAGGAAGAAGAAAGCTACATAAGAAGAAGAGGAAGGGGGGAAAGGAGGAGGAGAAATAGAAGAAGAAGAAGAAGAAGAAGAAGAAGAAGAAGAAGAAGAAGAGAAGAAGAAGAAGAAGAAGAAGAAGAGGGGACGTAGATAGAGATCGCTGCTCACTAAGTAGTTATAACTAGTATTTCTTTTTTTTCATTATATCATATCACATATCATATCTCATGTCATATACAATCCCATAACATCATATCACATCATGTCGTATGATATCGCATCATATCACATCATATCACATATTCTACCATAGACAGATAGACATGAACAGACTGAGATATATAGATATTGTAAATGCTTATACACATATTAAATTGTACAAGGTGTGTCGAAATGTATCGAGATTTTTTTGTACTTTTTGACACACCATGTATTCTGAAAATAAAATAACGTTCCATCCATTCTTTATTTCTATCTTGGTAAATACAGCTTTAAACTTTCTTGACACACCTAGTATTCTGAAAAAAATTAATGAATTGATCGTTTCTTTTTTTTTCAGAATACAAGTTGTGTCAAAAAGAACAAAAAATCTTGATACTTTTTTGACACACCTTGTGTTATTATATTATAGATATTCAGCCATAAAAAAAATTCTATAGGGACACCTTCCTCATAATGCCTTGAGAATGTTGGGAATATTCATTAAAAATAACCAATAATTTCTACTATTATCTGCGTTATTCGGACTATTGTCCTCATCTTCATTGTTATCTGTACAACGTTTCGGCTGATATGCTCTCCGGCCTTCTTCAGGTATTTCTTGTCAGACTCGGGAACCTTCTCGGACAAATGGCCTAGTGGTTAAAGGAGTTAGGTTAAGACAGTTCTAAGTGACAGTTATCTCTGGATTGCAGATTCAATCCTGATCAAGGGCAGCAGTAACATAGAATAATAATTAACACAGCTTACCCCAGCTATGGTTAAGCGAAATGAGAACAGGATACCCCTGTGGACTGAATAAAGGGTTAGGTTCAAAGTTCCGTGATGGCTCCCGATTACGACAAGAAGGATCCCGAGTTCGAAAAGAATGTTCCCGAGTCCGAGAAGGTTCCCAAGTCCGACAAGAAATACATAAAGAAGACAGGAGAGCATATCGGACGAAACGTTGTACAGATAACAATGAAGATGAGGACAATAGTCTGAATAACGTAGATGATAGTAATCATCAAGCCTCATCTCAAACATTCAGAGAAATACAATAATTTCTATTTCTTAAAAGAATATTTTGATAAAGATTTCCACTTATCTTCACCTTCCGATATATCCGCTAATGAAATTATTAAAAAAATCAGCAGAACCTGTGGATATGCCATAGTATGATAATCTAATTATTACAACGTTTAATATGTTTACTTAAGAGCTATAGCAATATACTTCAATATGTAAAAAATATGATAATCTTGATTTTCTCACTTTTTCTCTCTTTCCTTCTTTCATTATGTTCGATTGAAACAGATTCACGATATCACCTCCTCTCTATATCTTTTTCATACTCTCTTTCTTTCTTTCTTTCTTTCCTTCTTTTTTATTATATTTTTTTCTGTTTAGCATGTCCTTTTCTAGTAAAAACGGAATGGTTTATAATTTAGCTGTGGCGTCACTCATAAGAAATAAGAATTCTGCGGATAAGCAACACCAGATAATCAAGGTTTACATTTTTTGCATTTCATCTTGGACGATTTGGATGGTCTGATTCTTAATCAGAGGGTGTTGTGAGATGATAACGATCGGAAGTTTGTTTATTTGTTTTGTTTTACGGTGTATCAATCTCAGTGGTGTTGTGTGCTAGCCTATCCTACCTTGCGTCGGGAATGAATGCGCTGGTCCAGGACTATTTACACACGGCTGTCTGAGAACATCGTAGTGATTCCTTAAACTGCTTCAGTGTCGGCCTCTGGAGCGGCTAAGTAAAATTAACAGCGTTGATCCCAGTGGTCTCCCCCCACCAGGCAATACCTGCCCCCTTGATTTAAAGGGGCAGGGCTGGGTTTATTGCCCTGTGCCTGAGGGAGAATGCCGACAGGATCGACGCATTTTTTGTGCCTACCACCCATGGGCTTCGGCTTGTGGGAGGGCCCACATAAAATGTCCTTGTGTCACGCCCTCATAAGTGGGATGAGAGGCAAGTATCCCACCCATGAGCTTCGGCTTGTTGGTGGGCCCACATAAAAATGTCCTTGTGTCACGTCCTCATAAGTGGGATGAGAGGCAAATACCTTGCTTGAGCCTGATTCAGAGTGCTTCGGCCACTGGAGTGGCTAAGTAAAATTAACAGCGTTGGTACCAGGGGGCTATCTCCCCAGGCAATACCTGCCCCCTTGGTTTATACTGGGTTTATTGCCCAGCGCTTGAGGTGCCCCTTTGAGGGGGAATGCTGATGGGATCGATGCATTTTTTATACCTACCGCCCATGAGCTTTGACATAAAATGTCCTTGTATCACGCTCTCATAAGTGGAATGAGAGGCAAATATCCTGAGACTGCAAAAGTTACGCGAACCGTCTACCTCGAAGTTTTAGCACTCTGTTAAGAGTTACTATATGTCTGGCGCACATGTAGTTTGAATGTACTAGTATACTGAATACTGTATGATCCAGTATACAAAAGTGGGTTATTTAATGCCGACAAATTTTTAAATAAATTCATTCTTGGTGAATATTAAATCTTTTTATAAACTCAGTTTTTTCTATTTGACCCATAGATGAAATGCTAACAGTGTTACCACTCCGGGTCAGAGTGGACCTGGGAGTAATGATGATGAAGGAGTACTACACATTCCCCGAGTTCCAGAACTGGAACCTCACCATCAGATAGAGTTTAACTTCATAGCCAGGACACCCCCACCGCCTACTAGCACATATATGATAAAAGAGTGAAATGGACTCGTTGCTCCGAGTTCAAATCCTGGACGTGGTAATTGCATTTCACTTTAGCGCTAATACCCTTGGGAAAGGTATGAATCCTATTCTCCCACCAGCATATGGATAAATAGTAGGGCAGACTGGACTCTTTAACCTTGGTTAGGCAACCGGTCTAGGAGAAGGAAACTCTGAATTCAAACCTGTTGAACTCCGCTTAAGAAATTGAGCTTGTGTCACATCCTACTCGTGCGGAGGGGTTGGTAATATATATATATATATATATATATATATATATATATATATATATATATATATATATATGATAAAAGAGTTGGGTTTTTCCATGAGGTCAATAGGGTTGGAACAATCATATAGGTGCTAGGGCTTGACACGAACAGCCGATTAATCGGAGGGTGCCTGACTGCCCGTCTAGCCTAAATAAGGGCCAAAATGGAGTACAGCATGTCGTGGACTACTCAGCCACCAGGATTCCATACTTGCATCACGGATCACTACCCACGGCCAACATGTGGCCCATTATGGGGTGTCTTATCCCTCTGCAGAGGTGCAGTCGGTGTATTCTACAGCCCAGGGCTACGGTCGGAAGATTAAGGAACAAGAGCATCAGTATATATATATAACAAGTGCATGTGAACGCCTTTCAGGATTTTTAATGACTATTTAATATAAAAGAATTGTCTTTTCTTTATGGTGGGGGGATTTTACCCGCCAAAAACATCTTTATTCACGCATCATAAAATTCTTGTTATGAACCGTGGAGTAAAAGTTTTTCCACCTTATCATAAAGAAGCAACTATTTTGCAATAGGCTTAATCTTCCACAATGGCACAGGATATATATATAATATATATATATATATATATATATATATATATATATAAGAAGAGAGAGAGAGAGAGAGAGAGAGAGAGAGAGAGATAAATCGATAGATAGATATATAGCTATGAATAGAATTATATAAAAAATACAGAGATATGGACGGTTTGAAATATGAACAGAATAGATAGATAGATAGATAGATAGATATGAGCTGAATTATATTCACAGATTGAATTGACTGAAATATGAACAGAAGAATGGATATAATATATAATATATATATATATATATATATATATATATATATATAACGAGAAAGAAAGAGAGAGAGAGAGAGAGAGAGAGAGAGAGGGTGAAACCGAGTGAGATAGAAACACAATTAGATAGATATGAACAAAAACATGTTCACAGTTATCAATAGATTGAAATATGAACAGAATGACAAAGATATATATATATATATATATATATATATATATTATATATAATATATATATATATATATATATATATATATATATAAAGAAAGATAGATAGATAGATAGATATTCTACCGGCTGTGATGGGTGGATAAATGTATGTATGGGTGGGGTAGATATACAAAAAGAGGTGGAGGTAAATAAGGACGAACTGTATTAGAAATCGTTAACCGTCTGAAAAAAACTATAATTTTAAACTCAACTCAATGGAAAATGAGTCATTAACGATATAAAATACGACCTTTCATGTAAAATAAACAACGTAACTTGCATAGGCCGTAAACGGGATTTGACAGATGGAGTCGTAAAATTCACCTACTATAACAACTACACAAAAAAACGATACTTACAAAATCCTAATAAAATACCGGATGAATCAGGGTATCGGGCCTATCATTCTATGGATGAACAAATATTAAATGTGATTGACCAACCATGAAAGGGAATTCTTATCATGTTTTCTTGTTTTAAATTCTAATAAATAGAAATGTGTGGTCTATGTTGCGTGTGAATAGAAATGCTTGCCTTTATTTTGTAGTTTTCTTATTATATCATAAAATGGGGGAAATATAGGCGTATAAGTTTTTTAAAAAGAGCTGTGACTCTGCTGGTACATATTGTATACAATTGTATATACAAAATATATGTCCTTTTCTCAAATATATATAAAATATACTCATAAATAAAAAGTAAAAGTATTCAATCGACTGGTAAGTTGGAGATGATTCTAAAATGATTAGCCGTGACTCTGCTGGTCTATATTGTATACAATTATATATACATATATACGGTTTTTTCTCAAATATCATATATCATATATAGGTAAAAGTATCCAATCGACTGATAAGTTGGTGATAATTCAAAAATGTTTTTTTTTAATTTTTTCACCATTCTAATATTTTCTTGGTTATTATGTGATAGCTGTCTGACGAAACTGGGCTCATTTATTGAGTTACCGGGCGAAATAACTTTAGAATAGCCAAATGACAGTTTGTTAAGTTTTTTTCTTTCTTACTGAAAGTATTTACCCATATATATATATATATATATTATATATATATATATATTAGAGAGAGAGAGAGAGAGAGAGAGAGGGGGAGATATAGAGATACAGAGATATGAACATAATTATATTTATGTGAAGCGCCATACGTACCATCAGCTCCTTACTTTTCCGCACAGATCCCTGTGCTACTCATACGCTGAGTTGGCGAGAGCCTTGCGATTCCTAGGCGAGTGCTCTACCTACAGAGCTAAACCGGCCCTTTGTTCCTTAATCTTCCGACCGTTATCATCTTGAACACTCTCTGGTTAAACATGAGTTTAAGATGAAATGCAATAACGTAAATCCTGATTATCTGGTATAGCTTATTCTAATTTCTTAAGAGTGTCGTCAACTCAGCTAAATAATGGAGCGTTCTGTTTTTATTGTAAAGAAAGAAAGGGAAGAAAAAGGAAAATGTTCCACAGAAAAAATATAAGAAAGAAAGAAAGAAAGAAAGAGAGTAGGGGAAAGATGGAGAGAGAGAGAGAGAGAGAGAGAGAGGGGGGGAGATATAGAGATACAGAGATATAAACATCATTATATTTATATATGCATAGATATACACAGATTGAAATGGCACAAGATAGGTAGATAGATAGATATGAACATGATTATATTTATAGATATATAGATATAAACAGATTAGTTTGGTTGGTTAATTTATTTTATGGCATATCAACCCGTTTAGTGTCATTTAATGCCGAATCAAGTAATTTTTATAAACAAAGGACTCAGGTTGCTTACGTAACCTACTGTTGTTTAAGTGGTCCCCCAATCAATCATTGAATAGATTCATTGCTGCTTAACCTCGGTAACAGGAACTGATGCTTTCAGAGTGATTTGAGCATTATATATAAACATTTAAAATGTGAATATATATATATATATATTATATATATATATATATATATAATATATATATATTAAATAAATAACAAAAGACTTAGAGATCTTGCATTATAGACTATTTCAGGGAGCTTAGACAAAAATGTCTAATTCTCCCGACTCAAAAAAAAAATGTCTAATTCTCCCGACTCAAAAAAAAAAAAAATCTGTTTTCAAATGCCTTAAAAATAAAGAATTCATCATTCGCATCTGATGAGTCGGGAGAATTAGACATTTTTGTCTAAGCTCCCTGAAATAGTCTATAATGCAAGATCTCTAAGTCTTTTGTTATTTATTTAAATATAAATTTGCTCTGTGACTCTAACAATAAGAGCACACATTGAGCTCTCAAACTGCGACAAGTTGTTTAAAAAAAAACCTATGTCGTAAGGAAGATTTCTTCTCTGGACTTTTGGATATATATATATATATATATATATATATATATATAATATATATATATAGAGAGAGAGAGAGAGAGAGAGAGAGGGAGAGAGATAGATAGATAGATCTATATATTTCATCACATAATTCAAAACTGCTGTCATATACCCCTTATAATAATGGCATATAATAGGTGGGGGTTTTCCTGAATACGACACTAAACTGAGTCTGATCGTGAGGCTCTGGTACCAGATATTTGGTGAGTGTGGAGTATCCTTCATTGACATTACTCCCATGTCCACTGTGACGCAGAGTGGTATTATCTGTTAGGGTTCCATCTATAAGTCAAATAAATATGTTTAAAAATTATTCGCGTTAGATAGGAATACTAAGTATATAACTGTAAATGATCTGTACTAGCAAATATATGCAATATCAAGGTGCAAGAATTTAAATTTTAATGTAATAAAATATTATATTAAATTAGAAAGGCTATTAAACTAAATAAGAATGCAGATAAAAAGATTTGTAACAGAGAGGGGAGCTATAATCGAAAAATAGAACAACTGAAACTTACTCTTCCATCACTCCCGTCTTTCATTATTATTTTTCCTAATTTAACTATTTAGTTAAAATAGGAAGTAAAGAATAAAATTACAGTTATTTCTTCTTATTAATGGATTTCTTTTAAGATTTATCCGCGAGATTTTTGCTTATATTCATTAAGATACAACCAAACAATTAGAAATCAATAATTCTAAGCACATATCTATAAAAATAAAAATTCTAATATCAATATGCTAATTAGCCTTCCCATTTACACTGTAAACCGCTATTTAAAAGAAACAAAGAAAGATTATGAGGAAGAAGAGAGGATGGACTAAGAAAGAAAGAAAGAAAGAAAGAAAGAAGAAAAGATTATGAAAAGGAAGAAAGAAAGAAAGAAAGACAGAAAAGAAAGAAAGAAAAGGAAAAGAAAGATTATGAGGAATGAGAGAAGGTGGATTAAGAAAGAAAAAAGAAAGAAAGAGGGGAAGAAAGAAAGAAAGAAAGAAAGAAAGAAAGAAAAAAAGAGATGATGATGGTGATCGTGAGTATGATGAGATGAAGAGGAAGAAGCTAAAATGATTATCAGAAGAAAGAAAAAAGAAAGAAAAGGAAGAAAAGAAAAAAAGAAAAGAAGAAAGATTATGAGGATTGAAGAAGTGGATTAAAAAAAAAAAGAAAGAAAGAAAGAAAAAGAAAGAAAAGAAAGAAAAAAAGAGATAATGATGGTGATTTGTGAGTATGATGATGAGGAAGAGGAAGAAGCTAAAATGATTATAAGAAAGAAAGAAAGAAAGAAAGAAAGAAAGAAAAAAACTTAATGGCCATCAAATGCGACTTTTAGAGAATGTTGGTTCTAAAAGAGCGACCATTGAACGGACAAGGGACAAACGGACGAACGCCGCTTTCGAGATGTGTACTAAGAACGTCTACAATTAACTCTTTGCTGACTGTAGCCCTCATCTCTGCTTCAGCAACACCGCTTTCGAGATGTGTACTAAATACGTCTACAATTAACTCTTTGCTGACTGTAGCCGTCATCCCTGCTTCAGAAACACCGCTTTCAAGATGTGTACTAAGAACGTCTATAATTATCTCTTTGCTGACTGTAGCCGTCATCCTTGCCTCAGAAACACCGCTTTCGAGATATGTCCTAAAAACGTCTACAATTAACTCTTTGCTGACTGTAGCCGTTATCCCTGCTTCAAAAAACACTGCTTTCGAGATGTGTACTAAGAACGTCTATAATTAACTCTTTGCTGACTGTAGCCGTCATCCCTGATTCAAAACACCGCTTTCGAGATGTGTACTAAGAACGTCTACAATTAACTCTTTACCGACTGTAGCCGTCATCCCTGCCTCAAAACACCGCTTTCGAGATATGTACTAAAGACGTCTACAATTAACTCTTTTCTGACTGTAGCCGTCATCCCTGCCTCAGAAACACCGCTTTCGAGATATGTACTAAAGACGTCTACAATTAACTCTTTGCTGACTGTAGCCGTCACAGCTTTCGAGATATGTACTAAAACGTCTACAATTAACTCTTTGCTGACTGTAGCCGTCAGCCTCAGAAACACCGCTTTCGAGATATGTACTAAAGACGTCTACAATTAACTCTTGCTGACTGTAGCCGTCATCCCTGCCTCAGAAACACCGCTTTCGAGATATGTACTAAAGACGTCTACAATTAACTCTTTTCTGACTGTAGCCGTCATCCCTGCCTCAGAAACACCGCTTTCGAGATGTGCACTAAAAATGTCTACAATTAACTCTTTGCTGACTGTAGCCGTCATCCCTGCTACAGAAATATCCTCGACAATTAAATATATACATATTTTTATTTTGCCACGGCAGCTGAAAAAGACGTTTTCTCTTGTAGACTGTGGCAAAAACATTTCGGGCGAGCAGCCATTGAAGCGGCGAATGGACGCACGCACATCTGATAAACGATTTGCCTAGCACCTGTCAATTGGTCATTTCGTTCGGCGTCTCCGCTTTGGCCAATTGGGTTTTATTTCTGTTTGGGGTTCGATATGCAGATCTAAGGGTTCACCCCGCCCGACGGCGTTTTGATGCTTAGCGTGACATCTGGGCAAAATCGTCGAGTGCACGCAGTAGCTAGGGCCGGGGCGGGCGGTATGATCAACTTGATCAACGTGGCGTTGAGCTGTTTGGGAACTAAAAAGAGCGGAAGAAGAAGAAGAAGAAGAAAGAAGAAGAAGAAGAAGAAGAAGAAGAAGAAAGTGTGGAAAGTGATGAAGGAACCGAAGAATAGAATTGATCGATGAGATAAAGGAACAATGGAGAAGGGAATGACAATAAGGAAGGATGAAAGAAAGGACTGTATGAAGGATCGAAAAGAAAGGAAAGAGGTTGACGGAAATAGAAAACGAGAACAGGGGGTATGAAGCAGAGTGAGGAAAGGAGAGATTGAAGGGAAGGTTAGAAGAAGAAGAAGAAGAAGAAGAAGAAGAAGAAGAAGAAGAAGAAGAAGAAGAAGAGAAAGGTGATGATTACGAGGAGGAGAAAGAAAGAAATATATATTATGAGGAACGAGAACAAAAAAGTAGATAGATTTATGATAACAGAGAGGATGATGATAAAGAGAATAAATTGAGATGAAGAAAAAAAGAAAGAAAGAAAGAAAATAGGACAAAGAAGATATGTTGATAATGATAAGGCGAGGGTGAATGAAAATAGTAAAATGAAATAAGAAAGATAGAAAGAAAGAATAATTATGAGAAAGAAAGAAAGAACGATTATGAGAAAGAAAGAACGATTATGAGAAAGAAAGAAAGAAAGAAAGAAAGAAAGATTGGGAGAAATAAAGAAAGAACAAAGAAGACATATAGATGAGAAGGAGGCGGAGAATGAAGAGAATAAAATGAAATAATAAAGAAAAGAAAAAGAAAGAAAAAAAGAAAAGATTTCAAGAAAAAGACAAAGAAACAAAGAAAGAAGAAAAGAAGGAAAAAAGAAGACAGTAGATGACGATGAAGCGGGATGAATGAAGAAATTGAAATGAGATAAAAAAAAAAAAGAATAACTGATCGAGAAAAGACGAAGAAAACGCTAAGATCTAAGAGGATCCTTTGAGATAACCAAAAACAAATAAGTTGAAAAAGGAAAGAAAGCGAACTGAAGGAAAAAATAAAAAATAATGAAGATGGAGGTAAAATAGAATAAATAGAAGAGAAAAAGAAGAAGCAAAAACAAAAGAAAAGAAAAAGAAAAAAATTGACTCGTTCTCCTTTTCCTCACAAACCACTCCACCCAACCGCAGTATGCAACTTCCCGCCTCGTCTTTTCAGCGCTATTACCAGCGCCATTGCCAGCGCCATTTTCCTACCCTTTTCGTTCTTGTGCTTGGCGTTCTTTCGGCTCAAACGTTTACTGTTTGTTACCAGCAAGCAGTGGAAAACTCATAAAAGAACAATGCAACTCATCCAATACAACCTGCACGGAGACATCAAAGCAGCCGCTGGCCACAGTCCTGCGCATTCCATTTTGATAGCCGACCATGTTTATTCTGTTTGATGTGTGTTTATGCCTCCATTGGAGGCTGATTGACCGGTGGCCGAGGAACCCCGACACAGGGGTAGGGTTTGGAGGGGGTACGGGTGAAAAGATGTGGCTGAGTGGGAGGGCGAAAAAGGGAAAGCTTGGATGATGGCGAGGAATAAAAAGCGATAGCATATCGCTTGACAAAGTGTTGCAAGTGTTTGTATCACGGTAGGTGAGGGTGGAAGGGCAGTGGGTTGGTTGGTTCGTTGGTTGATTGGTGCGCGTGCGCACGCTGGGTTACGTGGCCGGCCAAGAAGAGACATCTGTTTTCTCTTTACGGCACGTAATGGTACGTGAAACAGTTCAATGTGGAAACACGAGTCATCTGTCCGTTATGTGCGCACATTATGATATGCATGGTTCCCTTTCTTCTTCTTTCTTTCTTTCTTTCTTTCTTTTCTTTCTTCTTTTTTCTTTTTTCTTTCTTTTTCTTTTTTCTTTTTTTTTCTTTTTCTTTTTCTTTTTCTTTTCTTTCTTCTTTTCTTTTTTCTTTTTTCTTTTCTTTTTCTTCTTCTTTTCTTTCTTTCTTTTTTCTTTCTTTCTTTTCTTTCTTTCTTTTTCTTTCTCTTTCTTTTTCTTCATTTTCTTTCTTTGTCTTTTTTTTCTTTCTGTTCTTTCTTCTTCTTTCATTCTTTTTCTTTCTTTCTTTTCTTTTTGTGCTTCTTTTTTTTTTTGCTTCTTTTTTTCTTTCTTTCTTCTTTCTTTCTTTTTTTTCTTTCTTCTTCTTTCTTTTCTTTTCTTTCTTTTTTCTTCTTTTCTTCTTTCTTTTTCTTTCTTCTTTTTTCTTTTTTTTCTTTTCTTCTTCTTTCTTTCTTTCTTTTCTTTCTTTCTTTCTTTCTTTCTTTCTTTTCTTTCTTTCTTCTTTCTTTCTTTCTTTCTTTCTTTCTTTCTTTTTTTCCGTTTCTTTCTTTTTTTCTTTTCTTTTCTAATAAGTAATTTCTCTTGAACATTTAAAACCCCTGAAATGCAAACAGCCTCGCACTGTTTCAAATTCTGAATATTGATTGGATTTTGGAGCGTACAAATACAAGACCGCCCTGTCGGTTGGGGATATAGAATACACCGACTGCACCTCTGCAGAGGGGTAAGACACCTCCCCAATGGGCCACCTATTGACTGTGGGTGGCGACCCGTGATGCTTTAGGATGGAACCCTTGTGGCTGAGCAGTCCATGACTTGCAACACTCCACTTATACCCTTACATAGGCTAGTTGGGTGGGCTCTGGGGAATGTGGAGTAACCCTTCATTACCATTGCTCCCAGGTCCACTGACCCGGAGTGGTAGTACCTGTTAGGGTCCTATCTATGGGTTTAATAGAAAAAACAAGAGTTAAAAAAGATTTGTTTAAAAAAAATGACCCATTGGGTTGACGCCGTAAAATCCAACCAACCAACCAACAAACAAACAAACAAACAAACACAAGATAATGAAAATTAAATATTTTTTGAAAATGGTAACATAGATGTCATTTTGTCCTTCTTGCAAGAAATAAAAATATATCGAAAATTATAAACTGGACATGAAATACGTCCACAAGACCACTTATGGGAACGCACCTGAAAGGTAAAATAGATTATTGCAATAACATAATAGGTTATGGCAATAACATAATCCCTTACAAAGCATATATGTATGTATGTTTATATACATATGTTTTGTATGTTATATATATCGTATCATATCATGTTATATTAGATATTATGTTATATTATTCGTTGTTTTATTATATATATTATATCATGAGTCGGATATGAAATACGTCCACAAGACCACTTATGGGAACGCACCTGAAAGGCAAAATAGATAATAAACTGTAATCTCACACTCTAACAATCTATTTTTATGAATGTCATTTATATATATATATATATATATATATATATATATGTATGTGTGTGTGTGTGTGTGTATGTGTGTGTAAAAATATACAAAATTTGTATTTGAATATAATTTGTATTTGAAAGTTTCCTATTTGGTGTGAGTGTGTGCCTTGGTTATTCAAGTGCTGCAGTCAGACTGTGTTGTAAGATAAAAACGGAAAAAAAAGGGTTGAAAATCACAGAATAAAACTATGGTCCAATTGCTAACTTAAAATCTCGCACTCTAACATATATATATATATATATATATATATATATATATATATATAAAGATTTTTGGATGTTTGTTTTTTAGAAGCATTGTTGAATAAAGTATATATTATTATTTATATTTTTGCTTGAAGGCAATTACAATGCGTAGATCGTATAAAATTCGATAATTATAGAAAATAACCATAACAAGTGAATTTCGCAAACGATCATGCGATGCTAGAACATCGTACAGTCTGTTTCAACTTTATTAAGTCTCATCAGCGATGTATACTAACGATTTCCCTCTGACAGAAATATAAATAATAATATATACTTTATCAACAGTGCTTCTAAAAAAAAACATCCAAAAATCTTATTTCCTTCACCGGGGCATGGGTCTGGCTTGTTGTTATTTACTACGTCCGCGTACCTCATATGGTAGAGGCGTGATAGTATCATTGACAGGTTAATTTCGCAGGGATTGTACGATGCGGACTGTTGGCGAGCGGTAAAGTCACAGACTTTGCCTGCTGGACTACCGGTTTCGATAGGGGCCGGTTTAGTTCAGTCGGTAGAGTGTTCGGCTAGGAATCTCAAGGTTCTTGGTTCGATACTGAGCCCCGCCAACTCAGCGGTAAAGTAAGGAGCTGATGGTAGGAGTAGCGCTCCACCTCAGACAACAAAAACAATCTCTAGCGCTAGTGAAAAGGGGACTCCCTCGCTGACTGGCTGATATCGACTTTAGGCTGACCCGACGACTTATACTATATATATATATATATATATATATATATATATATATATAATATATATATATATATATATATATATATATATATATATATATATATATATATATATATATATATCCGTAGATGGGTTACCAACCTATTTGTATTAGATGATTCTAAGTTGAACCATTCTTCCAACAGCAGAATGTTAGAGTTATTCAAGTCCAAGTTGAGTGCTCGATGTTCAATATTATTGAACAGAGCAATATAATTCGTAAAGAAAAGCTTAAAGATCGGTCATTTTGCGGTTATAGATCTATTTCTACCCACGGGCATCAGTGTATAACAGGTGGCTCCATTTGGAGAGGTGCAGCCGGTGTATTCTACCGCCCCAGTCAACAGGGTTCTTTATTTAATAGTTTCTTTCTGTTTTCGAATGCCATCTTTGTCTGGAAGATAAACAGCAATAACAAAATTCAAAAACCGGAAGAAACTATTGAATAGAAGAAATGAAATCATATTCAAATTTAAACGGGCCACACCTTTTAACTTATATAAAAAAAAAACTTTTAAAAACATTAAAAAAATGTACGTGCCCATACATATACATACAAAACCCCTGAGAATCGAAACATAAAATATGCAAAACACTTAAAATACAGAAAATTAAAATATACATATTCAAAAGTAAAAAATTTAAAAAATCAAATTTCAAAACTACAACGTCACAGGCATAGCCAGAATGCACAAAGTGTGCACTTGCCGTGAACTGGCGAGCAGTATTACAATGATTACTTTATATTACATGATATATATATATAATATATATATATATATATATATATATATATATATATATATATATATATATGGGAGAAATATGAGGAGGTTAATCCGACAATATTTGGAAAAATAATAAAATAATTTTTTTTTTAAATAAGAAATAAAAAATGAATAAAAATTACACAAACATACCAGCCACACATTCAATTCAAAATATATAGACGGATACATAAAAAGACAGTTAAATTCAAATTCAAGTAAAATACATAGACAGATACACAGAAAATACATAGACAGATACACAGAAAATACATACATAGACAGATACACAGAAAATTCAAATTCAAGTTAAATATATAGACAGATACACAGAAATAGATACTACTGAATAAAAATAGACAAATAGATGGACAGAAAGTTTATAAAAAAAAAATCAAAAACTCACATATATAAAACTAATGACAAATCCAGTTTCCAAACACACATATATATAAAAGACAATTAAAACAGACATACACACATACACATACTCATTCATCTTGACCCACTCTCCCATCATCAAACACTCTGGACCAACACCTGCATCACCATATAAACACTCCCCATCTAGAGAGAAGAAAATCGACTACCCACTGACCAACCTACTGTTTCACCATTTTGAAAATGTCCTTCATTGAGCAAGAACTATATTCGAGTCCTGGAGAAGGTCTAAATGACCGAAACGTTGCATTGTCGACAATAAACATCCAGTTTCCATAACATTCCGTGTTTGTCTACTTTTCTCCATATATATATTAAATAATTATATATAATATATATATATATATATGTGTGTGTGTGTGTGTGTGTGTGTGTGAAAGAAAAGGAATTGAATCCGATGGTATGTAGTATATTAAGAAAATTGAAAAAACACAGGCTTAAATAAGTTGAGTGATAAGTTTATTGGCCGACGCTGCAGTGTTTCGATCTATTAATTAGATCATCTTCAGGGCATTTGTTGGTATATGGAAGGTGATAAAAAATCACAGAATAACGAGAAAACCAAGTGATAGTCCTTGTTTATCAGTCTGTTTAAAATTTGAAGTCTGAAGAAAGGACGCTGAAAAAAGTGGACGGTTTGAAATATGACGTCAAATATTCTCTTTTACGGTGTGAGTATGAGAGTGTGAGAGTGTGTGAGTGTGTCTATCGAAAAAAGGCATTGTGCATTTTTAGGTGTTTTTTGCGCGTGTGTGCATAAATCTTTTGCGATAAACGACATCGAAATAAACCTCAAGGTTGTGTGTGTGTGTGTGTGTGTGTGTGTGCGAGTGTGATTTTCATTAAGAAAAAATGTTTGTTTCAAGTGGCGAGAAAATATTCTTTCAACTTTGAGTGTTGCTATATATATATATATATATATATATATATATATTATATATATATATAACGATAAATCTAATGAGTCAGACGAACCTACTAAAAGTTTCGCTTAATGCTCTTCAGGGCTGAGATCTCACTCTATTATTATTTGCTCTAATGGGCACTTTTTACTTATTAACTTTAGTCTCCTGGCGGTTTTATATGAATATATATATCTTATATATATATATACATATATATATATGCATATAAATTGTTGTTTTTTTTGGCCAAAATATTGTACCAATAGATTATTTTTTGTTGGTACGATTATCTTGGTTTTTCTTTTTTCCAAAACTTTTTTTCTCCCCGGTTGATGTTTGGTAGTATTTTTTTACAATCAAACTATTTGCTGGGTTTTTTCCCCCGCGAGAATTTACCAATAAGTTTGGTATATATATATATATATATATATATATATATATATATATATATATATATATATATATATTTCCTCTCATATGTAGTCATTGCTTGCAGCTAATACTGAATAAGAATGGGTGATGAGAAGTTCTTGAACTGACCAAGAAAGCTATGATCAAGAACCATGAAACGTACATTCTATTTATTTAATTAATCTCACAGAACAACACATTTGGCACATTGTTTCTTAACTTTCTTTAATCCTTCCTCCAATATCAATAAGTTTGTTGGGTGATTTTGTGGTATAAAGTGTGCTGAAGACCGCAACTTATATTTATAGATTGTTCCAAAAAATCGGTTGCTTAATCGATCAATCAAAAACACACAAACATGTATTGTTTGTGTGTTGCTGATAAATTGGCCTAAAATAACTCGCTGGAAGGACTGCTTAAAGGAAAGACAGAATCAACTCTTATAAAACTCTTACTTTGAGGGTAAATCAACAGACAACTCTGATACAACTCCTTTCTACTTCAAGACAGGATCAATTCTGATACAACTCCTTTCTACTTCAAGACAGGATCAATTCTGATACAACTTCTTTCTACTTCAAGACAGGATCAACTCTGACACAATTTCTACTTCAAGACAGATCAATTCTGATACAACTCCTTTCTACTTCAAGACAGGATCAATTCTGATACAACTCCTTCTACTTCAAGACAGGATCAACTCTGATACAAACCAACTGATACAACTCCTTTCTACTTCAAGACAGGATCAATCTGATACAACTCCTTTCTACTTCAAGACGGATCAACTCTGATACAATTCTACTTCAAGACAGGATCAACTCTGATACAACCTTTCTACTTCAAGACAGGATCAACTCTGATACAACTCCTTTCTACTTCAAGACAGGATCAACTCTGATACAACTCCTTTCTACTTCAAGACAGAATCAACTCTGATACAACTCCTACTTTGAGGACAGATCAAGAGACAGGGATTAAAACTGATACTACATCTTTTTACTTGAAGAAACTTTATGCCACAAAGGATCACCACTGTAAAACTGCTTTCAACTACAACCATAGAATAGCCTCACGAATCGTAACAAAGTTTATCTTAAAAAGTCCTTTGTTAGACTGAGAAGTTTTCACTCACCTTTAGTAAATCGGATAACATCTATTTTTAAAGACATTCAAACAGAAAACTATATATAATTCTGAAGAGGAAAAAGAGGGGGTTCAATTAAAAGACATTGTGACGAATATGCATTTATCCAAGGTTAATTTCAAAGTGGGGCTTAACAGATTTAAATTCATAGTTTTCCTTCTCCTATATTGGTTGTATAACCAAGTTTAAGGAGCGCAGTCTGACCTAATATTAACCTATAGCTGGACGGAAAATAGTTGAATTCATACTTTTCTCAAAGGTGTTAGCGCTGTGTGAAATGCAAACAGCCTCGTTCAGGATTTGAACTCAGGTAACCGTACCCATTTCCTACGACGATAACCATTACTCACCAAGCACTTCGTTTGACAAATAAGCAAGAATATATATATATATATATAATATATATATAATATATATATATATATTATATATATATACTTCCCAATACACAACCCGCTAGACAAAATCTTTAACAAAAACACTTTAAAAATCAGCTACAGTTGCACAAGAAATATATCACAAATCATTAAAAGCCACAACAAAAAGTTAAAAAACCAACCAAACGCCACACGAACTAACAATCAGTGCAACTGCAGGGATAAGAGTTTGTGTCCTCTACAAGGAAACTGTCTACAAAAAATGTATTGTACAGAGCCACTGTAAAAACAAACACCTCAGTCAAACAATACATAGGAGCAATGGAAGGAACCCTAAAACAAAGCATTTATAACGATAAACTTTCATTTTCAAAAAGGAAATATTCAACAAATACAACTCTATCCACACATATCTGGAACTTGAAAGATATGAACATTTCACCAAACATAAGCTGGGAAATTATGAAAGTTACAACAAAACATCAAAAAGATGCCTTCTTTGTCTCCACAAAAAACTTTCAATTATCACTCAACCATCACAACACACCCTACTAAACAAAAAGTCGGAAATTCTATCGAAATGCCGACATGAAAATAAACACCTATTATCACACTTCGATCCATAGACATAACCCACACACACCTCCACCATCCGATTATTCTATATATATATATATATATAAAAATATATATATAAAAAATAAAAGAAATAATTAAAAAAACACAATAGTAAATACTGCAATAGATCCGCCAAACCGTATCTTTCCCTCTACCACATGCATACATTGTACAATAATATCATACAAATATAATGTTCACATTGCATCACTAACACAATACATAACACGGTCATTATTATTAACAGTGTAATAAAAATACATTATATTAATCGCACAAAACATACATAACCAAGAATACCAAACACAAATACGCATATTCATACGCACACACGCGCGTGGATACGATCATAACATCACAGTCTTCACCCATTTTCATGTGCACACGCACAAACAAAAATATGCACACGTAAAAGCAAAAAGCACATTCGACATCACGTAAACATGTAAACATGCAACATAAGAATACAGTTAAAAAAAACGCACACATTTAACCATTTATACCATTTCTATCATAAAAAAAAAAAACTATTTCGTTACCTGACGAATGCGTTAGCAGGAAATCATTGGTTGTATATTGTTCCCATGTAATAACTAAAAGCTAAACCTTTTATTTGTTCATTCATTCTTTCATATATATATATATATATATATATATATATATATATATATATTTCTATAATCCACAGAAGTCTTTATATATATTATATAAAATATATAAAAATTATATATACATATATATTATATATATATATATATATATCTGTGTGTGCCTGTGTGTCTTTGTGTTCACATAAGTCTTTATATATATATATATATATATATATATATATATATGTGTGTGTGTGTGTGTGTGTGTGTGTGAACTTGCAAGAATATGCGTACTACGTCGGCGTAAGTATTTAAGTTTAATGTAATGAAATATATTAAATTAGAAAGACTAACGAAATCAAATAAGAATGCACATAAAAGATTACATATATCTTAATTATATTTCAATTGATTTCCTATATAAAATCATTAATAGCATTGAGTTTAATAGGTTGAGAATAAAACAATATTAGAAATCAACAACACATTTTTTAACCCGTTTTATTGAACCAGAATGCAAATACCACAACATCTATTAAATGGAGATGTGTGTTTTTCTGTCTGTAAACCAAAACTTTACTAATCGAGTCACAATTAACATAGTATTACATACATTTCTCCCATGATTTTATTATATTTAAACCTCAATTATTTAATAAAATTTCTTCACTTTATTAGTGTGTCCATATCACAATGCAAATAAGCCAATTTATTATTATATACAAAAAATAGCGTTCAGTGTGAACGGGCCTTCCTCTTCAAGACAGGATCAACTCTGAACAACGCCTTTCTACTTCAAGGACGGTCAAATTCTGATACCAACGCCTTCTACTTCAAGACGGAATCAATCATGATACAACTCCTTTCTACTCAAGACAGATCAACTTCTGATACACTCTTTCCTACTTCAAGACCAGGATTTCAATTCTGATACAACACCCTTTCTACTTCAATGACCAGGATCAACTCTGATACAACGCTTTCTACATTCAAGACAGGATCAACTCTGATACAACTCCTTTCATAACTTCAAGACAGAGATCAAACCTGAGTACAACTCCTACTTTGAGGATATATCAAGAGAGAGGGATTAGAACTGATAATACATCTTTCTAGCGAGCCGTATTACAATGATTACTTTATATATACATGAAAATATAAATATATATATATATATATATATATATATATATATATATATATATATATGGGAGAAATATGAGGAGGTTAATCCGACAATATTTGGAAAAATAATAAAATAATTTTTTTTTTAAATAAAAATAAAAATGAATAAAAATTACACAAACATACCAGCCACACATTCAATTCAAATATATAGACGATACATAAAAAGACAGTTAAATTCAAATTCAAGTAAAATACATAGACAGATACACAGAAAATACATAGACAGATACACAAATACAAGCAGATACACAGAAAATAATAGACAGATACACAGAAAATTCAAATTCAAGTTAAATATATAGACAGATACACAGAAATATAGATACTACTGAATAAAAATAGACAAATAGATGGACAGAAAGTTTATAAAAAAAAAATCAAAAAACTCACATATATAAAACTAATGACAAATCCAGTTTCCAAACACACATATATATAAAAGTCAATTAAAACAGACATACACACATACACATAGTCATTCATCTTGACCCACTCTCCCATCATCCAACATTCTGGACCCACACCTGCATCACCATATAAACACTCCCCATCTAGAGAGAAGAAAATCGACTACCCACTGACAACCTACTGTTTTCACCATTTTGAAAATGTCCTTCATTGAAGCAAGAACTATATTCGAGTCCTGGAGAAGGTCTAAATGACCGAAACGTTGCATTGTCGACAATAAACATCCAGTTTCCATAACATTCCGTGTTTGTCTACTTTTCTCCATATATATATAAATATATATTATATATATATAATATATATATATATGTGTGTGTGTGTGTGTGTGTGTGTGTGTGTGTGTAAAGAAAAGGAATTGAATCCGATGGTATGTAGTATATTAAGAAAATTGAAAAAACACAGGCTTAAATAAGTTGAGTGATAAGTTTATTGGCCGACGCTGCAGTGTTTCGATCTATTAATTAGATTCTTCAGGGCATTTGTTGGTATATGGAAGGTGATAAAAAATCACAGAATAACGAGAAAACCAAGTGATAGTCCTGTTATCAGTCTGTTTAAAATTGAAGTCTGAAAAAGGACGCTGAAAAAAGTGGACGGTTTGAAATATGACGTCAAATATTCTCTTTACGGTGTGAGTATGAGAGTGTGAGAGTGTGTGAGTGTGTCTATCGAAAAAGCATTGTGCATTTTTAGGTGTTTTTTGCGCGTGTGTGCATAAATCTTTTGCGATAAACGACATCGAAATAAACCTCAAGGTTGTGTGTGTGTGTGTGTGTGTGTGTGTGCGAGTGTGATTTTCATTAAGAAAAAATTTTTTCAAGTGGCGAGAAAATATTCTTTCAACTTTTGAGTGCTGTATATATATATATATATATATATATAATATATATATATATATATATTGCTGTTATATATAATATATATATATATATTTATTATATAACGATAAATCTAATGAGTCAGACGAAACCTACTAAAAGTTTCGCTAATGCTCTTCAGGCTGAGATCTCACTCTATATTATTTGCTCTATGGCACTTTTTACTTATTAACTTTAGTCTCCTGGCGGTTTATATGAATATATATTATCTTATATATATATACATATATAATATGCATATAAATTGTTTGTTTTTTTTGGCCAAAAATATGTACCAATAGATTATTTTTGTTGGTACGATATCTTGGTCTTTTCTTTTTTCCAAAACTTTTTTTTCTCCCGGGTTGATGTTTGGTAGTATTTTTTACAATCAAACTATTTGCTGGGTTTTTTCCCACCGCGAGATTTACCAATAAGTTTGGTATATATATATATATATATATATATAATATATATATATATATATATATATATATCCTGTCATATGTAGTCATTGTTTGCAGCTAATACAGAATAAGAATGGGTGATGAGAAGTTCTTGAACTGACCAAGAAAGCTATGATCAAGAACCATGAAACGTACATTCTATTTATTTAATTAATCTCACAGAACAACACATTTGGCACATTGTTTCTTAACTTTCTTTATCCTTCTCCAATATCAATAAGTTTTGGATGATTTTGAGGTATAAAGTGTGCTGAAGACCGCAACTTATATTTATAGATTGTTCCAAAACATCGGTTGCTTAATCGATCAATCAAAAACACACAACATGTATGTTTGTGTGTTGCTGATAAATTGGCCTAAAATAACTCGCTGAAGGACTGCTTAAAGGAAAGACAGAATCAACTCTTATAAACTCTTACTTTGGGTAATCAACAGACAACTCTGATACAACTCCTTCTACTTCAAGACAGGATCAATTCTGATCAACTCAAACTTTTCTACTTCAAGACAGGATAACTCTGATACAACTCCTTTCTACTTCAAGACAGAATCAATTCTTACAACTCCTTTCTACTTCAAGACAGATCAATTCTGATACAATTCCTTCCTACTTCAAGACAGGATCAACTCTGATACAACTCCTTTCTACTTCAAGACAGGATCAATCTCTGATACAACTCCTTTCTACTTCAAGACAGGATCAATTCTGATACAACTCCTTTCTACTTCAAGACAGGATCAACTCTGATACAACTTGTTTCTACTTCAAGACAGATCAACTCTGATACAACGTCTTTCTACTTCAAGACAGGATCAACTCTGAACTCTGACATCACATCCTTTCTACTTCAAGACAGGATCAACTCTGATACAACTCCTACTTTGAGGATATATCAAGAGAGAGGGATTAGAACTGATAATACATCTTTCTACTTGAAGAAAGGATCAAACTTTATGCCACCAGGGATCTCCACTGTAAAACTGCTTTCAACTACAACCATAGAATAGCCACACGAATTGTAACAAAGTTTATCTTAAAAAGTCCTTTGTTAGACTGAGAACTTTTCACTCACCTATGGTAAATCGGATAACATTTATTTTAAATACATTCAAACAGAAAACTATTCAATTCTGAAGAGGAAAAATAGGGGGTTCAATTAAAAGACATTGCGACAAATATGCATTTATCCAAGGTTAATTTCAAAGTGGGGCTTAACAGATTTAAATTCATAGTTTTCCTTCTCCTATATTGGTTGTATAACCAAGGTTAAGGAGCGCAGTCTGACTTAATATTAACCTATAGCTGGACGGAGAATAGTTGAATTCATACTTTTCTCAAAGGTGTTAGCGTTGTGTGAAATTCAAACAGCCTCGTTCAGGATTTGAACTCAGGTAACCGTACCCATTTCCTACGACGATAACCATTACTCACCAAGCACTTCGTTATGACAAATAAGCAATATATATATATATATATATATAAATATATATAATATATATAACCACAGAAGTCTTTATATATATACATATACTTTCCAATACACAACCCGCTAGCCAAAATCTTTAACAAAAACACTTTAAAAATCAGCTACTGTTGCACAAGAAATATATCACAAATCATTAAAATCCACAACAAAAAGTTAGAAACCAACCAAACACCACGCGAACTAACAACCAGTGCAACTGCAGGGATAAGAGTTCGTGTCCTCTACAAGGAAACTGTCTACAAAAAATGTAGTGTACAGAGCCACTGTAAAAACAAACACCTCAGTCAAACAATACATAGGAGCAACGGAAGGAAACCTAAAACAAAGGATTTATACCCATAAACTTTCATTTTCAAACAGGAATCATTCAACAAATACAACTCTATCCACACATATCTGGAACTTGAAGGATATGAACATTTCACCAAACATAAGCTGGGAAATTCTGAAAGTTGCACCCGCATACAGCAAAACATCAAAAAGATGCCTTCTTTGCCTCCTCAAAAAACTTTCAATTATCACTCAACCATCACAACACACCCTACTAAACAAAAAGTCGGAAATTCTATCGAAATGCCGACATGAAAATAAACACCTACTATCACACTTCGATCCATATGCATAACCCACACACACCTCCACCATCCGATTATTCTATATATATATATATATATAAATATATATATAAAAAAATAAAAAAATAATTAAAAAAACACAATAGTAAATACTGCAATAGATCCGCCAAACCGTATCTTTCCCTCTACCACATGCATACATTGTACAATAATATCATACAAATATAATGTTCACATTGCATCACTAACACAATACATAACACGGTCATTATTATTAACAGTGTAATAAAAATACATTATATTAATCGCACAAAACATACGTAACCAAGAATACCAAACACAAATACGCATATTCATACGCACACACGCGCATGGATACGATCATAACATCACAGTCTTCACCCATTTTCATGTGCACACGCACAAACAAAAATATGCACACATAAAAGCAAAAAGCGCATTCGACATCACGTAAACATGTAAACATGCAACACGAGAATACAGTTAAAAAACACACACGTTTAACCATTTATACCATTTCTATCATTTAAAAAAAAACTATTTCGTTTACCTGACGAATGCGTTAGCAGGAAATCATTGGTTGTAAATATTGTTCCCATGTAAATAACTAAAAGCTAAACCTTTTATTTGTTCATTCATTCTTTCATATATATATTATATATATATATATATATATATATATATATATATATATATTCCTATAATCCACAGAAGTCTTTATATATATATATATGTGTGTGTGTGTGTGTGTGTGAATTCCTATAATCTGCAGAAGTCTTTTTATATATATATATATATATATATATATATATATATATCTGTGTGTGCCTATGTGTCTTTGTGTTTCCACATAAGTCTTTATATATATATATATATATATATATATATATATATATATATATATATATATATGAACTTGCAAGAATATGCGCACTACGTCGGGCGTAAGTATTTAAGTTGTAATGTAATGAAATATATTAAATTAGAAAGACTAACGAAATCAAATAAGAATGCATATAAAAAGATTACATATATCTTAATTATATTTCAATTGGTTTCTATATAAAATCATTAATAGCATTAAGTTTAATAGGTTGGAGAATAAAACAATATTAGAAATCAACAACACCAAGAAATTATTTTTTAAACCGTTTTTATATTTAACCAGTATGCAAATTAGCCACAACATCTTATTATAATGGAGATTGTGTGTTTTTCTGTCTGTAACCGAAACTATATTACTAATCGAGTCACAATTAACATAGTTATTTACATCACATTCTCCATGATTTTATTTATATTTAAACCTCAATTATTAATAAAATTTCTTCACCTTTTTATTAGTGTTGTCCATATCTACATGCAAATAACATGCAATTGTATTTATATATACAAAAAATAGCGGTTTGCAGTGTGAACGGGAAGGCTAATTTGCATATTGATATTAAAAATGTGATTTTAAAATATGTGCTTAGTATTATTGATTTAACTGTTTGGTTTTATTTTAATGAATATAAGCAACATCTCTTCAATGAATCTTAAATAAATCCATTAACAAGAAAAAATAACTGTCATTTTATTCCTTATTTCCTAATTTAACTAAATAGTTAAATAAGTAAAATTCAGCAATGAAAGACGGGAGTGATGGAAGAGGAAGTTTCATTTCTATTTTTCTATTATAACCCCACTATGTTACATATCTTTTTGTCTGCCTCTAATTTAATACGATATTTTATTACATTAAAACTTAAATACTTGCACCCGGAGGGTGCATATATTTGCTAGTATATTATATAAACTTTTATTTCTTAGTGGAGGATTTTAAACGCAGTAATAACATGGGCTGTTTTAAGGCAAATCTAACTCCGATTTTCATCGAGACGTCGTTAATAGTCAACACTTATTCTATTCTATGTATTAATGATTTTGACAATAAATGAAATACTTATTGATAAACTTACACAATTCCTGAGGCTAATGTAACGTAGGCAGAGACGTAGTTTCGGTTACAGACAGATATACACTGAATCTTCATCATAATAAGAAATATATATATATATATATATATATATATATATATATATGAAGTGAACAAACAATGTGTTTGAAATGGCGAAGGCCGACATTTTTGGGATATTGTGTGCTTAATTAAAGTCACACCTAATTTGGTAATTAATTATAATTAAATGAATTAGGCGTGCATATCGGGTTAAATGTAAAGCGTAAACAAATCGAGAAAAATTCGATCTCTGTATGTACATTTCAGCCTATTAGGTCTCATCAGCAGAGCTATAGACAGGGCAGTGCTTTGTGCGTGATTCGAACCCTACCTGTCAGGCTAACAGGCGGACATTCTAACCATTACACTAGCAGGCTTCCCCAGAATTTCACGTTTATTTTAAACTGATATGTATTTCGCACTTTTTGGATGACTTATAGCACGACAGTATGAAGTTAACAAACAATGTGTTTGAAATGGCGAAGGCCGACAATTTTTGGGAGATTATGTGTTTAATTAAAGTCATACCTAATTTGTTAATTAATTAATTATAATTAAATGAATTAGGCGTGCATATCGGTTTAAATGTAAAGCGTAAACAAATCGAGAAAAAGTCGATCTCTGTATGTACATGTCAGCCTATTATAATTAATTGATTAACAAATTAGGTATGACTTTAATTAAGCACATAATCTCCCAAATATATAATAAATATATATAATATATATATATATATATATATATATACAGAGATAATTAAGACCCTGAAGTTTGTATTGTGTAATTACAATCTATAGAGCTGGTAGTTTTTTTTATACTGTCAGAGTTTAGAAATAGAAATAAATATAATGTGTGTGCTTGTGTGAGTGTGTGTGTGTGTGTGTGTGTGGATAGCACTTTTCTTAAAAGCCATGGAGGCAAATCCAGCAAATAGCACTGAGAGTATCAGGCAAGCTCAAGGCATCTCACACTCCAGAGTGATTAGTCATTTTCACTACCTCAGCAAAAGCATCCAAAACTTGCAAAACTCTTGATTCATCCTTGTATTATATCTGCCTATTTGCACAAACATCTCTCTGAAAATATAGCGTCACTGAAACTACAACAGATACAAGAAAACCATTGGATAGAACAAAAGACTGTGTTTCCCCCACACAGTCATCACTATGCAATTTTGTCAACGATGGACAGGAATACAAAAGAAAAACAAAAACAGGCCAATATAGACCTCAGCAGAAAGAGAATTGAAAAGATGTAGACCATATATATATATATATATATATATATATATATATATATATTATTTCACATTGGCATTTCACATAGTGCTAATACCCTTGGAAAGGTATGAATCCATATATTCTCCCTCCAGCTATGGGTTAAATAGTAGGGCAGACTGGGCTTTCAGCCTTGGGTAGGTAACCAGTCTAGGAGAGGGATAACTCTGAATTCAAAATTCCTGAGGTCGGTCGTTGATTGGGTTTGTGGCAACCCTTGATGCACCAATTATTTCCTATCGACGGTGCCAAAAAGTGTGGATGGTCCAACACAAGCCTTCACCACTATAAAAAATCCCTGTGTGGGAGTTCATTGTGTGTATGAACCCTCATACGTCGATAATCGACAGGAGAGTCCATTATATATATATATATATATATATATATATATATATATATATATATATATCGGGTTTCGCTCCTGGTCGGGGTAGTTGCTGTGTCTAAATTGTTTGATTTGAGACACTAACTAATTTAGAGATTGTTGGTTTCATGTTGATCTGAAAAATTCTATGAGACTCGTCAAAAGAAATGATGGGTAAAATTTCTCGGGGGGAAAGATGCTACCAATTTCGAAATTGAAGAATGGAATCCAATTTTGGTTACATGTGTGTTTGTTCCTGTCATTTCCAAGCTAGGAATCATCAAGTAAGGGTTTTGAAAATTCCAGCAGAGCACCTGCTTAGACAAATTCATTAATAATGAATTCATTTATATTCATTTATATATATATATATATATATATATATATATATATATATGAATTTAACATTTTTGGAAAAAACAAATGATGTTAATAGTTTGCTGACAGAATCTGTTTCGACCGTTTTGATAGAGCGGTCTTCATCAAGAGCAACATATGAAGGAAAGCCGAACAGCGAGGGAGTCTATCCCCTTTTCACTAGCGCTAGACCAAGGATATTGTTTTAGCATCTGAGGTGGAGCGCCACACCTGCCATCAGCTCCTTACTTTACCGTACAGATCCCTGTGCTACTCATACGTTGAGTTGGCGAGGGCCGGTATCCAACTAGGAACCTTGTGTTTCCTAGCTGGACACTCATATATTATATATATATATATATATATATATATATATATATATATATACTAGAAAGGACGTAACCCGTTAGGTCACCCATTGAGCTCGGGTTAGATTGTTAAAAAATCACAATAATGTAATTTATTTTTAATACATTTTAAACTATTTTTCGGTCAATTTTGCGCAAATTTATCGTAACATGGACGTCAACGCTGTCTAAGATGACGTAAAATCTGTATTTTACAAAATAAATTTACCCTCCCCTCCCGATTGAAAAAAATTACCAAAAATCAAGGAATTTCCCAACTTTGATGAAGTTTTCAGTGTTGATTTATCAATAAATGAATTTTACAATGCATCAGTTATTTTATTTCAAAACCTTCTGACTTAATCAGGTATTTCTGCTATGGTAAATAATATTTAAAATTCATTTAGAATATGAAACGCCTAATTTAATTTTCAAATTTCCTATTTTTTCTAAAAACAAAAAACAAATATCTATTTAATAACTACTTTAGTTTATTATTGTTAACAAATATTTTTTGTAGAAACACTATATTGAAAATTTAGGACCCCCTCCTTTTAAACAGAACAAATATCGATGTATATTTTTCTTTCATAAGATCATAGTCAATTAAATCCAAAAGAGTAAACAAAAATCTACATAAATTATTTTTTTTATTTTTTATTTTACATTTTATTTTCCGATTTTTGGTACTTATTTTCTACAAGGATAGCTCCCTTAATTTGTATCCTTCTATTTACACCTTCAGTCTTTTGTCTTTTTACTTATACTGTAATTAGTTTCAAATTTACATACCCCCCACCGATATTTTGCACCCCCACCAAAAACATGGGGGGGGTCAAAGTTAAGTGACCTAAAAAAAATCAGAAAGTTTTGAAATAAAATAAATGATGCATTATAAAATCCATTCATTGATAAATCAACAGTGAAAATTTCATTAAAATCGGATAGTTCCCTGATTGTTGGTAATTTTTTTTCAATCGGGGGGGGGGGGGTTAAATTTATTTTGCAAAATATAGATTTTACGGCAACTTGCCAGTGGCTGATACTTTTCATTTAAAAGAAGAATACTATTCACAGAGTTCTGTCCTGGCCTCCTGCCTTAAAAAAACCCTACGCGATAATAGGTTTAAAAAAATCCACCTATGAATGAAGTCCTTAGCTGAAGTGGTGCCTGCTGTATATGAAAAAATAATTCGTCGATTGAGGGCGTTTTCACCATTACAGTCTTAAAATGGCCACACGAATCGTAACAGCGGATAAAAAAAATTAAGCTTATATTATTATATCATCATCATCATGTCGCGCTGTTAGCACGGATATCCATGACAGTCTCTCTCCATCCGTCCCTATCGTTCATCATTCTCGGGAGGTCCTCTATGCAGCATCCTGTATCCGCGCAGAGCTGATCAATGTATGTCTTTGCTGGTCGGCCCACACTTGGCGTGCCCATGTGCTGGCTTCCACAGGAGGACGTCGCTTCTCCAGCAGTGTCCCGCGTGTCTTGTCCGTCTTACTCGGATGGTTTGGGTGATATGTGGCAGGTGGCCGTACAGCTGCTTTCTCATGGGGTGCTATTTCTACGTCTTGTTCATGATCACCGTATCATTCTTGTGCAGCTCCCATTAGATATTATTATATAAATAAGCACATATTCCAGTGGATATTTCTCTGTGTCGACATAAAACACATTAGTTTGGACTATAACTCACTTTCGATCATCCAGTTCTGAAGATGTGACCGAAAAAAAGTTAATTATATAGTTCTCGTGTATAATACGCACCCTTAAATTTCGGGCTAAAAGAAATCTGGAAAAATAGTGCATCTTATACACAAATAATTACTGTAGAGAATTTACAACCGAAACATTTCGGGCGTAGATTATTCTTATTCTGCAGTCCGTGAAGGCGGATATTTCACTTCAGTTAATTCGTCTTTGTGATGTCATTTGTCTGCTTGTCCAATTAAATCAGTATATTCTCTCTCTCTCTCTCTCTCTCTCTCTCTCTCTCTCTCTCTCTCTCTCTCTCTCTCTCTCTCTCTCTCTCTGGGTATATATATATATATATATATATATATATGGGAGTAAAATGAGAATGAAGAATTAATATTCATCTTTTGGAACACTTCGTGTTTGTCTATATTTGTACACACACACACACACACACACACACACACACACACATATATATATATATATATATATATATATATATATATATATAACACGGATTAAAAAAAGGTTTCCTTGATAAGTTACGACAAGCTCCAGTTGATTCTGACTAACCCATACGGCTCGTCAAATCACGACAACACTCTGTGCAGGGCCCCATTTTTATGTCTACCCATTCACTGGGTGGGTGGTCATTCTTGGTCTGGATGACGCCAACTGGCTCGGGTCACTACGGCGCCTCCCGTTGTCGCTTCCCTGAACGAGGCGAAGATCCCTCCAGTCACACGGAGTACACCGTACGTTCGGAGTCAAAGGAAACAAGTACCCGTTCTGTGGTATGCACAAGTTAAAGAGTTCAATGCCTGATTGAATTGAACGCGTCCAAGTGCGGGGTCAGTGAACTTAATCAATGCAATTGAATTAAACATGTATACAAACATATATACATACGTATATTGATATGCAAGTACGGTGCGAGCTCCGAACGTAATTCCATCTCTTTATTTGTACGGAAACAACAAGAAATAGAGGGAACACAATAACACTGTTGGAGAGTTTTTCAACAACAACAAACAATAAAGAGACACTTTTCCCACATCTATATTTTAATACGCTTGTTCCTTAACCTTCCGACCGTTCTCATCTTGCCAAACCCTCTGGTTAAAAAAAAATCAGACCGTCCAAACGTCCAAGATGAAAATTGCAAAAAATCTTGATTATCTGGTGTCGCTTCTCAGACGAATTCTTATTTCTTATGAGCGAAGTAATGGACCGTTCCGTTTTTATTACAAAAAAGAAAGGAAGAAAAAGGACCTGCTACACAGAAAAATATAATAAAAAAGAAAGAAAGAGAGTAGTGGAAATATAGAGAGAGGATGAGTGTGCGGAAGCGATTACGCTAATCTGTTTCAATTGAACATAATGAAAAGATAAAAAGAAGAAAAAAAAGACTGCGAGTGTTAAATCAAGATTCTTATATTTCTTACATATTGAACTATTTGGTAATAGCTCTTAAGTAAACATGTCAAACGTTGTAATAGTTAAATTATCATACTGTGGTATATCTACAGGTCCTGCTAGTATTCACTATTACCGACGTTGCATTTTCACCAGCGATAAACAATAAAAATCCATTTGTCCCTTCGTTTGTGTGCCCTGTTGCCGGATCTTAGATAGAATACGCTGACTGTATCCCCTGGAGAGGGGTTAAAACCTCCCCACAAATAAAAGGGGGCGTCCTGAGTATGATAGTAAACTGCATCTTATTGCGAGGCTCTAATTCGAGTAATCCGGAGAGCGTGGGGTGCCCCTTAAAATAATAGCAATGAAGAGGTACTTCACACTTACCAGATCTATCTATCTATCTATCTATCTATCTAAATCACGTTCAGCATTTAGCAGCATCTGTGTTTGATATTTCCCGTTATCAGTCACGTTCGGGATTTAACAACATCATGTTTGACATTCAACTTTCGAAATGACGCAATCAATTATTACGGCGTGTAACTTCAACGCGAAACTGTTTTTAACGGTCATAATTGCAATATTCACCTTTGCAATTGCCTGTAATTAATCAACATCTTGATTAATTCATTGGAATTAACCCTGAAGATCATTATGGTGAAACTCGGTAGCTTATTTCTATATGCACTGTAATAATACATCCGCTCAACTAACGTATTGAGCACTTTATATTCGTTATAAGTAAAGTAAAGTAAAGTCGTCGGGGCGGCCTAATGTCGGTATCAGCCAATCAGCGAGGGAGTCTATCCCTTTTTCACAATTTTTTTTTTTGCATCTGAGGTGGAGCGCCACACCTACCATCAGCTCCTTACTTTACCGTACAGATCTCTTTGCTACTCATACACTGAGTTGGCGAGAGCCGGTATCGAACTAGGAACCTTGTGGTTTCTAGCGAACGCTACCGACTGAACTAACCCGGCCCTATATTAGGTATAACACTGACTTATTCGGTTAATACTTGTATCGACCATCAATATTGCGATTAACTCAATATTCTATTCCCGGTAAGTATTTTCTTTATCATATCTAAGATAGATAGATAGATAGATAGAAAAGACACGCATAGATATGACCAAACATCTATATGTCTTTCATCGCATAACTCTCAGACTACCATCCTGTCAATGGAGCTTAGAATACGCTGACTAAATCCCCCTGCCGAAGGTTAAGCTCCCCTTCCCCAAGGGAATTCAAACCTGTTAAACTCCGCTTAAAATTGACCTTGTGTCACATACTGCTCGTGGCGGAGGGATTAGATAAATTCCTTACCCAGTCTAGAAGAAGGAAAACTCTGAATCAAAACTAACTGTAAGGAAAGTTGGTAGAGTTGTCTCTTGTCGATGTCAGCCGGACAGCGACGGAGTCTATCCCCTTTTCATTAGCGCTAGACCAGGGAGATTGTTTTTGCATCTGAGATAGAGTGCCAACCTGCTATCAGCTCCCTACTTTACTGCAAAGATCCAAGCTGTATTGAGGTGTGCTGAGTTGGTGAGGACCGGTATCGAACCCGGAACCTTGTGGTTCTTTGGTAGATACACTACCGACTAAGCAACTCAAGTCGACTGGGCTTTAGAATACACAACTGCACCTCTGCAGAGGGGTAAGACCTTCACATCAATGGGGCCACCTTTTGGCCGTGGGTGACGACCCGTGATGTTTAAAGATGGAATCCTGGTGGCTGAGCCGTCCATGACATGCAACACTCTACTTTCCACAATAAAATGCCTGTTTCTGTTCAGAATGCTTTTGCAGTTGACTTCACCGATGCTCATGTCACTCGTGCTGACCAATCTGGTTGCTGCTATCACAACACTGTTAGTTTTGGGCATAATTCGATTCGTTTTAATGCAATTAATTCTTGGAATACTGTTCAGTCGTTATTTTTTGATAAAGAAAAGATGAAGCGTGTTTCAGTAAATTATTTTGTCCTTAAAACACTTTTGAAAAATCATTTTATTGCCTCTTATAAACAACAGATTTGCATTTAGATTCTCACACGGCTAATTTGTCTTATGATATATATGTATATGTTTACGTTGTGTGTTTCATGTATTGTTTCCTGTGAGCGTCCAAGGGTGGTCATGTCCATGGGATTAGCTTCATGCTATTAGGCATGGCCTCCCTTCAATAGTAGTTTAAACCAATAAAGTTTTTCTTTTACTTATATTTTTTTAATAATTTGTACTACTATTGATTAATAAATTTCTTATTTCTTATTTCTTATTTCTTTCTTTACCCTTACTTAGGCTAGACGGGCGGTCGGAGAGGCAACCTACGATCAATCGGCTGGTCACATCAAGCCCTAGCACTTACATGATTGTCCCAGCTCTATTGCCCTTATCGCAATCCCTAACTCTTTTGTCATATATGTGCTAGAAGGCGGTGACTGAGGGTCTTCATGTCCTGGGTATGACATTAAACACTATCCGATGGTGAGGTTTCAATTCTGGAGTTCTGGGAAATGTGGATCACCCGTTCATCACTATTACTCCCAGATTCACTCTGACCCAGAGTGGTAATACCTGTTAGGGTCCCATCTATGGGTTGAATAAAAAGATGTGGTTAAAACAAATTGTGTACCCATCAAGAATGAATAAAACAAAAACGTCATCGGCATAAAATAACCCAATGGGTTGACGTGCCGTAAAATCCAACCAACCAACCAAAATCTACCGACTGAGCTTGATCAATTAATTTTTCGCTTCCTGTCAACGGGGGGGGGGTCGACTAAATATACAAGATCCCAAATACGAATCACCTTATCGAACTTAAGATTCAACGGTAACACCACTATGTAGTACCTCGTAGTGTATGCCCGGAGGAGAGATCATATTTGATAGCGCCAGGTTTCTCGTGCCAGAATTATTTTCACTGTTGACTAGTAAAGAATCATAAGAGATGTATTTTCTTCAAATTTGCCTACGCATGACTTGACCCATGAATTTATGTTCCGCACCGATAGACCCACTCGCCCCACCACTACTCTAAAAAGAAAATACAGGGTATTATAAGATTAACAAATAAATAAAAGACTAAAAGCAAAAGGTTACGGGGTCGTGAACACACAAACAAACAAAAAAAGTCCTACCTCACGTTATTTTCTACCCCTGAGGTCGCTAAGTGGGTAACGAAAATAAGAAGTAAAGTTTATTTGATATTCAAGTTATCCAATTCAGAATACGATAAAATAATTGAGTGGCAAAATGAAAATGACCATAAAACTATTTTACATGGAAATCCATATATATATATATATATAGTTTTTTTTTTATCAAGCGTAGCTTAGATGCTACACAAGGCCAAAAGTATAGGACACCCAGTGAGAATCGAACTCACTAACAAGGGTTTGCTAATCTACCTTGCTAATATATATATATATATATATATATGTGTGTGTGTGTGTGTGTGTGTGTGTGTGTGTGTATTTAGGCAGCATTTTTTCTTGTAGGCATATATTGTTAAATAATGCAGCCATTTTCTGTCTGCAAGTCTTGTCCTTTGTTTTTTTTGTATTGCCGGATTATTTTTGTAATATCTGGCGAGAATTGGCTGATGTATTGGCCATATGTCATAGACCGAGTACTTACATTAATTGCTATTCATCCTTCAACGTGGCTTTATACAGAGGCCTACGTCAAGTGCCTGGAAAAGGCAATTCTGCCTCGGATTGAGAAGGTGCTTGCAGGAAAACCCTACTCCTGGCAACAAGACTTCTCGCCATGCAAAACAGGAGTACTCGGTCTATGACATATGGCGAATACATCAGCCAATTCTCACCAGATATAACAAAAATAATCCGGCAATACGAAAAAACAAAGGACAAGACTTGCAGACAGAAAAATGGATGCATTATTTAACAATATATATATATATATATATATATATATATATTGTTTCTAAATCTTACATCCGTTATCATTCTGCAACAACCTCTGCTTAAAAATGAGACCGTCCAAATCGTCTAAGATGCAATGCAAAAATGTAAATATCGCTTAATAGCAGATTTCTTATTTTTCCCATTTTATTTCACCTAATTTTAAAAATGAAACATTCCAAATGGTCTATAAATATTAATACGCGTGTTCCTAAACCTTCCGTCCGTTATCATCTTGCAACAGCCTCAGGTTAAAAATGAGACCGTCCAAATCGTCCAAGATGCAATGCAAAAATATGAACACAGATTATTTGGTGGCACTTCATCGTAGATTTCTTATTTGTCTCATTCTATTTCACCCAATTTTAAAAATGAAACGTTCCAAATGGTTCTGCTTCGCTTAAATGCCTAACGTAATATCAAAAGGATTTTTTTTAAGTAGTTATTTGTTTGTTTTATTTGTAATATTGAAATTGTGAATTACGGAAGATTTTTTGGTAATTTTTATCTTATGTCATCCTGGTCTCCTGCCTATGCTATGGGGGTCAGTGCCAGGCCATTTTTCTGCCCAACTTAGATATTTGTGTTTTTGTCACTTTTTGTCGACAAAGTTTTATCGGCAAATCAATGTAAATATTGTAAAGAATGAGAGAGAGAGTTAAATCAAGATTATTATATTTTTTACATATTGAACTATTTCAATAGCTCTTAAGTAAACATATCAAACGTTGTAATAATCCAATTATCATATTCTGGTATATCCACAGATCCTGCTAGTATATATATATATATATATATATATAGAGAGAGAGAGAGAGAGAGAGAGAGAGAGAGAGAGAGAGAGAGCTGCAGTTTAGCTAAAAAAACAGTTTATTCTTGAATTTATCAGAACGTTTCTGATATTCTGCCTCCATTCATCTTCCCTCAAACTCATCACGGAGGCCTACTACTAGAGGAGGTAGTGATGCCCTAGATTAGCAACATGATTCTACTGTTGCTGTTACATAATCTATGCATAGATTATTGTCAACCCCCTGTATTTCTGAAGGGATGACCCTTTTCATATCACGGGCGGGACTTTCCATGGAATATTACAGAAAGCCCGCGAAATACATGAAGTCACGTGGGACCTAGTTGGCTCTCAGTTTCAGCTTGGACGTCAGGCAGAGAAGATGTACTGCCTTAGCTGGAGCTCACTGCATACGCTCGTTATGTTAGTTAGAGAAATATGTTTAGTTAAGTAAATAAAGGTTTAAATAAATAATATGGTTTTCTGGTTGATGAATGTCTTGGCAACAAGACTGACCTAGAAGAAGAAATGAATCAAAACGACGCACCAAGAACAGAGAAATAGAAGCATAGAGAAGTCCAGACGCTAGAAGAACGTAAGATACCAAAGATGAGCAGAAGAATAATAGAAGTAAAGAAAGGGTATACAACATTGCATGGGGACCCAAAGTTGGGTTGTAGTAGTAGTCGTTAGTGGTAGTAATAGTCGTTGGTTCAGAAACAGCATATGCCAGTCGTATAGTCACAAAGGGGTTGTTTATTCCTTTCTAGGCTCGTGGGTTCTCTTTCAGAGAGAAAGAGAAAGAGAGGGAGAGAGAGAGAGAGGGGGGGAAGTAAGGTCAAATTATTCTATCGTAAACCATGTTTGGTACTACTATGCGAAACACATATGGGGGAACTCGGGTAGCACCGTCTGTCTCTCACGAAGGCCTAGCCGGAAAAAAAAACCGAATTTTCTATTCTTCAGTTTCGCGTAGACCATAATAATTACACTACATCTACGCTATGCCACACAATCAGGAGAAGCCAGTCTTGTCTATAAGAAAATGATGCTACCACATCACCCCTAATACTTGGCCGCGTACTCCCCTGATAGCAATTACATTCATTGCTATTCATCCTTCCACGTGGCTTTATACAGAGGCCTACGTCAAGTGCCTGGAAAAGGCAGTTCTGCCTCGGATTGAGAAGGTGCGTGTAGGAAAACCCCTACTCCTAGCAACAAGACTCCTCGCCATGCCAAACAGGAGTACCCAGTGTTAGCTTTGAGAATATTGCTGCAACCACGCCACCCTTAACAGCTGGCCACCTTACTCCCTAGATTTAAATTTCCTTTGAATATTTAATGTGGGGTTTGGTTGAGTGAAAAACCAAGAAAACTGCGTGCAAAACCATGAACTGAAGGAAAGGTTGACGGCAGCATTTAGTGATGAACACGAGGAGACCGCCGGAAAGACTTGCAGGAGATTTTGAAATCGTTTGGAAACAAATCGAGTGAGTCGCAATTTTGACTGTGGATAAAAATGACTAACCGAATAAATCGTGATTATGAATGAATATAAAAGAGCTCAATACAATTATAGGGTGGTTTAGAAATCTGATATAGTCATCGTAAGCCTACTCGAGTTTCATCGGAGGATCATCAGGACTATTCTGTAGAATATCCCTGAAAATCCTCTGGTGAAACTCGAGTTGGCTTACACTCAATATATCGGTTATATATATATAGCACCCATATAATAAAAAGGGTTGGGACTTGCCATAAGGGCAATAGGGTCGGGACAATCATATAGGTGCTAGGGCTTGACGTGACCAGCCAATTGATCGGAGGGAGCCTCTCTGACCACTCGTCTATCCTAATTAAGGGTCTAAGTGGAGTGTTGCATGTCATGGACTGCTCATCCACCAGAATTCCGTCCTAATGCGCCCCATTGTGTGTGGGTGGTCTTACCCCTCTGCAGAGGTGCAGTCGGTGTATTCTAAAGTCCAAGCCGACAAGGTGGTGGGTTTAATGAACACTGATACCAAAAACTAGATCTCTTACTTGCACCATTTTTGAACAAAATGCACCGAAAATCCTCGTTTTCGCAAAATTTAGCCGAGAAATTAGTTAGAAAATATAGCAATTTCAATATTTAAAACGAAAAAGGTTGTCATTTTAAACGAAACCAATAAAATACTATAAGTAGAATTCAAATTAAAAATATACCCGCTTCGCAATCTACACCTCTGATATGCTGCTTTTTACCTAATTAATTAAGCTGTAACAGTGATAACATTTTAAAAGATTGAAATCTATTTCCTCAAACGAAGGCAACGTTTTAAAGAAAAATATTTTGTGCAGTAATTCTTTATATCAATTTTCAACTTTCGCCAAATGGGAGACATTACAGTTTCAAAATCGACCTACTCTGCTGCAGCATAGTCAAGCTTATTTGATGTTTCAACTTCAAAAGTATCGAAGATTCTTCCGCCTCCCCGCCCCCACCTTTTTCGTTTCTTTTTTTTTTTTTTTCTTCTTTTTTTACGTAAACAAGACGATAGAAACACATTGGGTGGGAAAAATAACTTGTTTTTCTTTCCAATATGGCCGCCCTCCCACCCAAAAGAGACTATGTTTAGAAGAATCGAATTTTTGTTCCCGTGATTTCCTATAAAGAGGAGAATAAAAGGAAAGAATCCATTCACGGATAGTTACGAAGCTGGAAGTAATAGTCGAATAATGATTTAAAAGGATTTTTTTTTTCTTTTTTCTTTTTTTTTTTTGAAGCGGGGCAGACTTTTTTTTTTTTTTTTTTTTGAAGCCTAACTTATTCATTCACGCTAAGCGCTCGTTTCTGAAAGCGTGACCTCTTCTTCTTTTTCTTGTTTTTTTTTTCTTTTTCTTTCCCCCTTTCTCTTTCTTTTGCAATTTTCATTTTATTCCATTCAATTTTTTTTTTCTTTTTTTTTTCATTTTCCTTTGATATTTTTTGGCGCTAATCAAAGCTTTATTTCTGAGTTGTGTTGCAATTAAATTCCTGCATATTTTCTGTTGCTCAGGAAAAAAGGTGAAAGAAAAAAAGAAAACAAAACAAAACAAGGATTGATGTTCAAAGACTCGGGGGTGGGGGTGATATTCGTTCCTGGGTACAAATCGTTTTAACGCCTTCTGACTTCTGGACACGGTCACGTGATTCAAAGAGATTCCTCCGCGCTCACATTCTCCTTCTCATTTCTAGGCCCCCTCCCCTAATAATAAAACGACTTCTTCTCTATTTTTGCAAACGACTCCCTATAAACGCACTTTTATTTCGAGTTCGAGAAGGTTCCCGAATCCATAAGAAATACCTGAAGAAGACCGGATTAGCCGAAACGTTGTACAGATAATGATAAAGACGAGGACAATGGTCCGAATAATCCAAATAATAGTACTTTTATTTATCTATTTGTAGGGCTGCTTTTGCTCAGTCGGTAGAGCACTTCTCATGGAATCACAAGGTTCCTGGTTCGATATCGGCCCACAACTCAGAGTAGCACAGGGGTCAGTGCGGTAAAGTGATACGCTGATCGTAGATGTGACGTTCCACCTCAGATGCAAAAACAATATCTTTGGTCTTGCGCTAGTAGAAAAGAGATAGATTCCCTCGCTGTCTGGCTGATACCGACATTAGGCCACCCCGACGACTTAGATTTTACTTACATTTATTTCATTTATTTATTAGCAGGACCTGTGGATATACCACAGTATGATAATTTAATTATTACAACGTTTGATATGTTTACTTATTGCTAAATAGTTCAATATTTAAAAGTACAATAATCTTGATTTAAATCTTTTTTTTTTTTCTTTCTTTCCATCTTTTCATTGTATTTGATTGAAACAGATTAGCGTTATCGCTTACGCGCACTCACCCCATCTATCTATCTTTTCCCAGCTCTCTTTCTTCCTTTGTTATTATATTTTTCTTGTATATATTTTTATATATATTAAGTTGTATGTCATTTTACTTCCCTTTCTTTCTTTATAATAAAAATTGAATGGTCCATTATTTAACTGAGGTGACGACACTCATAAGAAATAAGAATTCGGTGGATAAGCGACACTAGATAATCAGGATTTACATTTTTGCATTTCATCTTGGACGATTTGGACGGTCTGATTTTTAACCAGAGGGTGTTGCAAGAGGCTAACGGAACCTGAGTATTAATATATAGATTTATTTTTTATATCTCACGAGAAACCTTCACACCTAATTTTGTCATGTGTTACAGATGCTCGAAGAAGCACCTTTACAATCCCTGTAATTTGCTGTAATAGGGTCAAACAACTACCCAGCACGAAGGGGCCACCACTGTACAAAATTGCCTGGTAAGCTGCGAGCGGGCAGATAAAATGCAGAACTAGGGGCCCTAAGATCTCGCAAGGACTCTCACAAATGTAAGAACAAAGGGGCTTCAAAGGAAGAAGGACTGCAGCGCCAAAATATAGTAAATATATATATATATATTACGGTGTCTATAGAAATAACCTATTCGAGTTTCACCATAAAGATCTTCAGGGTTAGTTTTAATGAATGGATCAAAATATTGATTAATTACTGGTAATTGCGGAAGTGAATATTGCAATTAAATTATGACCGTTGTAAACAGTTTCACATTGAAATTGAACGCTATGTAATTGATTGCGCCATTTCGAAGGTTGAATGTCAAACACGATGTTGTTGAATGCTGAACGTAAATGTTAACGTGAAATATCAAACACAGATGCTGCTAAATGCTGAACGTGATTGTTGACGTGGAAAAACACGGGTTCAGAATAGTCTTCTAGAATAGAAGACTAGTTTAAAGATCCTTATGGTGAAACTCGATTAGGTTATTTCTATATACACCGTAATAATACATCCGCTCAACTAACGTATTGAGCACTTTATATTCGTTATAACACTGACTTATTCGGTTAATACTTGTATCGACCATCAATATTACGATTTACTCAATATTCCCCGGTAAGTCATTCCCTTATATATATATATATATATATATATATATATATATATATATATAAATTTTTTGGGGGGTACAGAATTTTATTAATGCTTTAAAAAGACATAAAATATTTAGCTCTGTTGAGCGAGGATCGAAACTAGTCAGCATGCAACTCGTTTTTATTTTCCCTTTACCCCCTTCTATTGTAAAGAAAAAAAAACATAATATTTTTTTCCATACAATGAATCTTTTATGTCTTTTTAAAGCATTAATATATATATATATATATATATATATATATATGCATGTTTTGTTGAACTCGACGGACAATTCTTGTCTGACGAGCTTTTCTGTCCTTTCCAATTGTTTGACCATCTGTTTTATATCAGGGTGGAATTGGTGGATGAATCTACCAAAAGTTCTTACACGAGTAATTTCTGCACTACTTAGTGCCATCATCAGGTGTGAAATGAGATGTTTCCATGGTTCTTTTTAAACAAACAGTAGTAATAAGTAAGAGGAGGGGCTCACAAGTTTATAAGAATGTTAAAGGTAATGGTGAGAAGATAATGAAATTATATATATATATATATATATATATATATATATAATATATATATTTATATATATATATTATATATATATATATATATATATATATATATATATATATTATGATCTCTCTGGTGATCGTAAAGTATATACACAGATGTATGTATTTAAAACAGTTAAAACACCACTCCTTAATGGCAGCTGGCGATGGCCTAGGGGTTAACGGATCGCGCAGACGTAAAGTCAGTCGGGTTTCGCTCCCGGTGGGAGTTAGTCTCTGTGTCTAGCCACACTGATGAAACGTCGAAACACGGTGTCTGTGGATGACTTATTATATATATATATATATATATATATAGCGGGTTTAATTCGTTCTGCTCGTATGTAATAAATTAATGCTTATCATTTTATAGATATTTTTCTTTGGCGTGGTAAATTTGGAAATAATTATAATGAACTTAATTAACATAATTAACATAATATCTCAGGCGGTAGAGCATCCGCGAAGGAATTGCAAGGTTTAGAGTTTGATACCGGACCTCACCAATTCAGCGTATGACTAGCACAGCTTGGGTAAATTGATCTATGTGGTAAAATATCTAGGAGCTGATGGTTAGTGTGGTGCTCCACCTCAGCAAAACAAACTCCCTGGTCTAGCACTCTCGCTGTCCGGCTGATACCGACAGTAGGCCACTCTGCAGACTTACTATTCAACGTATCTGAACGCTTACATAATCGTAGTAATCGTATCTGCAGACTTACATAATCGTATCTGAAGCTCGCTTGTACCTCAAAATTTAGCTCTCAACACAAAGCAAATATTGACCTAGTGGCAACTCGAAAAAATCTTAAAAGTCGGGGCACTATAACACTATAAATATATATAAACAAGGTGTGTCATAAAAGAATCGAGATTAAAGCTGTATTTACCAAGATAGAAATGAACAATGAATAGAACGTTAATTTTTTTTTTTTCAGAATACAGGATGTGTCAAAAGATACAAAAAAAATATCAATACATTTTCACACACCTTTATATATATATACTAGCAGCGGCTACCCGGCGAAGCCCGGGTAGAGGAGATAAAAACATGGTTTAATAATCGTTTGCAGATCTATCACTATTGAATAGTGAGTTCTATCCTCGCATGAGGAACCATAAAAATCACCACGTAAAAAAAGATTCTTAATTTAATCCGGCCTGGTGGGAGACCAGGGAATTATCTTTTCGTCAGATTTGAGGGAATGACATCACATAATGATATAGTAAGAAATTTTAATTCAATGAATTAACTATATTTTTTAAATAAAATATAAATGACGTGATTTGCTAAATTTCAAATTAATATTTTTTTTTAAAATGAAATAAAGTAATCAAATTGATGTAAAACGATAAATAGTCTTTAAAAAAATAACATTATTAATTCAAAGCGTAGCCGATCGAATGTCAAATTATTATAGTATACTATACTATAAATTTGATAACAATTTGACGAAAATAATATACTATACTATGTATAGTATATTATTTTTTAAATCGAAAAAGTGCACTGACTTGAAAACATTACGAAAAGAAAAGAAAACTAAATGAAAAAAAAAATTATACATATTTTTAAAAAAATAATTTTGAATGTGCTTAAAAGTTAAATATCAAATTACAGTTCTGATTTTGGTACAAATACAGAATAGCGCGCAATAGATAATATCATTAGAATCGTATTTTACGAATAAATAACATTAGATTACGGAAACTCCCGAACGAATCTAATTCTAACCCACTTGTCCGTTGTAACTCGAGTGTCTCAAAGTTTTAAAAAAAAGTTTTGTTTACATTGACGAACGACGGAAAATCGACCTTACATACCACATAACTACGTAAATTTTAATTTTTAAATAAAAAAAGATATTGATCAGGCAGGAAACCTCTGTAATAGATAGATATTTATTTCATGAATAGTTTCTTACAAAAAAGATTTTAGTTATACTGATTATTCTAAAATAAAAGTATTAATAAAAACAAGTTGAGTTATCGTTAAATGTTTTCATTTATTTCCTTTCTAACCAAATGAATATTTTTAAGATAGGAACAGAAATAGGCGATGAATAATTTTTGATTTTACGCTAAAGTTTAGTATGAAAAAATCATACTATGAATTCTAGGCTGTCCGAAGCAAAATATTATTTTTTTAACTCGCTGTAAAAAATAATTCAATGGATAAAACACATGAAAATTACATATTTAGACAGATTATTTTATTTCCTTTCCAACCATATAAACATCTTAAAGATTGGACCATAAATAGGCGACACATTCCGGGCTGAACGGCTTAGACTGCGAAATTTATTCACTAAAATTAAACTTCACTGCTGGTATCGCTGTAAATCGCTGTAACAAAAAGCAGGCAGCGAACAATATTTTATTATCAACAGGAGCTGGTATACGTACAGTTCCGCCAATTGGGTGATTCTGGCTTAATTAATTAATTATATCCTTTAATTAGTAAAAAATCAATAACCCAATTTGGCGGGTTTCTTAGTCAGAAGGATATCAAGGTGTATGCAAGATTTCGAATCTGAGTGACCTCCCATTTTGAAGTTATACGTCGACACATACATACCAAACTTCCTTTTATATATATATATATATATATATATATTATATATATATATATATATATATAATATATAAGGACATAGGATGTGGTTAATCGAAGCCTAAAGAAGATACCAGGAGATCTGAAACACGTGCTGCTAATGTAAAATATAAAAAATCTTTTAAAAGACATAATCCATTTTGCAGACCTTCTTTTTTATAAAACATTCCATTTTCTCCCATTGGACCAATATTGTTGGTTTTGCTTTAGATGTTTCTGACACCAACCCGCTGGTTAGATGAACAGGTCTTTGTTACACGTCCATATTAGCTAGCTTCAAGCTCTAACGAATTAGACCAGGGGATCGTGTTTGCGAATATTTTCTTTCTTACCAAATGAATATTTTTAAGATAAGAACAGAAATAGGCGATGAATAAGATTTGATTTTACGTTAAAATTTAGTATGAAAAAAGATAATACTATGAATCATAGGCTATCCGAAGCAAAATATTATTTCTTTAACTCGTTGTAAAAAATAATTCAATGGATAAAACACATAACAATTACATATTTAGAAAGATTATTTTATTCTATTTCTAACCATATAAATGTTTTAAAGATTGAACCGTAAATAGGCGAGAAAAAAGAATTTGATTTTTCGTTAAATTTCAGTCTGAAAAAAAAATCATACTTATCAGCTGTCCAAAGAAAAAAAAACATTTTTGACTCGCTGTAAAAAAATAATCCAATGGATAAAAACACATACAAGTTACATTAAATGAGCAGGCCTTTGTTTCCCATCCGTATTAGCTAGCTTCAAGCTCTAACCAATGAGACCAAGGTATTGTGTTTGTGAATATGTCCTTCCGTAGAGTTTGTATTTCGGTAGCTTGGTTGGACCTGCCAAGGTGTGTACCTAGCTACTATAATTGCATTAAAGAAATATTTTATTTCCCCACCTGGCTTCACCAGCAGCCAGAATCTGTGATTGCAATATTCTCGAGGTTGAAGACATTATTGGTAAACATGTTTACAAGCCCCACGTGCTGGATTAACACCATTGGAATGGAAACAATACATGTTTATCTCAACATATCCATAAATATTCTTATATAAATACATGTATACAAATGCTATTCCACGTAAAGGCCTACCAAGCATGCAGCTGGAGAATGTCACTGGGGGGGGGGCACATGGTGTGACCTAAGTTACTCATCATCGTCAAGTTGCACAGACAGAACGGATCACCATGATATATACAGGAGGGTAGGTGGATTTTTCACTTTTTTTATATATCAAATTGTCCATCTCATGCGAAAGTTGTGTGTTAGTATACTGAATACTGATATCAAAAATTAGATCTTTTACTTGCACCATTGTTTGAGGAAATAGCATCAAAGATCGTCTACTAAAAGGCACTAAAATTTCTCGTTTTCTAAAGGCTAAATTTTGCAAAAACGAGGATTTTTAGTGCATTTTAGTAGACAATCAATCTGCTCGAATATATTGCTAACCAGTATATATATATATTATATATATATATATATATAATATATATATATATATTAAACTAAAGCTGAGTGAATCAATGATTGTTTGCTAAAGGTTTTTTTCCTATTTAGTTTAATGACATAAAATTTATATCAAAATATTCCTTAGTTCTATGATTGAGTTATGCTTGAAAAATATCCAATTTAATTGGTTCTAATTAGTCGTAATTTGCAATTAAGTCAAAAAATGACCAGTCTCTTACTTCACGTTCTGCCTGTTACTTTTTTCTGTTTATATATCTTGATTATCGCTATATACGTTACATATCCTGTGAGGATAAAGAGAGTAATATTGAGAATGTGAAATATATTTGTATGCAAAGTTACATAGCAGCTAGCCCGTAGGTTAAATTAAGTCAAACGTTTCCTTTCATAGAAATCCTACTAAATGTTTTTAATATTTTGTTTTGTTTTTTTTAATTCTCCGGTTGTATTTATTTCTTAAAAGATTTAATTTGCTTAGTAAACTCACTTTTCCCTAATTCCAATTATCTACCCAGAGCTCAATGGGTGACCCAACGGGTCATATTTTGTCTGATATATATATACAATATATATATATATATATATAGCAAACTCACTTTTCCCTAATTCCAATTATCTACCCAAAACTCAATGGGTGACCCAACGGGTCAAATTTTGTCTGGTATATATATATATATATATAGAGAGAGAGAGAGAGAGAGGGAGAGAGAGAGAGAAAGAGAGAGAGAGAGAGAGAGAGAGAGAGGTGACATAGATATATAGGTAGAAAGAAAGAGAGAGCATCAAAGAAAGATAGAGGGAGAAGAAAATATTCTTGTCATAGCTGATTAAACTGCATAGCCAATGATAGAGACTGTGGAAATACAGTATTTTGTAGCTGAAAACTTGCCCTATCAGTTGTAGTTTCCGATGGAATTACGTTCAGAGCTCGCATCGTACTCGCATATCAATATACGTATGTATATATGTTTGTATACATGTTTAATTCAATTATATTGATTAAGTTCACTGACCCCGCACTTAGACGCGTTCATCTCAATCAGGCATTGAACTCTTTAACTTGTGCATACCACAGAACGAGTACTTGTTTCCTTTGACTCCGAACATACTGTTGTACTCCGTGTGACTGGAGACCTTTGCATGGTTCAGAGAAGCGACAACAGACGGCGCCGTACGGGCGTGTGCCTGTTGGCGTCATCCAGGCCTAGAATGACCACCCACCCTCCCAGTGAATGGGTAGACATAAAAATGGGATTCTGCGCATAAGTCTATCGTGATTTGACGAGCCGTGTAGGTATGTATTTGCTCAAATCTGCCGCCACGGACAGAAATGTGACACAATGTCAATTTTTAAAAGGAGTTAAGCTGTTTTGAATTCAGAGTTTTCCATCTTCTAAACTGGTTGCCTAACAAAGGTTAAAGTCTCTGCAAAACTATTTACCCATTACTGGCGGAAAGAATAAATTGTTTAGTTAATTAGATTTGACTAACGGACCAAATCTAACTAACTAAACTTAAATTCACGTTTTCCCATTGGCAGAAACCGGGTGGTCAACTTAAGATCATTACTTATCAATAATATAACCCTCTCCGATTTTGAATTTCAACCAATTTTAATTCGAAATCTAACTACACTTACAGACATAATTCGTAGGCTACTCACGAATTATGAAATAATATCAACTTTATAAAAAATATTCGCACAGAACATATACAATATGAATATACAGATCAATTTTTTTAAAGCAATTCCCTCTTAAATTCTTTTTCTTACCATCTTTTTTCCGAAATCATCCAAGTTAATCAGAAATACTTTCTGCTGTTTTTTATCTGATTAGGTTGGTTAGTTAGTTGGTTGGTTGGTTGGTTGGTTGGTTGGTTGGTTTTTACGGCATGTCAACCCTTGTTGGGTTATTTTATGCCGAAGACGTTTTCTTCTATTCATCCTTGATGGGTACTCATTTTTTTTAAACTCATTTTTTTAAACACATCTTTTCTATTTAACCCATAATTGGGAATCTAACAGGTACTACTACTCCGGGTCAGAGTTGACCAATGATGATGAAGAGGTACTCCACATTACCCAGCGCTCCAGAATTGGAACCTCACCATCAGATAGAGTTTAATGTCATACCCAGGACATTGAGATCCTCACCCAGGGGCTTCTAGCACATATATGAACACATATCTGATAAAAAGGGTTGGGACTTGCCATAGGCGCTATTGGGTTGGGACAATCATATAGGTGCTAGGGTTTGACATGACCAACCAATTGATCGGATTTTAATTCGAAATCTAACTACACTTACAGACATTCGTAGTATACCCACGAATTATGTAATAATATCAACTTCATAAAAAATATTCGCACAGAACATATATACTATGAATATAATATCTATATACAGATCAATTTTTTAAAGTAATTTCCCTTTTAAATTAAAGTGGAGTGTTGCATGTCATGGACTGCTCAGCCGCCAGGGTTCCATCCTTTAGCATCATGGGTCGCTACCTAGGGCCAACAGGTGGCCACATTTGGAAGGGGTCTTACCTCTCTGCAAAGATACAGTCGGTGTATTCTAAAGCCCCTGTCGATAGAGCTGTTGTTATTTTGTTGTTGTTGTTTTTTAAGAGAAACAAGTCACTGCTTGAGAAGCAATGACGAACTCATAAGTGACGTTCTCTGTAGTCACCTACACATGGACTTATCAGTGTAGGCTGACCAGCAAAAACCTACATAAACCAGCTCTGCACAGATTCTGGATGCCGTGCAGAAGACCTGCCAGGGGCGATGACCGATAGAGACGGCGATAGAGTCATGGCTATCCATGGTGACAGCACTAGATGATGATGATGATGATGATGATTACCAAGTTACGCACAGAGAACATCGAACATTTTTGTAAGTAAGAAATAAGTCGAAACTGAAAAATATTTTTCATAGTGATTTTTTTCTTTCGTTTTGTCTTTTTTTTAGGGTTTTTTGTGCTTTTTTGTTTCTTTTTTTATTCTTGGAAATTTAAAAAAGATAAAATACTAGTTCCGTCGCCAGTCATCTTCCTGTTTCATCATTGGGCGTGATTACTAGCAAAAGAATATGCGCCCTCCACCGGGCGTAAGTATTTAAGTTCTGATATAATGAAATATATTAAATTAGGACGACTAACGAAATTAAATAAGAACGAATATAAAAACATTACAATTATCATAATTATATTTTAATTAGTTTCTATATAAAATCATTCATATGATTGATTTTAATACATTGGGGAAGAAAACAATAATATTAGAGACCAGTATGCAAATTTAACTACACTATATATCATGTAAACCTTGATTTCTTAGTGATATATAAGACACATTTCAGAATTTAAAACACACTAATAACATGGGCTGATTTGAGGCTAATCTAACTCAGATTTTCAGAGAGACATCGTTAATAAATGAGATTTCATCTATGTATTAATGATTTTGAATATAAATTAAATGCTCATTGATAAACTTACGCAATTCGTGAGGGTAATTGTGACTTAAGCAGGTGATGTTAGTTTCTAAGTTACACACATAGTCAGCTCATATAATCTTGAATAATCGGCCAAGAAATAAAGGTTACATGATAATATGGTGTGGTTAATTTGCATACTGGTTTTATCACGGTTAATAAATAATTAACTTGGTGTTATTGATCTCTAATTCTATTGTTTTATTCACCAAACGTATTAAAACTTACTTACGCCCGGAGTGCATATATTCTTCTGGTCTGAATAATAAATTCGGTTCATTCATTTTCGGATGAGGCAGAAGGTTTCTTGAAATAATAAAATAATTTTTATTTTATGAAATAGTTTACTAATTCAGTGTGATTGTTTATGAAATAGGCATTCCATCAATGGTTAGCATCTAGTCTTGCAGATCATTTAATACTGAAAAAGGAGTTCGATCCTCGTCGATGCCTGTACTTGACCTTGTGTCACATACTAAACTTGATGAAATATTCAAGGTTATATGGAAAGTTCGTATCATGTTTTTGAAAAATTGATTTTTGAAAAGTGGTTCATCATGTCTTGATAGCTGGTAAATTTTTACACAAATACATAGTTTCGGTTTTAATTTTTGCCTACTTTAGACCGCTCAGAGCGGCTCTCTCTCTCTCTTCTCTCTCTCTTCTCTCTCTCTCTCTCTCTCTGCTCTCTCTCTCTCTCTCTTCTCTCTCTCATCTTATTGTCCGATAAATAGAAAGGTCCAGTCGTTGACTGCTTTTAGTAGCAGCATAAGTGAGTGGACCAGAGAGAGAGAGAGAGAGGAGAGGAGAGGAGAGAGAGAGGAGAGAGAAGAGAAAGAGAGAGGGAGGAGCGTGTTTACTCGCTGTTAACGAGCCTGAACGCCTCCACTATGTCCATTGATTTTTATTCGTCTTTTTCGTTCTTATTTATGGTAACTAACCCGTCTCCGAAATGAAAAATAAACTGTTGGATTGTTATTGGCTCTTTAATCACCTTAATGGTCAATATGACGTGCTCTTTACTACGTCCACGTAATAGCAAGCGATCATTATGAATATTTAAAATGTTGAGTTCTTGAAAGACTTTTGTGAAATTTATGTAACCAATTTTTTGGTTGGTTATTTTTTTTTCATTTTTTTCATTTTTTTATTTTTGTAATGTTGATTCTTCGATCGGATTATAGTAAAAAAATCAAATTCTTATCAAACTGAAACGTGGTTAGTCTTCCTATTTCTATATTATATAATATATATATATGTTATATATATTTATATATTATATATATATATAAATATATATATGATATATATATTGTGTGCTAATTGGAGTAAGCACTTATTCTCCAAAAAATTACGGCAAAAAAGCATTCTAACAAACCTTGTTTATATATATATAATATATAGTATATATAGTATAGTATAGTAGATATTGTGTGTGGTGTGGTGTGTGTGTGTGTGTGTGTAATTTCTAAAAATGAAAACACAAACTCCACAGACAAGCGATGTTCAATATAGTATATATGTATTTCGTCTATCTCATATCTATCTATCTATCTATCCCCCTCTCTATCTCTCCTTTCTCTCTCTCTCTCTCTCTCTATATATATATATATATATATAATTCTATTGATATCTATGTATCTCAGTCGCGCCATAGTTATCTATCTATCAAGTATTTCAATCTTTCAGTCTTTCATATCTATCGTCTATTCAAATTTTTTATGTCTATTTTCATATATTTTTACATGTCTATTTCATATTTGTCATAACTCTCTCTCTCTGTCTCCGATCAGTCTCT
>CM042153.1:24292500-24307500 GCA_023376005.1 Doryteuthis pealeii
CGCATAAAATCGATAATTATATGAAGAATAATAATGACAAGTGAATCGGTAAGAGGTTATTTCACTTGTCTGAGTGTAGAAACAGATTCGATACTATGGACAAGCTGTACTCAACTTCATAAGTTCTCACTCAGCGCGCTTACGTAAAATGCAGCTGACCCTAACCAAGTGCTAGTCATACTGTTCACAAAGCCGCTAGAACTATAAAAACTAATATATCTCTGAACGGTACGGGTCAGAGTATACTTTTATATTGTTTGTTTGATTAGAGTTTATTATATGAAGTGGAAAGCGTAGTGATAGAATACAGTGTTAAGCTACAGTAATCCGAGCGCTAGATAATCTGAGTTAAACTAAAAATTGAGCATTAAGAGATACATAAGAGGCCACTACACATACGGCGCGCACCGTTGGTGTTTGTTGGCCTTGTTTAGAGAACATGGTCCTCTCACAGAACTTATTTGTCGACAATAGATCCATACCCATCTAGACAGCTGACTGACTGCTAGATGAAAAATTGGGTAAGCCAAATAGACGCTATGAGATTCTTAGACACAAATTGGAAGTGCATAATTCTGGTGAAATTTGAACGAGCCGTTATGTAGGTAATAGTAAATTTGTAAGACTCGACAACTGAATACCAAGAGCCTACGAAGAGCAAAAAAAGTAGATAGAATCACACACACTTTAGATCATAATTAAAAATACAACTCGAGAGAGAGAGAGTTAGCACTGTGGTATTTGGTAAGATTAGGTTTCATGCATATGTCAAACACGCTATTATGCTACACTCCCCAAAGCTCTCACTGCAAACAACTATTTCCCCATTACTCGGCGGAGAGAATAAATTGTTTCGTTAATTAGCTATTATCGAACTAAAATCGAACCACTATCTATAATAACTAATCTATACTTCCGTTTTATCTCAAAATATAACTGATATTACCCATTGGCAGAAGCAGGTGGTCAACTTAAGTATCAGTTACTTATTCAAAATACATATTTTTATACCCTTACATCCGATATTTGAATTTTCAACTCAATTTTTAAATTTTTACGATATCTCCAATATCGGGCTGGGTCCCATTGCACATAAGTTCGTAGGCTACTTCTTACAGAATTTTATGTATTTATTCATCACTCTTATATTTTAAAATATTCGTAAACCAGAACATAAATACTATTTTTATTCACTATACGATCAATTGGTTTTTTCAAAGCAATTTTCCTCTTAAAATTTTCTTTTATCTTACAATCTATTTTCACGAATCATCCAATTTAATCAGTTAATACATATTACATACTTGCTTGATTTCTTTATATTAGAATGAGGTTTGGTTAGTTTCACGATTTGGAGTTTGTGTTGGTTGGTTGTTTTTAACGGCATGTCAACCCTTTTGGAGCTTTTTCTGGTAATGCCGAAGATCGTTTTCTTAGGCTATTCATACCTTGAATTTGGGTACTTTCATGTTTATCCTCGGTTAAAACTACGAATTTTTTTGAATTATCTAACTTTTTTCTCATTTACATACCATAATTGGAATCATCAGTCTACCAACTCGGGTCAGAGTGACTGGGAGTAATGATGATGAAGGGTAGCTTGTCACTCAACTTACTACATTAGCGCTCCATAATTGGAACCTACACCATCAGATAGGTTTATGTTCCTCGGACATTGAGAGATCCTCACCCAGGGGCTTCTAGCTACATATCATGATAAAAGGGTTGAGGACTTTATGCCAATTAAGGTCAGCTATAGGGTTGTAAGACATCAAATAGGTGTTATAGATAGGTTTGACACATTGAACCAATAACACCTATCTACATTAGATAGGGTAATTTACTTTCGAGCTAAATTTCTCACTCACATGTTCATGTAGCATAATGTAACAGACATAAATTTAACATAGCGCTAACCCACACGAAATTATGTATGATATCCAAAATTATTTAATAAAAAATATTCGCACAGAATTCATATGCACTATGAATAATGAATAGTATGCATGTGTACAGCAGAATAATTTATTTAAAAGAGTAATTTCCCTCATTATATAATTAAAGTGGAGGGTGTTTGCATGTTTATAGGAGAGACTGTCAGGTAAGAAATTTCCGATCCAGGTTCCATCCTTTAAGCATCATAGGAGGTGGTGTGACTTACAACCCGGCACACCTTCTTCAGGAGAACAATTAAGAAGGGAAGTGGGTGTACCGGGTGTGCCCCACACCCCGGAAAACCACGCCTAAGAGGGTTTGGGAGGGGGAGCCGGACGGCAAAACAACCCTTTCTATTTTTTTTCCTGGGATAAAGCGAGGGAGATCTCCCACCTACTACCTTCAAACCTCTCTGCTAACGATATCAAGTCTGAGTGTATTTCACTAAAGACCATGTCAGAATTAAGAGCTGTTAGTTATTTATTGTTGTTGTTGTTGTTTTTTAAAGAAAAAGAAAAATAAGTCAGCTGCTTGGAAGCAATTGTGACGACTTTATAAGTGACGTCTCGGGTGTGTGTAGTTGGGTTGCTGTCGTGCATTGCTACACTTGCTTACCAGTTGTTGGTGCTTTGACAGACAAGGAAGTTACTAAAAACGTAACATATAAAAAGCATCCTGTTGCAACGATTTTTCCAGATATGCAGATAGAAGGAAGACCAATGCATCAGTGAGGAGGAGAATGGATCACGCAGGGGTATGAATCGGGCAATAAAGAGTGCAGGTATATCGAGGTCGCGCGAGAGCTCCGAGCCAACTTGATGACAGGATGAATTCATAAGTGCAAATCTAACTGGAACTAGATGAGGGACTGGTACATCCTCCTAAAGATTTACGAGCGCTGACGGCAGAAGAGCAATTGAGGCGAATATTATATATAAAGCTAAAGGATAATAAGGTAGCAAAATAACAGCCCGAAAGGAAATAAAAGTATTATTTAATAAGTGATTCTTTTTTATAATTCTTTGTTAAGTTAATGATCATAGTTAATTTTAGTATTTATATTTTTGTGTTATTATTTATTGTTTTTCGAGTATGTTTTGCTTTATAATTCGGATTATTTTGTGAGTTGTTAAACAAATCTTGTATTGTGTAATTATTGCTTTAATTACAATTTTGTGCAACAGCTTTTGGATAATAATGATTAACGGTGTATATCCTGTTATTTTTCGCTTCCAAATTGCTTCCTGTTTCTCATTCGATATATGTAGGGAAGCTGTGCGGAGTGCCGATTAAATGGGTAGAGATATTCATTGGCGCCACTACACCATGCGGAGCCGTAGTAAGTCATCATAAGTCCTCTCCTTACTATTTCACACTTCTCGGACTGGCTAAATATCGCGGAAAGACTAAAAGAACTGGATATTTTATAGGAGGGGCATAAATTGCGAGAGATACTATGAATGCACATATCAACCCAATCTATAATCCAACATAAAACACAGTTTACGTCTAAAATTAAGTTTCTATAACTTAAATCATTCATGATGCATTGCTTTTAAATACATTGGGGACGAAAACAATAATATTAGAGACCGTATGCAAATTTGAACTAACTATATAATCATGTAAACCTTGATTTCTTAGTGATATATAAGACACATTTCAGAATTTAAACACACTAATAACATGGGCTGATTTGAGGCTAATCTAACTCAGATTTTCCGAAGAGACACTCGTTAATAAATAGAGATTTCTCTATGTATTCAATGATTTTGACTATAAATTAAATGCTCATTGATAAACTTACGCAATTCTTGAGGGTATTGTGACTTAAGCAGTGGATGTAGTTTCAGTTACACGCATACAGTATAATACTCTTATAAATCGCCAAGAAATAAGGTTTACATAATATATGGTGTGGTTAATTTGCATACTGGTTTTATCAAAACCGGCTTTAATAAATAATTACTTGGTGTTATTGATCTCTAATTCTATTGTTTTATTCACCAAACGTATTAAAACTTACTTATGCCCGGAGTGCATATATTCTTGCTGGTCTGAATAATAAATTCGGTTCATTCATTTTCGGATGAGGCAGAAGGTTTATCTTGAAATAATAATAATAATGTTTATCAATTTTTATTTTATAGAAATAGTTTACTAATTCAGTGTGATTGTTTATGAAATAGGCATCCTATAGGGTAATGGTTAGCAATCTAGTCTTGCAGATCATTTAATACTGAAAAAGGAGTTCGATCCTCGTCGGATGCCCTGTACTTGCGACCTTGTGTCACATACTAACTTGATGAAATATTCAAGGTTATATGGAAAGTTCGTATCATGTTGTTCTGAAAATTGATTTTTGAAAAGTGGTTCATCATGTTTTGATAGCTGGTATAATCTTTTACACAAATACATAGTTTCGGTTTTAATTTTTTTGGCCTACTTTAGCCGCTCTAGAGCGGCTCTCTCTCTCTCTCTCCTCTCTCTCTCTTCATCCTCTCTGTCGCTCTCTGCTCTCTCTCTATCTCTCTTTCTTATTGTCCGATAAATAGAAAGGTCAGTCGTTGACTGCTTTTAATAGCAGCATAAGTGAGTGGACCAGAGAGAAGGAAGAGAGAGGAGAGAGAGAGAGGAAGAGAGAGAGAGAGGGGGGAGGGGGAGGGAGGGATAGCGTTGTTTACTCGCTGTTAACGAGCCTGAACGCCTCCACTATGTCATTGATTTTTATTCGTCGTTTTCGTTCTTATTTATGGTAACAACCGTCTCCGAAATGAAAATAACTGTTGGATGTTATTGGCTCTTTAATCCCTTAATGGTCATATGACGTGCTCTTTACTACGTCCACGTAATCAGCAGCATACATATGAATATTTAAAATGTTGACTCTGAAGACTTTTGTGAAATTTGATGTAACCAATTTTTTGGTTGGTTATTTTTCTTTTTCATTTTTTTTTTAATTTTATTTTTGTAAAGTTGATTCTTCGATCGGATTATAGTAAAAAAATTAAATTCTTATCAAACTGAAACGTGTTAGTCTTCCTATTTCTATAATTATAAATATATATATTATACGGGGAAAAATTCTACGTGTTATATTATATATATATATATATATATTAATTATATAATAAATATAATTTGTGTGTGTGTGTGTGTGTGTGTGTGTGTGTGTGTAATTTTAAAAATGAAAAACACAAACTCCACAGACAAGCGATGTTTCATATAATGTATATGTAAATTCCATCTATCTCATATCTATCTATCTATCTATCTATCTATCTCCCCTCTCTAGATCCCCTTCTCTTATATATTATATATATATATTATATATATATATATATTCTAATTGATATATATGTTCTGCAGTGCGCATAAATATCTATCTATATATATATTTTCAATCTTTCAGTCCTGTTCATTATCTATGTTTATTCAAATTTTTATGTCTATTTCAATATTTTTTATCATGTTTATTTCATATTTCTTCATAAACTCTCTCTCTCTCTCTCTCTCTCTTTTACACATACACAACAAATTACAACACACACCGCACACACACCACACACATATATATATATATATAATTTTTACTTGAAGGCATTAACAACGCATGTATCGCATAAAATTCGATACTTTTTCTTATAGAAAATGAACTTGACAAGTGTAATCCCAACAAAGGATGGCTCGATGTGAAGAAATAATACGTACAGACTGTTCGACTTTATTAAGTCTCATCAGCGGTATATAACTAACGATTTTCCCTCCGACAGAATCGAAACGGGACCTCAGCAGACACAGTGAAACACTAGTGAAACACCTTATCGCCTCGGCCACAGTAAACAGCTGACCATCCTAGCGAAATTAAGCTTTGTCAATGATACTCACTGCTCTACCATAATAGGTAGGGGGGTTATTGAGAGAATAATAACAAAACAGACCGTTTTGCCCTTCGGCGAGTGAATAAGATTTTTTTGGGATGTTTTGTTTTTTTGAAAAGTTTCTAAATAACAACATCCAAAAATCTTATATATATATATATATATATATATATTATATAATATATATATACTGTTTTCATATCTATACTATCTTATTCCTTAACCTTCTCTTAGATTTTTTTTTGTGGTCTGGTGGCCATTTGAAAGATAATGTGTTGTAGACATTGGTGATGATGACGAGGAGGGAGGATACCAAACACGTGCCAAACCAAATTTTGGTTTGTTCAAATCAACTGCTGCAAAGTAGTCCCCCCCCTGCCAGCACAAACAAAGAATTGAAGGAACCGGAAGCGCATGGGAAGTGTAGCGAAATGCGAGAAGGTAGCCAGAAAGGGAGTCAAGCAACATGCTGACTATTCTGTCGTGGCAACGAATAATGGGATAAATTTGATAATGACGATGATGATTGATGGAGGGGTTTGGTAAAATAAATTAAATAAATAAATAAAGAAGAAGAAAGAAAGAAAAGAAAGAAAGAAATAGTTTTGTAGTGAGAGCGATAATGCAAATACCATTGATAATGGTGATCATAATGATGATGATGATTATTAAAAGAAAGAAAGAAAGAAAGAACGAAAGAACAGAAAGAAAGAAAGAAAGAAATAGTTTTGTCAGTGAGAGCGATAATGCAAATGCATTGATAATGATGATCATAATGATGATGATGAATATTAAAAGAAAGAAAGAGAAGAAAGGAAGAAAGAAAGAAAGAAAGAAATAGTTTTGTCAGTGAGAGCAATAATGCAAATACACGATAATGAATGATCATAATGATGATGATGATTTTAAAAGAAAGAAAGAAAGAAAGAACGAAAGAAGAAAGAAAGAAAGAAAGAAAGAAAGAAATAGTTTTTGTCAGTGAGAGCGATAATGCAAATGCCATTGATAATGATGATCATAATGATGATGATGATTATTAAAGAAAGAAAGAAGAAAGAAAAAAAGAATAGTTTTGTCAGTGAAGCATAATGCAAATACCATTGATAATGATGATCATAATGATGATGGTGATTTTAAAAGAAAGAAAGAAAGAAAGAAAGAAAGAAAGAAATAGTTTTGTCAGTGAGAGCGATAATGCAAATACCATTGATAATGATGATCATATGATGATGATGATATTATTAAGAAGAAAGAAAGAAAGAAAGAAAGAAAGGAAGAAGAAAGAAAGAAATATTGTCAGTGAAAGCAATAATGCAAATTACCATTGATATGATGATCATAATGATGATGGTGATTTTAAAGAAAGAAAGAAAGAAAGAAAGAAAGAAATAGTTTGTCAGTGAGAGCGATAATGCAAATACCATTGATAATGATGATCATAATGATGATGATGATTATTAAAAGAAAGAAAGAAAGAAAGAAAGAAAGAAAGAAAGAAAGAAAGAAAGAAATGTTAATAGAGAGTAAAAGGAAAACATAAGAAATTGTTAACATTTTTAAAAAGATAATGATGCAAGAACATTTATAAGCAAAAAAAAAAATGAACGATTAAAAAAGGTGGGAAAAAGGAAAGATAAAAATCTCAGGAAAAAGAATAGAAAAAGAAAGAAATAAAGAATTCAAAGAATGAAAATAACTCGAAAAAGAAAAGCAAAACAAATTAACAAACAAACAAACAGGGAAAACAGGACTTCCAATATGGCGTTGTCAAAAGAGCGGTAAAAAGCCGATGGAGAGGAAAACACCGAGTGTTTGACAGTGAGATATCAGAGGCTGTGAAGGAGGCAGCTTAAGATGACAGGAAATTATGTTCAAAACTTTATCGGCTGCTTTCTCCATTGGTTCTTCTACGCATGCGTCGAATGACGCTTACCTTAAAAGCCGTATTTTTCCTTATTTTTCTTCTCTTTTTTTACGATTTCCGTTTTCTTGTTCTTTTTTCTTTTCTTTTTTAAAATATTTATTCCCCTTCTCTCTGGAAAGCGAAAACACAAATAATTTATAAGGTGTCAACGAATTAGAAAAGCAGTACGAGTCAGTGGGTGTCCTCCATAACGGGAGATAGCGATTGTCTGCACTAAAGATTTGAGAGACCGACAAAAATGGCGCACATTATTCATAAAAACAAAACTGACGTCCAGAAATTGATTTAATTGTTTAAAACCTATCAAATAAGCTACACTGGAAACACTTGCAGATGCACACAGTTACATACATGACTTGTGAATGTGTGTCTGTCAGTTAAACAAAAATGTGCAAAGGTGAAAAATAATGAAAAGATGAACTGAATCAAACATTATTCATTAGATGTAAGCGACAAACGTTTCCGTCCACGTCTCTTTTTTTTTTTTCTTTCTTTCTTTTTATTGTTTAGACGTTGTCGACTGGGTTTCGTGTAAAACCAGAAACCAAGGAAAGCTCGAACGAAAAGAAGTAGACATTATTCATTAGATCACACATGAGGAGACCTTTCACTGTTCAAAATAGATCGACCGGTTCCGTGTAAAACCCGAAACCAATACTAAACGAAAAAAGAAATATGACGAGCATTATTCATTCATTTCACCTCATGAGACAGAATCAGTCGCTCGTTTTATTTGCGCGTTCGTTTCGCCTACCCCAATCCACGACCTCTCACTGTCCCTTGTCCATCCATCATACATACAGCACCCCACACACACATGAATAATCATACCACATACACATATACATACATATACATGACACATACATGCACGCCACACCCAACACATTCAACCAATAGACACACTCCTGCCATGTCCATCATACTCACACATGCATATACACTACATGCACATACATACGTCCCATACACATATACATACATAATACATACACATACATGCACACACACACACAACACACACACACACCTCACACAACGACACAACTCACCAACACCACTCACTTGTTCTCATACATCAGCACCACACACGCGAACACACACACACATGCACACTCATACGCCCATACACATACATATACATACACATACATGCACACACACACACACACACACAACACACTCACAACAGACACACTCAGCACGACAGACACACTCATGTTTCATACATACATAACACGCACGCACCACACATGCACACACATGCACCACGCATATCACATATATCATACACACACACACACACACGCACATACACACGCACACTACCTTGTTCATCATACATCTTGCACGCACGGACATACACACACACACAACATGCACACGCATACACATATACATACATATACTCATAACATACATGCACACAACAAACACCAAAACACACCACACAACAGACAACTCACCCTTGTCCATCATACATACACACACACACACATGGCACAGCATACATTCAGCACACATATACACACACATATACATACACATACATGCACACACAACACAAATACAAATACACATACACACACATAGGCGGCGCACGCACAATACACACATACATAGACGCACACACATACACGTACACATACACACACAACAAACGCATATACAAACACACACATACACGCACGCACACATAACCCACATACACACACATACAGCACATACATAACCTCACACAACACATACCATACATACCTTACACAATACATACACATACTCACACACTTTACTCAATCACGCACACATAAAAACATACACATATACACACACACGCACACAATACACATATCAACATACACTTACCAACCACTTACACATGAGTATCTCTCTCTCTGTATTCCATTAATACTCACACACTACACAATGCATACATGCATACACATATACACACACATATACGTACACATCCATGTACGCACACAACAGACACACATACACACACATAGGTGCGCACACACACACACACATACACATATACACATATAGACGCACACACATACACATATACATATCACATATACACACATATACACAAACAACACACATACAAGCACACATACATACAAACAACACATAAATCAACACACACACGCATACACGCGCATACATACGCCACAAAACACACATACACACGCATACACGCCCAAAATACATACACATACTCACAAACTACACAAACATACACGCACACACATACACACACATACACGCATAATGAACACACAAACATATACACACACATACGCACACAACACACATATACACACACTTACACATACATACACGCACGCACATACATATGAGTACTTTCTCTGTATCCCCATTGACGTATCTCTGCTTATTCATCACTATCAGCGGCTACCCGGCGTCGCCCGGGTAGAGGGGAATTTTTTAAGTTAGTCTCGCCGATCCATTATTACTGAATCGTGAGTTGAATCCTCGTGGGATGCCCCATTTAAATCCCTATGTAAAAAAAATAGACCTTGCATTGATCCAGCTACTCTGAAAAGAAATGTTAATGTCTACTTTCTAAAATATTAAAAGAAAAAAAATCCATGCTGTTAACATTTAGATTTCATTTTTTAATTATCTTCACGAATATAAATCAAATCTCTATTATTTTTGCTCAAAAACCAAGCCCTCAAGATATTTAATGTGTATATATATTTACTTTGTCATTAATTGTTTTATTTTCGAAGTTTCTTCCGGACATACATATGCACAAAACAGCCCTTTATATATGTACTAGAAGTGGCTACCCGGCGTCGCCTGTGTAGAGGGGGGATTTTAAAAAGTTAGTCTCGCAGATCCATCATTACTTATCACAAGTTAGATCCTCACTGGATGCCCCATAAAATCCTCATGTAAATATATAACAATATAGTAAGAAATCTTAATTCAATAATTACAATTTTAAAAAAATACCATATAAATGAGGCGATTAATTCAATCAATCAGCATCATATTTCAATCACCTTCTGTTACTATACACATTTAAATCTTTAAATATCTTCCCAAATATAAATAAAATCTCCTCTATCTTTGCTTATAAACCAAGCCCTGGTGATAGTGAATATATATCAAGCCTGGTATTAAATGTGGCATGTCTTCATGTTTCTCTTACAGACATCTTTAAAGTGGAGGCGTGGTTTCCCTGGTATTTGGGGACGCGGCCTTTGTCCATCCTCCTGACGTGGCCAAGCCAACGCAGGTGTCTCTCGCAGAATGATGGCGGGTATTTTGTTCATGTTTGCTTGTTCCAGCACTTCTGTGTTTGGCACTTTGTCCTGCCAACGAATATATATATATATATTTATATATCCTTTATTTGAAAGTTAAATATTGCTCTGTATATAATCTAATTTATTGATTATTATACATTGTGCTCTCTTTAGGGATTCATAAAAATCCTTGTATGAATATATGTTTGCACTACAAACAGCATCCATATGGTTGTACAGTAAGATTTTGAAGATCCCAAATAGAATCATCCCTTACAACCAGTCATTTGGATTATCTTACATTCACACACACCACACACACACACACACACAACACCACATATATATATATATATATATATATATTATATATATATATATTCCCCTTTCTAATAATCTATAAACAATTTCTTCAAATAAGAAATTTTCTCCTGACGATGACCTAAGGTCGAAACTAGTTGAGAATAAACAACATACAAGAAATATTCCTGATTGTTTATTACTTTTTGTTCATACATACTATATATATATATATAAGTCGACGGGGCGGCCTAAAGTCGGTATCAGCCAGTAGGTGTCTATTTCCCTTTTCACTAAGCTATTACCATAGCTCCTTATTTATCCTGTGCTACTATACGCTATGGCGAGGATATACTAGGAACCTTGTGGTTTCTAGCCGAACGCTCTACCGACTGAGCTATATATATATACAAGGTGTGTATATATATACGAGGTATGTCAGAAAAAATGCCCTTGTCCATCAAAAAAAGTTTCTTCAGATCACGTTCTTTATAAAAAATGGTATACAAATAAATCAAGCTTACTTTTATACACTCTCTGGATTTATGTGTAAATTTTCAATAAAGAACGTGATCTAAAGAAACTCAGTGGGTTCTCAGAGACCATGGGTGGAAATGGACCATAATCACTTAATATCCGATTTTTAAATCTTCATATATATATATATATATATATATATATTTGTGAATAAAAAGGATTTAAATACCATAGGTATCGTGGTTATGGACCATTTCCACTCGTGGGTATCTAGGGCCCACGAGCTTCTTCCGACCACGTATATTTTTTATTAATAAAAGATATACGTGGTCTGAAGAAGCTTGTGGGCCCTAGATACCCACGAGTAGAAATGGTCCGTAACCACGATACCTATGGTATTTAAGGCCTTTTTATTCACAAATAACTTTGCCCTGTTTACAATAATTAAACATTGAGATCTCAAACGGAAACTGAACTCTACCACAAACTACTGGTAGAGAATAGGACCAGCCTAGAATCACCTTGTACCAAGAAACTTGGTACCACACCAAAGTATATATATATATATATATATATATATATATAATATATATATATGTGTGTGTGTGTGTGTGTGTGTGTGTATGCGTGCGTGCGTGTCTATTTCAGTCTCATCATGTGCATCTTCGTATCTCTATCTCTATCTCTCGCCATTCTCTCTATTTCTCCCTATACATATCAGTTTATTCATATCTATCTATCTGTCTATCTATCTATCCATCTATCTCAGTATGCTCATATATCTATCTACGTCCTTTCCTCTTGGCTTTTTCAGTTCGTTTCTTTCTTTCTTTCTTTCTTTTTAATTGTGCGTCTATTGCCCTTTATTAATTCATAAGCTGACAGAGCTTCGGTTTTTGGAGGCGCTCCTAGCTCGCGTGTGCGCAAATGCGGACAACACGGAGCGCGCTCAACTTGATACGCTCTCGGCTGTCGACTGAGCCACGCTGCACGATACTTAATAATACATCTGCTTTAGTGTTGCGATAACTGAGCCACCGTCTGGCAGTGGCTCATTAATTGGCCTCTGATCAATTCCCGTAAATTATCGATAGAGAATAGGGCACTTCCCCTGTGACGGGTGACAAAAGAAGAAGAAGAAGAAGAAGAAGAAGAAGAAGAAGAAGAAGAAGAAAGAGGAAACAAGAGAAAAAAACACAGTGAAATATAAGAGTGGATTCATCTGATCCATGTTTACGTCTTTATATAATGAAAACAAATTGGCTGTATCGTAAAGAGAGAGAGAGAGAGAGAGAGAGAGAGAGAGAGAGAGAGAGAGAGAGAGAGAGAGAGAGAGAGAGATTTGTGTGTATGTGTGTGAGTAAGACATTCACATGATTAAACCGCATTAGATTGGGGAATTTTTGCGTCACTTTATATCGTCTAAGAAGTCCGGTTAGATAGATATGAACAAACTAGATAGATAGATAGATAGATATGAATAGAATGAATATATATATATATATATATATATATTATATATATATATATATATATATGTAAACAACTTTAGCTATTTTCAGCCGTCAGTGTTTGGGAGAATATGTGCATTTTCATTTTAGTCAGACTTTTGAAAGTAAATTCATTTATGGTTAATTAGGCGGGATTTAACTACTTAAATGTAAGGTCGTGTGATAAAAGTCTCCAAAGTGGAATATAAGCGCAACTAATACCTAAAAAAAGCGAGAGAAATTGGATTTCCATTTGGCGTGATGGTAAGAAGCCGGCGTGCCGTTCGACACAAAGGGTTCGAGTCACACGCGGGGCGGTCTTCGTATCTATAGCTCTGCTGATAGCTAAAGGGAAAATATATATTCAGAGATTGATTTTTCCGATTTGTTTAGCCTTACATTTAAGTAGTTAAATCCGCCTAATTAACCATAAATGAATTTACTTTCAAAAAATTAGGTCTGACTAAATTAAATGCACACACATATATATATATATATTATATATATATATATTATATATATATAGAGAGAGAGAGAGAGAGAGAGAGAGATGAATAGGCTGAGAGATAGATAGATGCATATTTTAAGCATAACTACTGCCTTGTTGGCGGGACTTCGAATATGCAGAGTATATTCGCTACAGAGGGGTAATACCTCCCCATAAATTACATCTGATAGAAGGCCGGTTCGGAAGATCTGGGGAGTGCGGAGTACCCCTTCTTTGTCGTTCCTAATAAATCCACCCTGATTGGGAGTAGTAGTACCTGTTAATCCCATCTTTGTTCCTGAATAGATTGGTTTGAAAATTATTTGTATAGGATTCTTCTGAATAAGAATGCAGATTAGAAGATTTGAAATAGAGGGGAGCTATAATCGAAAAATGCAACATCATTGAAATTTACGCTCCCATCACACCCGACTTTCATTGCTAAATTTTCCTAATTTAACTATTTAGTTAAAATAGGAAGTAAATAATAAAATTACAGTTATTTCTTCTTGTTAATGGATTTCTTTTAAGATTTATCCCCGAGATTTTTGCTCATATTCATTAAGATACAACCAAACATTAGAATCAATAATACTAAGCATACATTTATTAAAATCAAATTTTTAAGATCAATATGCAAATTAACCTTCCCGTTCACACTGTAAACCGCTATTTTGTTGTATATATAAATACAATTGCATGTTATTAGTATGTAGATATGGTCAACAGTGGCTTCGGCCTCTGGACCATTGATATAATTAACGGCGTCGATCCCAGGGGGCCATCCCCCCAGGCAACACCTGCCCCCTCGATTTAAAGGGGCAGGGCTGGGTTTATTGCCCAGTGCCTGAGGCGCCCCCATTGAGGGGGAATGCCGACGGGATCGACGCAATTTTTCACCCGCCACCCATGAGCTTCGGTTTGTGGGTGGTCCCACGTTAATAGGGACTTTGTGCCTGACCCGTACAAGTGGGGTACGCGGTAAATACAATGCAGATATGGTCAACAGTATTAATAATGTGAAACAGTTTTATTAATAATTGAGGTTTAGATAAAAATTAGATCATGGAGAATATGACTATTAACTAAGGGAAATGTGACATGAATAGTAATATAGTTTCGGTTACAGAGAGAAAAACACACAATCTACATTATAATAAGAATTATTATTATTTCACTCCATATAAGTTTCTCACACCAACGTTAGCTGATGGTCTTTCAC
>CM042153.1:24312500-24330000 GCA_023376005.1 Doryteuthis pealeii
TTTGCCTTCCTCTTTTTCTTTCTTTCTATATCCGTTCCTCCTCCTCTTCTTCTTCTTCTTTTTCTTCTTCTTCATGTGATTTTTCCTCTCCCCCAAGCTCAAGGGGGTCATGAATGGAACCCGTTTTGAGGATGTGCACGACACCAAAAGGGCCGTGATGACAGAGCTACGGAGAATCCGGAAGAATCCTTCCAGGAATGCATGAAAGCGTGACAGTGAAGGTTGGGAAAGTGCATTAAACTCCAGGGGGGATTACTTTGAAGGGGATAACTTGTAGTTCGTAGTTTGGATTCGAAATAATTTTTTTGTGACACCAGTCCGGAACTTTTCTGACATACTTCGTATTGTTTATTTGTCTTTCTCTCTTTTTTCTTTCTTTTTCTTTATTTATCCCACTTCTTCTCTTTAGAGAAAGAAAAGAAAGAAGAGAAAGAGAGGAAGGTAAATAAACAATGTTACAATCTTTCTTTATACCCGCCCCCTCAACCTCTCTTCCTTTTCTTTTACTTCTGCTTCTACTTCTTTTTCTTCTTTTCGTAATCTTGTAATATTCCTCTTTCTTTCTTTCTTTTTCTATTCCCTCCTCCTCTCCTCTCCTTCTACTTTTTTTCTTCTTCTTATGATCTTGTAATATTCTTTAATAGCCTCCCCCCCTCTCTCTCTCTCTCTCTCTCTCTCTCTCTTCTTCTTCTTCTTCTTCTTCTTCTTCATCCCTCTCCTCTCCTTTTTCTTTTACTTCTTTTTCTTCTCGTAATCTTGTAATACTGTTTATTTACCTTCCTCTTCTTTCTTTCTTTCTTTCTTTCTTTCTTTCTTTCTTTCTTCCTTTCTTTCCTTTCCTATCGCCATCTCCGCCCCTCCTCCTTTCTTCTACTTCCACTTCCTTTTCTTCTTGTAATATTGTAATATTGTTTAGTTGCCTTCCTATCTTTCTCTCTTTCTATTTTACTCTCTCACTCTCTTTCATTCTTTACCTATACCCTTCCCCTATCCCTCTCCTCTTCTTGTATTACTTCAAGTATTCCTATCTAATACTAATAATTTATACACAAATATATATGGTTTAAAGTAACGATGCCTATTTGATAATAATACTCATTTACACACAGTTATATGATATCAAGTATTCCTATCTAATCCAAATAATTTTGCATAGTTGTATTGTTTCAATTAGTCCCATCTAATACTAATAATCTTTACACAATAATCTTTATCATATGATTTCAAGTACTTATTCCTATTTAATAATAATCATTTGTTTGTACAAGGTTCTAAGGATTTCTATCAAACACCAATAGTTTGGAAGCAATTATATGGTTTCAAGTAACTAATAATAACAATCCTATGTAAACAATTATATCTTTAAATAACAATTAATAAAAATAATTTCCACAATTATACGATACCGGGTATTCCTAGTTAATAGTAAACAATTTCAAATATACATTTGACCCATAAATGGGACCCTAAATGGTAATGTCACTCTGGGTGGACCTGAGAGTAATGACAATCGAAAGATTCTTCTCATTCCCCAGAGTTCCAAAACTGAGCCTAGCCCCTAAAGGAAGATTACACAAGAAATTCATTTTGAGTCCAGGGATGGAGTCTATACAGGCATGGAGCCTATACAGGGATGTTGCGACAGGCGATAGCGGGGTGTGCTATCGACTCCCCCGGTATTTTGAGACGTGTAAATAGGAAACGTATGAATCGAAACAAGCCAGGTAGAAAAGAGAAGAAACGAGTTGTTTAAATATTCAAGAATAAGAATACAAAATTTATTCGTTGTTAAATTGAGTTTTCCAACGAAATTGAAAGTTCACAAAGTATGTTTTAATGTGACGTTTTCCTTCAGACAAACTTTCGACTACCAGACGATAACGAAGCAGCATCGTCTGCCGAAACCCTGTCAATATTCATAACGAATATTGACAGGGCCTCGGCAGACGATGCTATTTCGTTATCGTCTGGTAGTCGAAAGTTTGTCAGAGAAACGATGGTGGACTGGAACAGGTTGATTGTGATATTCAGACAGGTCCAATCCATTGTTGTTTAGCCGGGCGCTGGACAATTAGGGACTGAAATGAAATGTATCATTAAACATAGGTAAAGAAATGACTTTTAGTTTGATTGTCCTAAAAAGGACAGAATATAAAATTCTGCTAGAGGTCTGCATACGGGATAACCAGGACAAAAGACTGGAGACTGACTGGAACAGAACAAGACTGATTAGTTTGATAAGGGATCGACTTTATCGTGTAACATGGTCGTATTTCCACAGTACCCCAAAGCTGATATATTCACCGTACTAAAAATGTCTTCTGCACGTGTATGGTCATCTTGTTGATAAAAATTACAAAGTGAGATATATGTAGTCACAACTGCTAGCCTTTATTATCGTGCTCGTCTCGTGTGCTGTATCGGAGAGGAGGAAAGGCAGAGAGAAAGGGAGAGAGAACACTACTTGATTACTGTGACCCCATACTAGGCACCAAATGCCCGTCCGTTCCCCTAGGCGTCCGAAAGCAAAAAGAGGCCGGTCCCTTTCTTCGTTGTTCCACGTCACCACGTGACTTCTGGTCAACACCCGAAACTTCCGGTTGACACTCAATTCTCCATTCGGGGTCACGCTACGGTCAAACCATCGTTCATCCTGTTTTGTGTTCATTACTATTTTTTAAACCTTTACTCTCTCACTTATTTCCTTCTTCCTCCTTTTCTAATATAGGTAGTTCTAGCTCACAAAAGTCAGGATAAACCCCTATCTTGCTACATTCGCAATTAATATTTTGACGAAATATTTTCCGAACATCACGATTTGATGGGTTGATAAAACAATTTTCGATTTTGGATTGAAGTAAAATTATTTAGTCTTACTCTTGCATTTTAGAGGGGCGTCCCATTGTGGTGTTATTCTATAGCAAGCTAGTCCCGCAGACTCATTACTACTGAATAGCAATTCTGATCCTCGCTGGATCCGCGGTAATTGCGACCTTGTGTCACATCTTACCCGTGGTGAAAGGATTGGGAAAATACCTACAACTGAATAGTGAGTTCGATCCTCGCTGTATGTTCCACACTTGTAACCTTGTGTCACATCCTACTCGCGGTGAACGGGTTGGATAAATACCCACAACTGAATAGTGAGTTCGATCCTCGCTGGATGTTCCACACTTGTGACCTTGTGTCACATCATACTCGCGGTGAACGGGTTGGGTAAATACCCACAACTGAAAGTGAGTTCGATCCTCGCTGGATATCTCACACTCGTGGCGAGTGGCATTGGTAAATACCTACCGTTGCATTTTTAGAACTATCTACGAACCGACCCTGAAAATACATTTGTATTGAAATAATCGAAATATTTCTTTTAAAGTGTTTTCAACTATTATTAGGCAGTTTTAGCTAAGTCGGTGGAGCGTCCGACTAGGAACCGCAAGGTTCCGGCTTCGATATTGGCCCTCACCATCTCAGCGTATGAGTAGCACAGGTATCTGTGCGGTAAATTCGGGAGCTGATGGTAGGTGTGGCGCTCCGTCTCAGACACCAAAACAATCTCCTCGGTATTGCGCTAGTGAAAAGGGTTTAGACCCCCTCGCTCTCTGGTTGATACCGACTTTAGGCCAGCCCGACGACTTTACTTATAAAGACATAAAAGCAAAGTAAATAACAAGAAAAATAACCCCAGACGGTTTGAAATGTCGTTAAAATCAATGAATCAGATCACAGAAGTTATTTTCCCTTCACCATATCACTGGTGATGAGACCACATTCAAGGGGAAGAAAAGAAATTTAAGAACAGAAGCTCGGGGCTCAGAAGGTTATATGCAGCGATGAATGGATGAAGGAGGGTTTTTTTTTTACGATTTTTGTGTCCATCTTCAAGTGAGAGCACTTTACAGTGGAGATCCCGTGTGCTAAGCAGAGGCTGATCCTTAGTGAAGAGATCTTTGATGTCCCTTAGTGTTGGGTAAAATCCTTGCGTTGAGCAAAGTCCTCGGTTGCAGGTCCGATCGTCAGTGGCACATACGTGCAAATGAACGGCTTTCCAGATCGGTGATTAAATAGTTAACTAACCACGTATTCGAGCTGTTTATTAGCTGGGTTTAATCCACGTGCCCACGCCGAGTCTATAAGTTTAAGTGGTGGACTCCGGCACACCTTATATACCGAAATAATCCAACAAAGGGGAAAACAACAGTTGCATAATTTATGGGTATCCTTTTAATTATGCACAGTTAGTGTAGAGAAATTATTTGAATTCAGACAACTAGAAAAATTTCAGATAAAGGTCAATATATATATATATATTGGTGAATTACTATATACGCACAAACGCGGACCAATATCCATAATCCTCTCCAAAAACAACGACATTATATAACATAAATATATGTTTTCATTGTTCGCCACTATGAATGTATATACATACATTAAGAATGCAAAAGATGTTGCATGATAGCTGGAGGCCTAAAACATCTCTAGAAAATACATAAGGATAACCAACTTACTTGTTCAATCACCCAATTTATTATTAGAATTATTTCAGAATTTAAAATTCACATAACACACAAACATTGTAATCTATGCATTTAATCTTATATCTCAAAAACAAGATGTCGTCTTGCTCGAGTGCAAGTTAACAGACATGTATACACACACACACACACACACACATATATATATATATATATATATATATATATATATATATATATGTTATCAATTAAATCTACATATATCTTTTTATTTTCATCACGCTGATCCACAATGGCCATAGATTAACTTAATTAAGTTAGTTTAATCTAAAGGCCATTAGATTGTCATTTATCTATCTCCCCCTCCCTCTCCCCTCTCTCTCTCTCTCTCTCTCTCTCTCTCTCTCTCTCTCTCTCTCTCTCTCTCTCTCTCTCTCTTTATATATATATATATATATATATATATATATATATGGGGATTTCCACTTCTTCACAGAAGAAAGCCACTTCTATAAAGTACGGTTGTGACCACGCAAGTGGCTCAGAAGTCCAGCTTTGCTGTCGCATATAGAATAAACGTGAGACCCCCAACTTTTGCTCGTGCACACACATGTTTTTCACGTGGTCGTCTGTCACCATGGGATCGGATATGACTCAAGAGACCAGGCCGTGACAGGCAATCCCTGTCACACATATTACATATATGGCCAGGCTTGAATGTAGGAAATGTATCCAGGACTTCCGTCTTATGCCGCTTTTGTAGAACCCGCTTCAGGGTGGAGTGCTCGAGCTGCATTGTCTCAAACCTTCTACATCCACTATAAACGAGTCTCCTCCACACCGAACGATTCGTAGCCGTCCTTTCCCAATTCTCAAAATTTATGCCAAGATTTTTAAGATTGTTTTTTTTAATGAAATCCTTGAAACGTTTCTTGGGTTTGTATCTCGGGCGTTTTACCATACTGAAGTTCCCCATAAAACAGTTGTTTCGAGAGTCTGCTTTCATCCATCCTAACAAGATGTCCAGCCCAAGATGCGCGTTTCTATGCTAGACACATTGGCTTGTTGCATGACTGTGGCGTCTGTGTTGTAAACTCTCTTTTCCTTTCTTACTTCTATTCTTCTTTTGGCGTCTTTGATAAATATATTTTTTTTAAAATCAACATTCACTCAGATTCCATTTAGCTTCCAAACAGAGCAGACTACGCCCGCGGACGAGGACAACGACTTTAAATGACCACCAGTCCTTCTCAATTGAAGAAACAGATGTTTCAGAATTAATTCAGCAAACGAGTCAACTTGTTGATACCAAAAACTGAAACCTTCTGAGTCACTGTTAGTGTTTACTACTATCATTCATCATTGCCACTGCGAACAACAACAAATCCAATTTCCTCAGGTCGTATTCACAAAACTTTATTTTTCATTTCTGGTCTACGTCCGATCGAACTTTGACGAATCTACATACACATTTTACATTGAACATTATACATTTCTTAACAAACTTTTCTAAATTCTACATACACATTTTTGCATTCAAATTAATGTTTTGAACATTCAAATATTTTGTTATTTATACAAATTTATTCTCTGAATAAATATATTTGTTATTCATAAAATATAAGTTCTTCTAGCGTCTCTTCTAACATCTCTTCTAGCGTCTCTTCTAACGTCTGGATTTCGTCTTGGGGATTTCGTGTCTGGTCTTCCATTGGGGATTTCTCTTTATCAGAAGCCCTGTGTCATTGGTAGTTTTTAGATAATAACACAAGACTTCGATTTACTTAAATTATATTTTATTTCGAAATCCCCACCAGACTATCTGCGCAGATTGAGTCGGAGCGTGCATAACACGACTTATACCGTCGTGTTTTTTTGGCCGAACTCTAAAATCTATTTCTAATCTAAACCGGAAGAGGGTCTTCTCCACCGATTCTCACGGTATCCACCGGAAGGTTAGGACAGAGGTCAAGCCTTGTCACTCAATCCTTCAAGGCCGCCGACTGCAACTTATAACAGCCATTTTGGTTTCTACACTACTGTAAATAAGTATTAGGAATATAATAATTATGTAACATCTGCAGTGAGTGATCGCCATCCAATGTTTAAGATTCTCCTGAGACATGTCTGATGGAATCTATCCAAGGCTTTAATTTGTCGACGATTTGTAGTCCAGTTCTCTGAATAATATAGGAGTATAGACAGAACACAAGATTCGTACACACTGAGCTTCGTTCTGACGGTAATAGCTCTGTCCGACCACACCCGTCTCTCGAGCCCACCAAAGACCTTACTGGCTCGTTCAATCCTAAGAGATATTTCTTAATCAAGTGTTTTATCTCTGGATAGAGCACTGCCAAGATAAACGAATGAGTCAACTACCTTTAGTCTGGTCCCCTTGACGTAGATGTTGGGTTCCACATACTGATGACCGGGTGGTAGAGTGAGCATCACTTTATTTTTCTCCAAATTGATGGTGAGTACAAAAGCAGTGCAAGCTCCAGGGAAAAGATCCATTATTTCCGGCATATATATATATATATATATATATATATATATATATATATATATATAGAGAGAGAGAGAGAGAGAGAGAGAGAGAGAAGAGATTAATATATAAATAGATAGATATAAAGGAAATGACTTACCGGGGAATAAAATATGGAGTTAATCGCAATATTGATGGTTGATACAAGTATTAACCGAATAATATATATATATAATATATTATATATATATATATATATATATAAGTTAAAAGAAAGGAAATGAATCCGACAGTATGAGTATGAAAAGTATGTTTTCATTCCACCTTTTCATATATATATATATATATATATATATATATATATACAGAGATAGATAGATAGATAGATAGAAATGAATCCGACACTATGAGTATGAAAAGCATGTTTTTATTCCACCTTTTCATATATATATAAGCTCTAAGCCACACCTCATCCAAAACATAGACCTCCCCGCCTCATCCAAAGAAACTAACCCTACCCACCATTCCAAAATAAGACACCAACCCTCCCTCCCCTAAATTGACAGATATAAAAGAGATGTTACTTTGGAAAATTCTCAGTAAGAGTCATGTTCTTGTGATTACCTGAAGATGCCGGATTAATACGGTTGAAATAAATTATTGTAATGAAGCAAGTTTAGAGTTTTTCTTCATTTACCAAATATATATATATATATATATATATATATATATATATAGAGAGAGAGAGAGAGAGAGAGAGAGATAGATAGATAGATAGATATATAGATAGATATATAAAATGAATATAAAAGAACTGAGGGCTCGAGACAGGTCAGTCGTCAGTCAACCCCGGAGGCAGTCAGCCGAAGAGAGAGTGAGGTGATCGGGGTCAGTAGTCGGGGAGAGTCGGTACGAGTTAGTTGGCCGAGCGGGACCTCGTGTAGTTGGTGTCGGAAAAGCTTGCCTTAATATTTACCAACTGAAAAAGCTTGTCACCCAGAAATTTAATCGAAGGACCGAAAGTCTAAAGACTGAATATATTAATTAAACTGACCCTCTCTCTCGAAGTTAAGAAGCTTGAATTTATTTCAATAAACTTCTGGAGGATAACTTTGGTGTTATTGTCATCCCTTACAACGAAGATAAAACTATTGCAATTTAGTACAGTGACGACGCACTATGCAACACAACCTGGGCTTTACGTTTATTAAAAGTGACTTGATTCGGCATTAAATGACCCGAAAAGGGTTGATATGCCATAAACAAAATAATCAGAACAAAACAACCGAGCAAGTATCACAGATCTATTTACTACAAAAGACAAAAAACAAAAGAAAGAAGGAAAGAAAGAAGGAAAGAAAGAAAGAAGGAAAGAAGGAAAGACAGAAAGAAAGAAAGAAATCCCTGTAGAGAGGTAAAAAATGTTTAAAATATATGAATTGAAATTCCTTCGACTTTTTTTTACTTATCTTTCAATTTGTCATGTCTCTTTAAACAAAAAATACGGCACATATTTCAAACGTCTTCACTTGTACCAATCTCGTCAATTATTCCAACGGATAAGAACTTTTTTCTCTGTACCCTTTCTCATCTCCCGTTTTATTTTGAAGAGATATCCATCACTGTTCAAACAACACTTGCCATTCTAATATCCTGATAAAAACCTTCATAAAACCCGAAACGTTTTAACTTCAACTTCACAATTTAAAATAAATTTATCTTTTTGGAATACTTTGTTTCTCTCTCTCTCCTCCCCCTCTCTCTCTCTCTCTCTCTCTCTCTCTCTCTCTCTCTCTGTCTCTCTCTCTCTCTCTCTTTCTCTCTCTCTCTTTCAATATATATATATATATATATATATATATATATATTCCAGTATAAAATTAGATAATAACAAAACAGGATAAAAGCTCACGAAGTAAAGTCTCTCAGATGAACTAGTATTCAAATCGCCTGAATTATGTTAAATTCAACTGAACAATATATATATATATATATATATATATATATATATATATATATATATATATATATATATATATATATATATATATATATATATATATATTTATATATATATATATAAAGTTGGTGGTAGTGAAGTCATTGTCATCGGCGCTTGGTAACAGTCAGTTTCTCGTCTATAAAATTTTCAAATCAATATATATATATATATATATATATATATATATATATAGTATCTTATCATATATATACTATATTGTCAATATTTATATATATATATATATATATATATATATTATATATATATATATATATAAAATATTGATAATATAGTTGAGGATTAATATATATATATATATATATATATATATATATATATATATATATATATATATATATATATACAAGTTGTGTAAAAAAAGTATCGATATTTTTGTACTTTTTGACACCCTGTATTTTGGTAAAAAGAACGTTCCATTTATTCTTCATTTCTATCGTAAATACAGCTTTAAACCTGATACTTTTTTGACACACCTTGTATTCTGAAAAATATAATGAATGGAACATTTTTTTTTCAGAACCCAAGGTGTCAAAGAGTACTAAAATCTCGATACTTTTTTGACATACCTTGTATGTATATTATTAAAAATGTAGTTGAGCATATATATATATATATATATATATATATATATATATATATATATATATATATATATATATATATATATATATTATATATATATATTCCGCTTAACTGGCGGAACTTTACGTAAACGTAGATTTATACATTTTCGTATATATTTTCTAAGTAACAATATACGATTTATTTCTACATGATATCCCCGATGAGATTCGAGGTTCGTGACCAGTTCTCTGACCCTCTGAGTTATGGAGGCGCCGTAAACGATATCTCATAAGCAGGTATAAAATGGTTATCTATAATAGCACAAAGGCAGGTATATATATCAAGTTATATTTCAGTTGCCAAGTTGGTGAATCTCGTTACTAAACACTTTCAAGTAAAGTATAAATAATGAATTCAAACACGTGCGAAGAGATTTGTTTTCTCCGTGACTCATTGTTCTACGCGGATATACGTTTCCGCTTTTCTTTGTCCTTTTCTTGGACCTCCCAATAAAACAAAAATATAACATCTCTCAGCTTCCACCCACGACGCCCTCGGGGCTAGTGATAGTCGTACGCTCAAATATCACCCATTCACTAATTTTATTTTAACGCCTAAATGCCACCTGGGTTTTTTTGACAGTTAATGCGCAAACAAGACACGCCTTTTGCCGCCCGTGAAGCTAATTTGTAGGTCCAGAAAAAGGATCACTAACAATATACAAAGATAACACTCTCTCTTCTTTTTATTACTGTTTTTTTTTCAGAAGGAAACACAAACAAACAAAATACTAGCAATTGTTTGTTTGTCTGTTTGTTTTGTTTTACGGCATATCAACCACGGTGGGTCATTTAATGCCGGCAAAGTTTTGAAAGATTCGTAACGATGGTTTAGAAGAATTTATTTTAAACTCAATTCTTTTGTAAACAAATTTTCTATTTAACCCACAGATGGAACCCTAACATGCATTGCCACTCCCAGTCTGAGTGGACCAGGGAGCAATGGTGATGAAAGGGTGTTCCACATTCCACAGACCTCCAGAACTGGAACCTCACCATCAGATAGAGTGTAACGTCATTCCCAGGACATGAAGACCATCAGCCACCGCTTTCTAGCACATATATGATAAAAAGGGCTAGGGCTTGTCATGAGTGCAATAGTGTTGGGACAATAATGTAGGTGCTTAACGGAGTTTAACAGGTTTGAATTCGGGGTTTTCCATCTCCTAGACTGGTTGCCTAACCAAGGTTAAAAAGCCCAATCTGCCCTACTGTTTACCCATAGCTGGAGGGAGAGTAGTTGGATTCATACCTTTCCTACGGGTATTAGCGCTATGTGAACTGTAACTTCGTCCAGGATTTGAACTCGGATCGACAAGTCAATTTCCTACGATTATAACCATTACACCACACGCCTCTAACATAAAAAAAATTAAAAATTAAAAATGAATATACATATATAAATATATATGTCTGATCCCATATACATATATATCTTATTATAATGGAGATTGTGGGTTTGTCTGTCTGTAACCGAAACTATATTACAATACAAGTTACAATTCCCTTAGTTATTTACATCACATTCTCCATGATTTTATTTTTATTTAAACCTCAATTATTAACAAAATTGTATTACATCATTAAGACTGTTGACCTTATCTACATGCTAATAACATGCAGTTGTATTTATATATACAACAAAATAGCGGTTTACAGTGTGAATGTGAAGGCTAATTTGCATATTGATCTTAAAAATTTGATTTTAATAAATATATGCTTAGTATCATTAATTTCTAATTGTTTGGTTTTATCTTGATGAATATGACCAAAAATCTCTTCAATAAATCTTAAAAGAAATCCATTAACAAGATGAAATAACTGTAATATTATTCTTTACTTCCTATTTAAACTAAATAGTTAAATTAGGAAAATTTACCAATAAAAGACGGGAGTAATAGAAAATGATAGAAGAGTTAGTTTCAAAGTTGTTCTATTTTTCAAGCATACCCCCTCTGTTCCAAATCTTTTTATTTGCATTCTTATTCAGTTTCATTAGCCTTTCTAATTTAATTATATTAAAACTTAAATACTTGCACCCGGAGGGTGCATATATTTGCTAGTATATATAATGGGGTTTAAGAAAAGAAATTGTCAAGCACCAAACGAACACGGACCAACGACTTTTAAACCAACCTAAAATCATTAAAACCCCCATAGATGTAAATGCGGCCATCAACCATAGACTCAATGTAGAGCTTGATCTCCAAATTTCAAATGCTTCCAAAGCATTTGGTCGGCTGAAGAGGCGAGGCTGGTTCAACAGAGACACCTCCTTGAAAACTAAATGTGCAGCATACCGCGCCATAGTTCTCTCAACCCTCCTGTACGGTGCGGAAGCCTGGACGATATACAAAGCGGATGCCCATAGACTACATGTCTACTACATGCGTCACTTGCGCAATATATTAAATGTAAAGGGGTGGCAACATGTTTCAAACAGGACCATCCTGAAGAGAACTGGACTCCTTGACATGCACGAAATACTTGTCCAACGCAACCTGGTCTGGCCACTTAAACAGACTTGGGGATGATAGACTATCAAAGCAGATTATGTACTCTCAACTGAGAGAGAGATCACGTGGAATCGGTAGACCAAAGCTCAGGTACAAAGACAACATCAAGAGAAACCTGAAGGAATTTAACATCCCCATAGGCAGTTGACAAGATGCAACCCGAGACCGACTATGATTCTGGCTTGTCGACCAAACAGTTATATTTTCATTTAAAATAAACAATTTTTAAATTGAATGTGTTTTTCTGTTTTTACAGTTTATTTCTATAGAAATGATAACCCATTTCAGAAAATTGTTCTACTACTTCAATAAAAGAAGCAAGAATCTATTAATTATGGAGATTTGGTCTCCATTTGTCTGTAACCGAAACTATATCACTACTTATGTCACAATACAAAAAATCATCAATACATAGAATAAAGAACAACCCTGTAATCAGTTTTGAAAATTATTTTTTACTCTTGCCCTTTTTTCAGTAACAAGGGGTTAACTAAAAAGTTTACAAATAAATAAATACCTACGATTTTATGTAAAATTTATGTGTAAAATATTCAAAATAATCATTAAATTAATAGATGCACGCAGCATTTTATTTGAAGGGAACAAAACTAAGTTTTCATTTTAAATTGTTTTATTTTTTCGGAGCATATAACCTTTAGGCACCCCTTTTGCTTTGCTGATTCATAAGTACATTCATAAGTACAGCAAGTAGATTAGATGTATATGTTGTAGTTTAGTTTATTTTAATCAATTTGGTTGTGTAATGAGGAGGCATAAAGTCTGTCTTACTAAAACAAGGACCACAATATCTTCTTGATACCGACCAATTGGTTGGTTGGTTGGTTGGTTGGTTGGGTTTTACGGCATGTCAACCCATTGGGTAATTTTATACCGAAGGTATTAGTTTTATTCATTCTTCATAGGTTGGTTGGTTGGTTGGTTGGATTTTGCGGCGTGTCAACCCATTGGTTCATTTTATGCCAAAGCTATTTGTTTTATTCATTCTTCATAGGTTGGTTGGTTGGTTGGTTGGTTGGGTTTTGCGGCATTTCAACCCATTGGTTCATTTTATATGACATAGCAGTCCGTCACTGACCACACTACAGACACACATTTTGGAGGTGCCCATCGTGTAATGGTTATCGTCATAGTAAATAGGTAGGAGTTAAAATTCTGGACGAGGCTGATTGAATTTCACATAGAGATAATACCCTGGGGAGAGGTATGAATCCAATTATTCTTCCTCCAGCCATGGATAAATAGTAGGCCATACTGGGCTTGGTATGGCAACCAGTCTACGAGAAGGAAAATTCTGGATTCAGCCCAAAAGGGTTCTCTTCTTGTTTGTCCATCTACTTAGAGAGCTACTCCTCCTCTCGTTCTTTGGTAGATTGGTTGATTGGTTGGGTTTTACGGCATGTCAACCCTGATTGGGTCATTTCATGCCGAAGACGTTTTCGTTTTATTCATTCTTGAAGGGTATCCGATTTGTTTTAATCTCATTTTTTCTATCTAATTCATAGATAGGACCCTAAAAATCAAATTGACATGTTTCATTAGATGTCTAGAGTCATCAGAATATAAAGGATTTTATTATCAAAAATGAGTCAACATTAAAGGGAGAGAGTTTGGTTTGGTTTTGTTTTGTTTTACGGCATATCAACCTCAGTGGGTCATTTAATGCCGATACAGTTTTGAAATAAATCAATTCTTAATCGATAATACAATTTTTTTATTAATACATTTTTCTATTTAACCCATTGATGGGTAAAGGGAGAGAAACATTATAATTTATGTTATAAGTAAGTAAAGAAGCGGTATAAAGTTGTTATCATCCAGACACCAAGGGAGTCTATACCCTTTCCAATAGCGCTATACCAAGGAGATTGTTTTTGTGTCTGAGGTTGAACGCGACACCTACCACCGGCTCCTCGCTTTATCTCACAGATCCCTGTGCTACTCATACGCTCGAGTTGGCGAGAGCCAGTATTGAACCCTGAACTTAGTGATTCCTAGGTGGACGCTCTACCGACTGAGCTAAACCGGCTGTAACTTTGAATTCAAACTTCATCATCTTGCTTTGGGGGGGGGGGTAAATACATACATTTGTAGCTGGTGACTAAACTACAGATATCCATTCAGGTGACAACTCACCAATCCCTGAACCAAGCGTCAGAGTTTTAATATTCTCTCTCTGGGGAACATATGACCTTTAGGCACCCCTTTTTGATCTCGATTAAGAAAGGACTTTTTTTTCATTTACACCGTTAATATCCGGTTGTTTTAACAGACGATTTTTAGATTTTTTTCAATTATAAAACTAACCCCTAACCTAACAACATGTCCTTTCTTAATCGAGATCAAAAAAGGGTGCCTAAAGGTAATATGGTCCCAATCTGTTGTAGCCTAGCAATGGTTACTAAATGAGAAATAACCAATGAAATATTTATAACAAAAGACAATCCTCGCCAGCGGCGTGAAGAAAGTAAACCACTACTAGAGGTATGAGACTATTCAGTTAGTATAATACTTCTGTATTTATGAGGACGAGCAGGACCTGTGGATATACCAGAGTATGATAATTTGTTTTAGCTCAGTCGGCAGAGCGTTCGGCTAGAAACCACAAGGTTCCTAGTTCGATACCGGTCCCCGCCAACTCAGCGTATGAGTAGCACAGGGATCTGTGCGGTAAAGTAAGGAGCTGATGGTAGGTGTGGCGCTCCACCTCAGATGCTAAAAACAATCTCCCTGGTCTAGCGGTATTGAAAAGGGGATAGACTCCCTCTCTGACTGGCTGATACCGACTTTAGGCCGCCCCGTTGACTTACATTAATTACAACGTTTAATATATTTACTTAACTTCTATTGCAATACAGTTCAATGCAACAAAAGTATTAAAAAATATTGATTTAAATTTCTCTCTCTCTCTCTCTCTCTCTCTCTCTCTCTCTCTCTCTCTCTCTCTCTCTCTCTCTCTCTCTCTTTCTTTCTTTCTTTCCTTCTTTTCATATTTCAATTATGCTCGATTGAAACAGATTAGCGTTATCGCTTTCGTGCGCTCACCCCCTCTCCACCTTTCCCCATACTCTATTTCTTTCTTTCTTTCTTTCGTTCTTAATATTTTTTTTTCTGTGTAGTATGTACTTTTTCTTCTCTTACTTTCTTTCTTTCTTTATAATAAAAACGCAATGGTCCATTATTTAGCTTTGGTGACGACACTCATACGAAATAAGGATTCCGCTGATAAGCAACACCAGGATTTACATTAATTCATTTCATTTTGGACGATTTGGACGGTCTCATTTTTAACCAGATGATATTGCAGGATGATAACGGACGGATAATGTTCATAGGTAGGGTATAAAATGTTCTATTCTTTCTTTCTTTTTTTTTTTTTTTTTTTTTTGCTTGATGGCACAAATTACAGAAACAGTGCATTTCTTTTTTTTAAATTAAGATTTTCTTTATTTAATTGTCCAAACTGAACATCTCTTCAGTTTAATGTTATGTTTAATTATTTATAAGGATTTTCTCCTTTTTGTTTATTTCATTATTTTACGGATATTATATTACTAGCATAGCATCCGTCAAAAATGTTGGAAACAACACTTAAGTTTAGGATCAGAGTGAGTATTTGCCTCATACCACACTTGTATGGGCTGGGCACAAGGCCTCGTTTTAACGTGGGCCCACCCACAAGCCGAAGCTTATGGGTGGGAAAGAACAAAAATTGCGTCGTTGCCTGGGAGGGGTGATAGCCCCCTGGGATCGACGCTATAATTAAACTCTCGGCGAGTCCAGCGGCCGAAGCTCGCTGGACCCCCGGTGTTAACCGGAAAACCGAATGTGCAATGAGTTTATAATAATTTAAAAAAAGAATCAAGTTTAGGATCAGAGTGTAGTATCTGCATATTCAACTTAAAATAAACGTGTCACTGCCGGTCATTTCCACCCAGGATCGGTGTAGTAACTGTGCACCGGGTTAAGTATCAAAATGCATTCTCGACCAGTTATCAGTAGTGTATCCGTGATATCCTTCTAGAATCAAAGTTTCACTCCTGTGCCCCCTATCTAAGCTCGGTGTAGTAACTGTGCATTCGGTCCAGGATCAAATATAACTTAATAGAAATATTTCTAGGGTCAGAAGAGTATCTGTGGAATCTGTCTGGGATCAAAGAGTCACTCCTGTGCTCCATACCTAAGCTCAGTGTAGTAACTGTGCACTGTGTCTAGGATCAAATATCGTAGAGTCTTGGATCAAATATTGTACAATCTAGGTTCAAAGTGTCCCTCTCGTTCCCCCTGACTGCGCTTAGTGTAGTAACTGTGCACTCTGTCTAGGATCAAATATAGTAGAGTCTTTGATCAAATATGATAATATATATACATTGATAATATATATACATATATGTATATATATATGTATATATATTTATGTATATATATATGGGATCAAATATCGTAGGGTCTAGGATCAAAGTGTCACTCCTGTGTCTCCTGCCTGAGCTCAGTGTAGTAAGTGTGCACACTGTCCAGGTTCAAATATCGTAGGGTCTAGGATCAAAGTGTCACTCCTGTGTCCCCTGCCTGAGCTCAGCGTAGTAAGTGTGCACACTGTCCAGGATCAAATATCGTAGGGTCTAGGTTCAAAGTGTCACTCCTGTGTCCCCTGCCTAAGCTCAGTGTAGTAAGTGTGCACACTGTCCAGGATCAAATATCGTAGGGTCTAGGATCAAAGTGCCCCCTGACTGCGCTTAGTGTAGTAACTGTGCACTGTGTCTAGGATCAAATATAGTAAAGTCTTTGGTCAAATATTGTAGAGTCTTTGGTCAAATATAGTAGAATATAGGTTCAAAGTGCCCCTCCTGTGCCCCCTGACTGCGCTAAGTGTAGTAACTGCCTACCGGGTTGAGTATCAAAATGCATCCACCACCCTTTTTTTTTGTGATACAAATTTCTGAAATGGGGCATTTCTTTCTTCTTTCATTTTTTAATTAGAAGGATTTTCTTTATTCACTCGTCCAAACTGAACATCTTTTCAGTATAAGTTTAATGTTATTCTTAATTATTTATAAGGATTTTCTCCGTTTTTTTTTATTTCATTTCTCATTCAAACTGGTCTCTCCTTGGTGTCATCGTAATATTTACCGCCTTTTTAATAATTCACAACTCTACACAGATTTGACCGATTTCACTAATGCAACCAAATACTTACTCACACTCTTGTAATTAGGTGAGTATTTATTTATCCTATCCGACGCTCGTGAATTAATCATTTGCTTCTGAATAAAGATTACGGATATTACATTACTAGCATAGCGTCCGTCAAAAATGTTGGCAACAACATTTAAGTTTAGGATCAGAGTGTAGTA
>CM042153.1:24335000-24342500 GCA_023376005.1 Doryteuthis pealeii
CATAAGAACACTTTGAAGCAAAGAAAGGCTTTATTTAATGGCATACAGCTTTTGTAATGATATTCCAATGCCTTGCTTCAATTCCATAAACCGATTGGGAAGCTGCAGTTTTTAATTTTGCTGCCCTTTTGACACTTTTTGAGTATGAAGGCCAATCAAGCAACTCTAATTTTGTCCCACTCTTTAAAGATTCCAGAAGTTCCTAATCTGAAAATTTTCCTGAGAATCCAGGCTCACAAACTCCATTTTGAGACAGGTCGATTAATTGAGACCAATGTGTGGCATCGAAACTTATTTTTGGTATTTTTTAGTCCCTTTTGGGTTGGCTACACACTCCTGAAAAACGTAAATATTGTCATGTTATGCTCTCATTTTGGAATGGGTGTTGATGCGTTGATATAGAAATTATAACTGTATATTTATCTCATCTTCTGTGCAACGTGGAGAGGCTTGAATCTGGTTGCTGGGCTGATGTGGAGTTGACTGACAATTCCTGGGTGTTTGGAGTCTGCAAACTAACTTGGTGTGCTGGGGGGACATCTAGCCTTGTGCCATTTATAGTTTTTAGTAATAACACAAGGCCACTTCATTTTCTCATGAGATTCTTTATTTTCCCCAAGCTAAAATTGTCATAGAGAAAGAGCTCATGTCTCACTCTCAACGAATCGTACCAGAGTCCCTCCACACTCACCTCTTACTCCTCCTCTCTCCCACTTCGCCACGTGACACTTCTCAACCAATAGAGAAAAGCCATGTTTTTGTTGTTATGAGGATTCACCCCTAAAACTTTTCCATTCTAATCAACACGCAATTATTATTTTCCTTCTAAAAACGTTTCCGTGCTAATTCACACGTCACTGTTACATTACTGGCTATCCCCTCCCTTTATTATGTTACAATATAACGATAACCGTTACGCCAAGAGCGCATCTGACTATGTCAAGTTTATTTTGAACATCAGATTGGTAGATTTCACCAACGAAAACGTTTTAAAGGATAGTAAGGTGTCAGTTTTAGAATATCTTAGAGTGTTTTTAATAGTTTAAAACCGGATATTATTTACGGGCGGATCATTTTACACGTTTAGATTTCTATTTCATTTTTTATAGTTTAATGCAAACACGTTTCATTGAAAAGAATCACTGTACTGTCACAATCTGGTCACTATTCCAAAAACCATCCAACCAATTCATCTGTCAATGGAGCCTTTAAACCCAATCACAATGAAAATTATATATATATATATATATATATATATATATATATATATATATAAAATATTAAATTCGAAGGCAATACAATGCATATAAAAATAAAGACAAAAAGATGTTTTTTATGTCTTATCGATTTCGAAGCAAGAGCTTCATCATCAGAGTTTTTTGTCTTTATTTTTATACGCATTGTATTGCCTTCGAATTTAATATTTTATAACATACTTAACAATGCTTCAAGCAAATTACCAATTACTATATATATATATATATATATATATATATATATATGTATATATATATATATATATGTATATATGTATATATGCATATATATATGCATATATATATGTATATATGTACATATATATATATACATATGTATATATATACATACATATATTCATATATACACATAAATGTATATATGTATATGTATATATATATATATATAAACATATATATACATATGCATAATTATTCCTACTACTACTGTTTGTTTAAAAAGGACCATGGAAACATTTCACTTTACACCTGATGATGGCACTGAGTAGTGCAGAAAGTACTCGTGTAAGAACTTTTGGATTTATCCACCAATTCCACCCTGATATAAAAAAGATGGCCAGACAATTGGAAGGGATAGAAAAGAAGCTCATCAGACAAGAATTGTCCGTCGGGTTCAACAAAACTATATATATATATATATATATATATATACCAACCCCGAGAAGGATGTGACACAAGGTCAATTTCTTAAGCGGAGTTTAACACGATTAAATTAAGAGTGTTCCTTCTCCTAGACTGGTTGCCTAACCAAGGTTAAAGAGCCCAGTCCGCCATACTGTTTACATATAACTGGAGAGAGAGTTGTTGGATCCATACCTTTCCAAGGGTATATTCCTATGTGAAAGATATATATATATATATATATATATATATATATATATATATATATATATGATTGGAAGGCATTTACAATGCATATAAAATAAAAACAAAAAATATGTTTTTTGCCTTATCGATTTAAAAGTAAACTTTATCTTCAGAGACTGTTTTCAGAAATGTACACGTTTCTTTTTTTTGTGTGTCGTTATATTTTTTTCTTTCTTTTTTCTCCTCTTCTCTTTTTTCCTTTTTTTTCTTTTTCTTTATGTTATAAACACGCGTCTCGTGGCGTTCTTTTTTATTTTATTCTTAAAGCCATGCGGAAGGTCGTGGTATTATTGGTAATAGCCGTCGCTCATTCAATTTCAATTTTAATTTTTTTCTTTTTCTTTTTCCCCCCTCTTCCTCCTTCCTTTTTCTTTTTCTCTTATATTATTTTCATCTATTCATATATTTATGTATTATTACATTTATTTAATTTTATTTATTTGTTATATGTACTAGCAAATATATGCACCCTCCGGGTGCAAGTATTTAAGTTTTAATGTAATAAAATATTGTATTAAATTAGAAAGGCTAATGAAACTAAATGGGAAATGCAGAGAAAAAATATTTGAAACAGAGGGAGTATAATCGAAAGATAGAACAACTGAAACTTACTCTTCCATCACTCTCGTCTTTCATTGTTATTTTTTCTAATTTAAGTATTTACTTAAAAGAGTAAGTAAAGAATAAAATGACAGTTATTTTTTCTTGTTAATGGATTTCATTTAAGATTCATTGAAGAGATTTTTACTTATATTCATTAAAATAAAACCAAACAGTTAGAAATCAATAATACTAAGCACATATTTGTTAAAATAACATTTTTAATATCAATATGCAAATTAGCCTTTCCGTTCAAACTGTAAACCGCTATTTTGTTGTATATATAAATATAATTGCATGTTGTTAGTATGTAGATATGGTTAACAGTATTAATAAGGTAAAACAATTTTATTAATAATTGAGGTTTAGATAAAAAATAAAATCATTGAGAATGCGATGTCAATAACTAAGGGAATTGTAACTTGAGTAGTAATATAGTTTCGGTTACAGACAGAAAAACAGACAATCTCCATTATAATAAGATATATATGTGTGTTTGAAATCAATGGCAAAATGAATGAATGCAGTCTCTTACTTTTGAAATATCTGTTGAGAATGGGTTTTAATTTTTTGTATGTATGTGTATCTAATCTTGTCCGGTTAACTTCCGATGGTCGCCTTTTCGACAGAGGAGTAAGCCCCATCCCAATTGATGAATAATGCCTGATGAATAATGCCGTAATGCCTGATGACAGGATTATGGTGGTTGAGCGGTCTATGACGCGGGTACTAAATGGTCCCGTGATATGAAGTTCTCCACTTCGGCTTTTATGGGTGGTCTAAGAGAACCCATCCGATCAATCGGCAGGTTATGTCAAACCCTAACAATCATATGATTGTTCAATATGTATTCTTAAAATTGCTTTTATGGAAAACACCCAACACTTTTTATTATATGGGTATATATTTCCTTGGTTGGCCATGACATATTGGGCAAAATTATTTTTACAATATCTTAAGCACCAAGTTGACTGTATATTCTGAAAGAAAAAAAAGAAAAAATTAACAGTTTTATTTCAAAATTTGTGGATTTTGTTCTTTTAGGTCACCTGTATATATATAAAGGGCAGTTGGTGTGTATATATGTATGTCCGGGTGAAACTACGAAAATAAAACAACGACAAAGTATATATATATATATATATATATATATATATATATATATATATATATATTAAATATCACCGGTTCTTGTTTTTTGAGGCAAAAGATTTGATTTGTATTCGAAGATATTTAAAAATTAAAATATACATAGAAATAGCATTAAAATTAAAATATACATAGAAGATTGTGGCTGAGCGTCAATCACCAGCATTTATCAATAATCTATAATATTGTAAAAATGTAAAATGTTGGCTTTTCTTTATATAAGGTGTGTGCTAGATGCCTACTCTTATTTATAGACTCGCGAGAACCATGTGACCATATTCTTGGCCAATCACTGGCAGTACTCTACTGCTGATATTGTTATTTATATCGGCTGTTCTGGTCATACCTACGCACAATGCTTTGAACCTTCGTGGACGACGAACATAGGATTATATCACTGGGCCTTTGACACTACGTAGGATTCCATAACTCAGGACTTATTCACTTACCAAAGGATTCTATAGCTCAGGACTTACTTTAAGTCCTTTTCAACTGGCCAAGGATGGCGGACAGAAACTTATCAATGAAGGGTTGAGTTACCTTTTCAACTCTGAAGTTTGTAATCCGTTTTGAAAAAAGTGTGTTATTGTCCGCGTACACCACTTAAATAGACTGTGTCGTGCATTTGACTGGTTGTTAGCACCAACCAATCAGAGACTCGTCTAAAAACAATAAAAGCCAAACGTCTGTTAGCGTCTCAAGTTAATAGGCGATCAGAGTTTGATCATTTCTGATAGGATCAGCCTGGAGAGGGGAGTATGATGTAAAAGACCCGAAACTTCCCTGTGACCCATACATACTACATCACTGACGACACCTATCAGCGCTCAAAATGTAGGAGCATATATTTAGAATTAATACGCATGAAGTTGATATTGTTTTTATAAATCACATGTAGCTTTTAATGGAGTTAATATGCTGTTCGATATGCAAGGAAAAATGTACAGATGACGTAACATTTTCATTTTTTGAGAGACCATTATTTTCTTGTATTTTTTATAGATCTGTCGTGAAGGCACCTGGCTAATGAGTTTTTCATTAATTTAGAAAGGAGTGTCTTTCAAATGACTAAGCGGCTGGTTTATTTGTTTATATAGTTATTTGTGACAGCTAAATTTCATTTCAAAGCAGGGTAATTAAGTTTTATATTAGATCCAAATTACGTATATGTTTTCAAGCAGTTTATCCATTTGTCTTCTTGTTTATCCTATTCTTCTATTACATATTATTTTATTACATATATCCCATGTGTGTGTGTGTGTGTGTGTGTGTGTGTGTGTGTGTAAATCGCTTTTCTTGGTAGATTTCTAGTGTCTTTTCTTCACAAACATACTTACCTTTTCTTATTCCAAAGCAAATAACAACATTCTCGATAGATATTTTAATTTGCATCCATTTTATATGCAATAAATCCTTCCATTATAAACAAAATACATCTTTTTTTTCATTTGTTTTCATTAATTTATTTTTCTTTCTTTTTTTGTTTTTTTTTGGGGGGGTAGAAAACTTTTATTTGTAATTTCGAACTCATCTTTTTTCTTCTGTAATTTTGTGATTCGTTTTCTCATTGAATTGTTCTTTGAAATTACTTGAGACATATTCTTCTGGCAGGTGCGTTTGTTTCAAACTTTTAACTCGGATGGAATTTGTCCGTCGATTCAAATTATATGAAGACTGCATACATATCTATAAGTTAAGCAAAAAATACACATCTTTATGTATCAATCGAGATGCAAAAGACCCAGCGGTTAATGCCCTTTAAAAGGCAATAATCCATTTCCCTATGAAACTATGAGCAAATAGCAAGGAATCTCTCTCTCTCTCTCTCTCTCTATATATATATATATATATATATATATATATATATATAGAGAGAGAGAGAGAGAGAGAGAGAGAGAGATTCCTTACTATTTGCTCAAATCTCCCGCTTAAAAAAACTCAGTATTTTGAGTTTTTAATGTTTATTTGCATATATATATATATATATATATATATATATATATATATATATATATATATATATGCAAATAAACATTTTTTAAATTAAAATACTGAGTTTTTTTAAGCGGGAGATTTATAGTAATTGTAATATTGCCAGTTAAGGCAGATGGAAAATTTTTTTGTAGTTAATGGAATTTTATTGGAAACTGGTTTATGCGTTAAAATATTTTGCAATTATATATATATATATATATATATATATATATATATATATATGAGGTAGGTAAAAGGATAGTGAACAAAAAATAATAATTCAAAACAAATGTAAGAGTTGAAATATTTCGTCCTATTCATAAGGACATCTTCAGTCAAATGGTTTTTATTCAAAGCAAAAATTACGTACATGTGATTTGATAAGGGAGTGAGTAGAGTAGCGGAAATGATGGGTAGGGAGGTTAAGGGCGGAATAAGGGATGAGGATAACATGAATGAAGTCACTACCTTTACCTATCTCATACTGTCGGATTTTACTCCAATCCTCCTATCTTCATATATATATATATATATATATATATATATATATATATATATATATAATTCTAAATATTGGTAAATACATATATATGAAATGCAAACAGCATGTCACGGACTTGAATTATATATATATATATATTATTTATATTATATATATATATATATATATATATATATATATATATATTCTAAATTCGTCATATCTATTAATAATGGAGATTCGCTTCCGGTTTTGTCTGTAACAAAACTACGTCACTGCTTACGTCACATTAACAAAAATTGTCATAACATAAGATAAATACACTCAAAATTTGAATATGCAACATTAGACAGTCCCTATTGTTTTTTAAAACAAGTTTTAATAAATACATGACTGGTATTATATATCTATATATAGTTTGTTTTATTTTAATATGTATTTAAAGTTTACATTTACAAATTGTTTTATTTTTTAATCCTTTATTGAATTTGATAATTTTACTTACTTAGGGTACAAACTCGCTGACATTGAATTTTTAACTCCCAATATGTTTCAAAAATCTATTTTACATCGCCCGAGGGGGGGTATTTTGCTAGTATACAATAAAGAACAAACTTATATGAGAAAGACTCAAAATTTGAGTATGCAAACTTCGAAGGTCCTTATTATTTTTTAAAACAATTTTTCATAAATACATGCCTGTTTTTATATATTTACATATAATTATAATTTTATTTTAATATATATTTAACGTATAGAGATTTACGAGAAAATTATTTCAATATCCAGAGGTTAACTAAAAAGTTTACAATTATATAAATACCTACGATTTTGTGTAAATTTATGCGTAAAATAGTCAAAATAATTATTTAATTAATAATTAATAGATGCACACATATTATTTGAGGGGAACAAAACTAAGTTTCCATTTCAAATTGTTTTATTTTTTTATACCTTTAATGAATTTTATTATTTTACTTATTAATAATACATGACTTCCAGGTCCGCTGTGATCCGGAGTGGTAGTACCTGTTAGGGTCCCATCTATGGGGTAAATGGATCTGATTGCACGTACACAAATAACAACCTTACTCAACAATGAAGGATTAAAGCAAAAACGTCTTCGGCATAAAATAACCCAACAAGATTTGA
>CM042153.1:24350000-24355000 GCA_023376005.1 Doryteuthis pealeii
ACAATTCTGACTGATATATATATATATATATATATATATATATATATATATAATATATATATTGTGTGTACGCGCGTGGGGGGAGATCTGTGTGTGTCCTAGAATACTTACCGTGTATGCAAGTGATGTCCAAAGGCGTGAGTGGTCAAGCGAGCTGAGTAGCCGTTCGGGTTGTATGAGATGGGATGGGGGATGAAGGTCGGATGTCAGCCTGTGTTCGCTATTACCGCTATTAAATATCCTCATCTCTTTCATCGCTCCTGGTTGTTACAGCCAGGGCCTTTTCGCATCATCCAGACCCACTCCCCACCCCACCCAACCTCAAACTTTCCACCTTCTATTGTGTTACTGATTGGCTACGTAATAAGCGTGTTCGTGGTCAGCTGCCTTATACTTCCTTGACTGGACAAGTAGATGCGCTCCGACCGACCGACCGACAGACCGACCGACCGACCAAAACACCCGGATGGGTCGAATAGACAGCTCTAAACAAGATAGACTGACGGGCAATGCGCCAGTCTAGGATTTGGCAATCTGTAGGGCGATATCAATAGAATGACGGATAGAGAGGGGGAGGGGAAGACGGCTAGAAAGATTATTATTATTATAATTATTGTAATAATTGTACAGATGATGATGATGATGATGATGATGATGATGATATTAGTGCCAGACTATTTCAGATTTTATATTTATACAAAATAAAGTGATGAGTTAATGATATCGACAAAACTTATTTTTTAAATATCTTTTTTATTCAGTAGATATATAGATTGAAAGATATATATGATTTGACAGATAGATTAATAGATAGATAGATAGATAGATAGATAGACTGGTGTTGATAGATAGATTGATAGATATTAATAGACTGAGATAGATATTAATAAACTGGGATAGATAGATAGATAGATAGATAGATAGATAGATAAATAAATAGATAGAAAAATTGCATCATATATATATATATATATATATATATATATATATATATATATATATACCAACCCCTCCTCACGGGCAGGATGTCACACAAGGTCAATTTCTTAAGCGGAGTTTAACAGGTTTGAATTCAGAGTTTTCCTTCCTTCACCTAGATTAAAGAGTCCAGTCTGCCCTGTTATTTACCCATATATATATATATATATATATATATATATATATATATATATATATAGAGAGAGAGAGAGAGAGAGAGAGAGAGAGAGAGAGAGAGATGCTTGGTAGGAAAGTATTGTCCGATACAAAGTAAGACATCGGTTTTACTGTATGCCTTTACTGGTTAAATAAATACTATTTCGTATTGGACAAGAGTATCAAACTGATAAAGATTGATAGAACCTAAGATAGATAGATAAATAGATAGATAGATACGTATAACCAGATTGACATTGATAGATTAATACATACATACATATATACATACCTACATACATCCTTTCTGCAAAGAACATATTTGTATAACATTTCCTCTAGAATTACGGTACAACAATGAATAAAACAAAGGTCTTCGGCATAAAATAACCCAACGGTTGACATGCCGTAAAATCAAACCAAGGAACTAACAGAATTACAGTGATGCTTATTAAATTAAACCTGTAACACTGTTTTCATGGAGTCCCCAATGAGGTTAGAAGTCAAAAACTATATATATAGTCATCCACATACACGTGTTTCGACTCATCAAGTCTCTTCCATGTGGCTAGACATTTTGTGAGCTACCTACAGCCGGGGATAGAAACCCGATTGATTCAGATTCAGTCGGACAGCTTAACCGCTCGGCTATCGTCACCCACTGAATGCGAAGGAGATTTTAACTGTTTTAATTCACACATCTGTCTGTATGTAAAGGCCGCCATAGAGTACTCCATCCCTTTTATTATATATATATATATATATATATATATTATATATATATATATTATATTAACGATCCCTCCGCACGACCAGGATGTGACAGAAGGTCAATTTCTTAACGGTGTTTAACAGGTTTTAATTCAGAATTTTCCTTCTCCTAGATTGGTTACCTAGCCATGGTTAAAGAGCCCAGTCCGCCTACTATTTGCCCATAGCTGGAGAAAGCGTAATAGGATTCATACCTTTCCCAAGCGTATTAGTGCTATCGTCACCCACTGAATGGGAAGGGGATTTTAACTGTTTTAATACACACATCTGTATGTATGTAAAAGCCGCCATAGAGTGCTCCATCCCTTTTATAGGAGAGCGTTATATTATTTCTTTTCTTTTTTCTAGTTTGTCTAATCATGAGTGGAAAATAAAATAAAAATTACGGATAGACCCCCATCCTAAAATGGGAAATAATAAAGAAATGTAATAAATACAACGCAGAAAACAGATTTTGCCGACTTTGCACGGAGGAAAAACTCGCCATAGCTAATTACAAAAAAAAAAAAATTATTACATGTAAGTGTTCAGATACAATGAATAGTAAGTCTGCAGAGTGACCTACTGTAGGTATCAGCCAAACAGCAAGATGGTATATCCCCATTTTGCTAGTGCTAGACCAGGGAGATTGTTTTGCTGAGGTGGAGCACCACACTAACCATCAGCTCCCAGATACTTTGCCGCAAAGATAAATTTACCCAAGCTGTGCTGGTTGGTGAGGACCGGTATCAAACTCTAAACCTTGCAATTCCTTCGCGGATGCTCTACCGACTGAGATATTATGTTAATTATGTTATAAGTTCACTAAAATTATTTCAAAATATTCCACGCCAAAGAAAGATATTTATAAAATAATAAGCATTAAAACATATTACAGCATTTAATTTATTATATACGAGCAGAACGAATTAAACTCGATATATATATATATATATATATATATATATATAATATATATATATTAATATTATTTGAGATAATTGTATTTGTTATCCATTTGGAAATACATATACCAAGTTTGGGCTTAGGTGTGAAGCATTAACGTACTATATTATGCTAATGTTGTTCAAGGAACAAATATCAGAAAACGTTTTATTGTTAGTTTCTTTTATTTAGACGTAGTGGTAAATTTTCAGGATAGAGACATCCCTTCTTCCTGACCGTGAATCGTAGTAATGACCTTCTGGCTGCTTGACTAACATATTATGGTAACAACATTAGCATAATATAGTACGTTAATGCTTCACACCAATGCCCAAACCTGGTGTATGTATTTCCAACAATGGATACAGATACACATATATATCTCAGATATATATATACGCACTAGAAGCATACAGAGACGCAAAATCTACAACTATATATTATATATATATATATATATATATATATATATATATATATATATATATATATATATATATAATATATATTATTATATGATATATATATATATATATATATAATATATTTTGGCAGCATTTTTTCTTTTAAACATGTTTTGTTAAACTCTACGGACAATTTTGTCTGACAAGTTTTTGTTCGATCCTTTCTAACTGTCTGGCCATCTTTTTTAATATCCCGGTGGAATTGCTGTATGATCCACCAAAAGGTTTTACCACTACTAATTCCTACTGCTACTGTTTGTTTAAAAAAGAAACAATCAAACATCTCACTAGTTCCACACCTGATCATGGCACTAAGTAGTGCATATATATATATATATATATATATATATATATATATATATATATATATATATATATATATTTCCTATTTTTCTTTGTTAAACCTTTTAATTAATTTTTAAGCCACTCCTACTGCCATTTTAGGAAATAATGATTCTTGGAAATTCAATGTTTAGATCACACAATGTTCTGTTAATTCTTCGAAAAGTTTTGTAAAGTCCATTCATATATATATATATATATATATATATATATATATATATGCGTGTTTGTGTGTATGTAGTCCAAGGCTACTTCCAATTGCACTTAAATGGGTTGGTTCAGTGTCATATCCTTGCCGCCTAAGATGCTGAAAAGAAATAACAAAAGAAGACGAAAGTGAAGATTTTCATCTTCCATGTTATCAAATGGCCTTGTGCCGTACGCCAACTTTGTCTGATGTATGAAAAACTAAAAGCTGTTCAAACCCTAGTTCTAACTACTGAGATATACCAGCAAGTATAAGGTATTAAGACAGAAAGGAGAGTATCTGGCGACGGGGGAGAACCAAGATGTTGGAGGATTATTAGTAATAAAGAGGACAACGAAAACGTATTGAAAATTGATATTGAAGGTGTATTTAGGATTGGGGCCACTCCTGGCCCGTGGAGAGAGGGTCATCTAATGATGCGGACAAAGCTTACTTTATTACTCGCCTACCCAGCCCGAGCCCACCACAACCGCTTGTCCATCTGCACTCTTTGGACACTGACCCTTTCGGTCCGTCTCTTTCTCATTTCCTACTCATCTACTCAAATACTGACCATCGTTCCTTTTCTGTTCCCGACCCCCGAAGACCCCACAACTCCTTTTACTTACCCCATTGACTTGTACGTTTCCTCCGTTTTCAGCTTTCTACCTGTCGCCCAGGAAGAAAACTGAAGAACATTTATTGGCAGTTCGATTTCGAGCAACCCCCCTCCCCCACACTGAAGTTCATTGAGGAATTCATAACGATTTGTTTCCTACGAAATCATACGCTTACATGGATTGCCCCCCTCTTGCTCGGCCGACCTGCCTACTCCGCATACTTGTAGCCATTGTATATCCAATATATATATATATATTTATACCAACCTCTCCGCGCGAGCAGGATGCGACACAAGGTCAATTTCTTAAGTGGAGTTTAACAGGTTTGAATTCAGGGTTTTCCTAGAGCACCCAGTCTACGGTACTTTGTACCCATAGATGGAGATAGAGAAGTTGGATGTATACCTTTCCCACATTCTACTTCCTACACTCTATTTAAAAACGATCTTTTCTGGTATAGGCTTTGTAAACACGGCAAAGTGTATAGAGTGTATAGAGTTTTATCTGTCCGCATTATGTAGCAAAATTTAGAAGGTTAAGATCAAATAAAGAAAAGAA
>CM042153.1:24357500-24365000 GCA_023376005.1 Doryteuthis pealeii
GCCTGAGAACTGAGGAAACTGTGGAACATGAAGGTGAAGGTCGTACCAGTTGTAATTGGTGTCCTTGGAACGGCCCCCAAAGCTCTGGAAAATAATTTGGGGGAATTGGAAACCAGAGGAAGAATCGAGACTATCCAAACTACAGCAAAGTTGGGATCGGCTAGAATATTCAGAAGAGTCCTGGAGACCTGAGTAGACTCGCTGTCACTCAGCCTCCAGTGAACCACTACAGCTACGGCAGGTGTGATAAACTAATAATAATAATAATAATAAATAATAATAATCGAGATCTTTTATACCACAGCAATGCTATGATCAGCTAGAATAGTTCTGTATATCTGAGGAGACTTGTTGTCACTCATCAGTGAAATGGTACCAGTTAAAAGTGTTGTGGGGCTTTGAGATAAAGACGGATCACCTTATCCCATCCAGAGACCAGACCTAGTATTGATTAACAAAAAAAAGACAACTTGTCAACTGGTAGATTTTGCAGTTACAACAGATCATAGGGTGAAGATGAAAGAAATCGAAAAGATAGACAAATAACCTGGACCTGGCCAGATAATTGAAAAAACTGTGGAATATGAAGATGAAAGTGATACCAATAGTAGTTGGGGCTCTTGGAACGATCCCCAAAAGCTTAGAAAAAGACTAGAGGAACTGGAAATCAGAGGAAGAATTAAGACCATCCAGACGACAGCATTGCTGAAATCAGCTGGAATACTCGGGAGAGTCCTGGAGACCTGAGGCGACTTATTGCCACTCAAACTCCAGTAAAAGAACATCAGCTAACGCTGATGTGAAAAGCCAATAATATATATATATATATATATATATATATATATGGGTAATTCCATGTCAAATCATCCAGAAAAAAGTAAAATTGTCACTTCAATTTTTCTGAAATTTTTTCCAGGTGAGGACTATATTAACATTAGACGATCCCAAAAATGTAAGCTTCCAATTCCAAAAAATTGTCGATTTTTAGCTCTCAAAATTTGGTGGGGTTGGCGAAAAATGGCGACTTTTTGTAATCTATTTTTATCTGTAAAACGAGTTCTAATGCTTCCCTACTACTAAAAATTGGTTTATAAAAGCAGTTTTACTCAAGGAATCCAAAAAGGTTTAATTTTAAGTTATTGATGATTTCTTTTTTTTTCCTAAAAGATCAATATCCTGACGTGGCACTGCATTTAGGACCAAAACATTTTTCAATTATTATTTCACATATATTGAACATTATTTGTCCAAAAAGATAGTTTGATATTTGTTCAGAACCGAAGCTACAACATCAGTTAAAATTTTGCAAATCAGAAATCATTAATAACTTAAAATTTGTTGACTTTAAAACTTTTTGACAAGATTTCTGAATTCCTTGGGCTAAAATGCTTTTATAAACCAATTTCCAGAAGTAGGGAAGCTCTAGAACTCATTTTACAGACAAAAAATTACATAATGTCGCCATTTTCCGCGACACCCCACCAAATTTAGAGAGTTATGTCGATTTTTAAAATCAACATAACTCCGCTAGTTTTTGGAATTGGAAACTCAAATTTTGGGGGATTGGCTAACTTTAAGATAGTTAAATCTAAGATAGAAAAATTGAAGTGCAACATTTTAACAAATTTTTGCAAAATGTTGTAGCTTCGGTTCTGAGCAAAAATCAAACTATCCTTTTGGTACAAATAATGTACAATATATGTGAAATAATAATAGAAAAAATTGTTGTCGTAGACACAATGCCACATTGGGATATTGATCTTGCTATAAAAAAATCAGAAATCCTCAATAACTTAAAATTGGTTGAGTTTAAGACTTCTTGATAGCATTTTTGGATTCCTTGGGCAAAAAATGCTTTTATAAACCCATTTTCAGTAGTAGGGAAGCTCTAGAATTTACAGACAAAAATAGGTTACAAAAAGTCATTTTTCATGACCCCCCCCCCCCCCTTAATGGAGAGTTAATAATTGACATAACTCCGCCAATTTTGGGAAATGGAAGCTCAAATTTGGGAATTTACTAACTTAATCATAATCCACACTTGGACAAAATTTCAGAAAAAATTGAAGGGGGTGGATGACATAGCCTAGATGATTTGACATGGAATTACTCATATATTAATTTTGGTACATAACTAATTGCATGGAAGCTTATCTGCTACCATTTGGTTTCATGCTCTTTTAAACATGTTCGTTTAAAAGTGTTCGTTTAAACAGAGCAATCTTCAGGCAGCAAAAGATTTTGAAAAGAGTAAAGAAAATATGAATAAAAGGGATTGTGCGTTGGTGATTTGAAATTGTGTAACTTTATGCACGGGTCATTATTTGAGGGGGACCACTGAGTAAAAATAAGAGAACGAAAAAATAGACAAATAATTGCATTTGGACAGAGAGTGTTTTGAAAATGAGGGTGACTGTGATGACAGCAGTAGTTGGGGCACTTGGAATGGTCCCCAATGGCCTGGAAGAGATATTGGGGGAAGTAGTGATCAGGAGAAGAATCGAGACCATCAAGACCATGAATGTTGTTGTGTTGTTTGTTGTTGTTGTTGGCATCCTTCCGTCAACGAGAGACGATGGAGTAGTATCTTTTTTTTTTTGGGGGGGGTGCACTACGTAGCCTGGGCGGGTTGGTATGGAAGATGAGCTGTTGCCCAATCAGCAAATCTCCCCTCTCCACACTGCCACTGTGATCCAAAATAAATGTAAGAAGCCAATGCATTTTGGCAGTGGTAGTGTCGTAGGAGATGCTGGGTAGCACTGGAGTTTCAGCATCACGCCAACTTAGGGACTCCGACTCCGGATTTATTTCCGGGGGTTTACTCCCCTAGCCTTTTCTTGGAATGGGTAAAGCTGCTAGGCAAACGAGATTTTATATCGGACTTTTCCTTGTCCTAGATGGGTTGCCAACCAAGGCTAAGGAGCCCCTTCTAACTCCTTTGGGGATTTATGCGAGTAGTAAGTACCCCAATCCTACTACTGTCAGTGTGGGTGGTCGTAGGCTCCCCATGACGAATATTTATCGTGTTAAAATTAGCTAGAATACTTAGAAAGTAGCCTGGAGACCTCAGGAGACCTGACCGTCACTCAAACTTCAGTTGAAAAAAAAATCTGGTGTGAAAAACTCGCATATAATAATAATAATAATAATAATAATAATAATAATAATAATAATAATGAAACATTCGGTCTTTATTTGTCTGTAACCGAAACTACGTCAATGCTTACGTCACATTACCCAAAATCGTCGATACATATAATAAAGAACATTTAATATTAATAAAATGAAATAAAAGTTGTTCTTGAATACTATTTATTGTAATAATGACAATTTAAATAAATAAACTATATAAACTAACGAAATTAATTTGAAAAATTATATTATTACTTTAAATGGAAAAAATTATTAGTGAAATTTGTAATTAATTTTTAAAATTATTTTTTACTCCCGTTTTTTTTTTTTTTTTTTTTTTTCAGTAACAAAAAGTTAACTAAAAAGTTTACAAATAGATAAATACCAACGATTTTGTGTAAAATATTCAAAAGAATTATTTAATTAATAATTTAAAGATGCACGCAATATTTTATTTGAAGGGGTCTGAATTAAGTTTCATTTCAAAATTTTTTTTTTTTATTCCTTTTATAGATTTGATGATTTTACTTATGTTACAAACCCTCTGACATTGAATTTTTAACTCACACCCCCTCAGGCAATATCTTTCAAAAATGAATTTTTACACCGCCTGGATGGTGGTTTTTATAATAATAATAATAATAATAATAATAATAATAATAATAATAATAATAATAATAATAATAATTATATTATTATTATTATTATTATTATTATTATTATTATTATTATTATTATTATTATTATTATTATTATTATTATTGTTAGAATTGTTAGCTCTTGGCTTAGTTTGAAATCATTTCATTCCGTGTCTAGTTAATTATAGTGAGAAAATATGAGGAAAATATTTTTCATCTTATGTCGTCTTTCTTTATAGACATTTGATTCATGAAATTATTGAGAAAATAATAGAGTTCTTTCTTTCTTTCTTTCTTTCTTTCTATTCATATTACTTTATTTACTCGTTTTTTTTTTTGTTTTTGTTTTTTTTTGGGGGAGGGTCTTTCTCTTTTTTTTTCTATCTTTTTTTTCTTTCTTTCTTTTCGCAGTTCTTTTATCTTAATTTTCTTTCCCTTGATTTCATTCTTCCTTTCTTCTTTATTTTTGTTTTGCTTTCTTCTCTTCTTTTTTAATTTACTTTTTCTTTCATTTTTTAAAAATGTTTTGGTTATTTTCTTTCTTTCTCTATCAATCTATTTATCTTTATTTTTCTATCGATATCTATTTGGTGAAATTTTTGAGAATATAGTTCTTTCTTTCTTTCTTTACTTTTCCTCACCAATCTATCTATCTATCTATCTATCTATCTATCTATCTAAAAAATCATTTTTAATACTAATTTTCTAGGTAGGTTGATAGTCCCCACTTAAATTTGGTCCTGTGCAGTTTTTAATAAAACTTATTAAATACCAAATATGTAATAACACATCATTTTGGTACGATAATATCCAAGCACAAATGTAATTTTTTAAAAAAGGTTCTTTAAATAATTATATAAAGAAATAAGATTTATTATTTTTCTTATTAATTTTATATTAAAATAAATTTTAATATTTTGATTAATAATTTTACTTTAAAAGATCTTTCTGTTTAACATTATTCAACATTATTATTATCTTGATAAAATGACTTTTTATTAGGTGGATAAGGTGTGCTTTGGGTGTATCTTCTTTTGAAACATCTCCTTTCATTTCATTTAGAAAGAATTATATGAAATGGACGTAATTACAAATATTTGTTTACATAGTCATATGGTATCAAGTATTCTTATCTAATATAAATAATTTTCAAACAGATCTATTTTACCTGTATATGAGAAACTAACAGGTACTACCAGTCTGGGTAAGAATGGAACTCGTGGGTCAACGAAAGAATGACTCCACATTTCTCGTAATTACAACAAAAAAAAAGGTGAAAGGAAAATGGATTACGTTCGTTTGATGAAAAAACTAAAGATGAAAATAACCTATAAAAATGCCTTGCTCATTTAAGTAATAATACCAACACACCACACACACACACACACACACACCACACAATACATACACACAGACACACACACACACACACACACACACACACACACACACACACGATCAGTCTATCTTTCTTTCTATATAGATGTCTATTTGGCAAAATTATAGAAAAATATAGTAATTTCTTCGTTTCTTTTCTTTCTGTTTTATAATATGTAAGTCGTCAGGGCGGCCTAATGTCGGTATCAACCTAACAACGAGGGAGTCTATCCCCCTTTCACTAGCGCTAGACAAAGGAGATAGATTTTGCGTCTGAGGTGGAGCGCCAGACCTACCATCAGCTCCTTACTTTACCGCACAGATCCCTGTGCTACTCATACGCTGAGTTGGCCAGGGCCGGTATCGAACCAGGAACCTTGTGGTTCCTAGCCGAACGCTCTACCGACTGAGCTAACCCGGCCCCTTATAGACATACACATATAACACATATATAGAGATACGATATATACACAATGGACCGGTTTAGCTCAGTCGGTAAAGCGTTCGAGTACGAAGCGCAAGTTTGCGCATTCGATACCGGCCCTTGCCAACTCAGCGTATGAGTAGCACAAAGATCTATGTTGTAAAGTGAAGAGCTGATGGTAGGTGTGACGCTCCACCTCAGAATCAAAAAAATCTCTTTGGTCTGGTGCAAGTGAAAAGGGGATAGACTCCCTCGATGTCTGGCTGATACCGACTTTACCTTTTTTACTATACACACAAAAATTAGACTCGTCTGATTTAAATATAAAATTCCCCCTCAAACTATGGCCAAATATAGTGGTAAATGATGTTTCTTGTGGTACCTTTTGATTATTGATTAAAGAGGTTATTCTTAATTATACATTAGTAATCCACTTAGTCTATGTTTACATTTCCCCATAAATTAATTTCTGCTGTTTAATAGATTTTTCTTATCTGGTAATCTAATTATTGCTAACTTTTCTTGTAAGCACAAAAAATATGGATCGTTCAGGGCTCTACATATATTTGATTTTCTTAAGATCTCACATTTAATAACTGGTGTTATATTTTGATCATTTAAATCTCAAGTATAGCTCGAGGACTTTTGATTTGTAAATCTAGTCTTAAACTATGATTTTTTGTAACCACGTCAAACTTGGTTAGGTTTCGCCTCTGTGTTACAGATGTTACAGATGCTTGGCTATTGATATAGAAATTTAAATAGAACAAAAAATAGAAAGAAAGAAAGAAAAAAAGAAAAAAGAAAGAAGAAAGAAAGAAAGAAAGAAATTATTAATTAAAGAAAGATAGAAAGAAAAAAGAAATGATTAATTAAAGAAAGAAAGAAAGAAAGAAAGAAGAAAGAAGAAAGAAGAAGAAAAGAAAAAAAGAATTATTAATTAAAGAAAGAAAGATAGAAAGAAAGAAAGAAAGAAAGAAAGAAAGAAATGATTAATTAAAGAAAGAGAAAGAAAGAAAGAAAGAAAGAAAGAAAAGAAAGAAATTATTAATTAAAGAAAGAAGAAAGAAAGAAAGAAAAAAGGAAAAGAAATAAAATTAAAGATAAACAACAGATTAATTATAAAGGAAGGAAAGAAAAGGGGAGAAGGAAAAAGAAAGAAAGAGAAAATATACAGAAAGAAAGATAAATTGAACGAAAGAGAGAGAGGAAAAGAAATATGAAATGAGAGGAAAAAATAGAATCAGAGAGATAGATAGATAGATAGAGAGAGAGAGAGAGAGAGAGAGAGAGAGAGAGAGAGAGAGAGAGAGAGATAAATAGATAGAATAGATATATATATATAGAGAGAGAGAGAGCGTGAGAGGGAGAGAGAGGGAGAGAGAGAGAGAGGGGGGGGAGAGAGAGAGGGTACGCAAAACTTAGGCATGGTTTCTGTGTCGATGTTAAATAGTAATTGCTAAATTTGATTAGCAAAAAATTCCCAATTAATAATACTGGACATAAAATATTTAACAGCAACAACTTAAAAATGAGTTTCTCCTATATAGAAAGGATAATTAAAAAACACAAAAACAAAATAATAAACAACCACACACATAATAGAAATAACGCGAAGAATCGACAGATAGGAGGTATGTCAGAAAAGTTCCAGGATTGGTGTCACACAAAATTTATTTCAAATCCAAACTACAAATTACAAGTTATCCCCTTCAAAGTAATCTCCCTGGAGTCTAATGCACTTTCCCATCCTCTCTAGCACGCTTGCATGCACTACTGGAAGGATTCTTCCGGGATTCTCTGTAGCTCTGTTGTCACGGCCTTTTTTATGTCGCGCATATCCTCAAAACGGGTTCCCTTGATAACCCCTTGAGCTTTCAAAGATAATTTTTACACCACCGGAGGGTGTTTTATGCTAGTGATAGTAAA
>CM042153.1:24370000-24375968 GCA_023376005.1 Doryteuthis pealeii
TAGCTCCTATGAAGGTACGTAAGAGGCCCGATAAGTTTCACTTGGGGTTTGTTTCCCGACATTCTTTGTTACGAATGAAACGTGAAGCCGTCAATAACCCAGGCCTGACGAGTGGAGCACTTTTCAGAAGCACTGGAGAAGCAACAGTGCCCAGAAGTACTCGCTGTCGTCTTCTGAAAAAGGTCGGAGCATCAGTGAAACCAGTGACAAAGCCTCGATTGACAAAATACACATACAAATACGTATGCAATGGGCAAAGGAGAACATGAAAGTCGATTTCTCAAAAGTACTGTTCATAGATGAAACTCGTGCAAGACTTGATGACCCTGATGGCTGGAGCAAAGGTTGGGTCGTAAATGGACGAGATCCTCATCACCGCTTTAGACGCCAACAAGGAGGAGGTATTATGATTTGGGCTGGTATTATTGAAGGTATCATGGTTGGCCCGTGGAGAGTGCCTGAAGGTATGAAAATAACCGCAGATGCTCATATAGCCTTCCTCAAAGAGCACCTAGATAAGCATTAAGCTACCTGTAAATATTAAATTCTCCAGACTTAAACCCAATTGAAAACTTGTGGAGCATTCTGAAGTGATGTGTTTATAAGAATGGACGCAAAGTTAGAAGCAAAAATGACTTGTGGCAGGAAATAGTCAACGCATCACGTGAAATTACATCAGAGGAGATCCAGAAATTGACATGTTCGATGGACCAGCGCCTTTTCTAAGTCATTTTTAAAAAAGGATCACATATCTCATATTAACTAACTTCACTATCATTTTTTAATACTTTTTACATTTTTATTTCGATTTAATTTTATCTTAGTTACAGTATATATCCATAAAATCTATAAATGAAATAATAAAAGTTTATTTTCTTTTTTACCGGGGTTATTGCACCTCGCTAATAATTTGTTTGGTTTGTTTTGTTTTACGGCATATCAACCTCAGTGGGTCATTTAATGCCGATAAAGTTTTGAAATAAGTCAATTCTTAATGATAATACAATTTTTTTATAAATACGTTTTTCTATTTAACCCATAGATGGGACCCTAACAGGTACTACCACTCCGGGTCAGAGTGGACCAGGGAGCAATGGTGATGAAGGGGTGCTCCACATTCCCCATCGCTAATAATTTGACACATGAATAATTTCAGTGAATTAGATAAATGACAAATGTAAATACAATAACATATTTCTTTTGAGTGTTGATTTTCTGGTGACAGAAAAGATGTCATGTAAAAAAATCATTTTTTCGGCTAAATATCTGTTTTATATGGTTAAGCAAAAAGATGAGTGTACGGTTTAATCTACCTGATGTGCATGAATAGGGGACTAGTTTAACATTATACTTACATTATAAATTGAACTTCAAAAAGTTTCGGAACTTTTAGAATTTAATAAATATGCTAAAATATATTCCGGGGTCCTATTAGTGACCCTAAAAAATTTGGTAGCCATATGTCTAGCAGCTCTTCAGTTATTGTACAGCAAACAGACGGACTAAAATTTTTTTTTTTTTTTGGAGGGGTGGATTATAGTAGGATTTTTATTTATTTATTTATTTATTAATTTAGAAATATTTTATTAAGCTTAGTTAAATTTTTCCCTTTTTTTGAAGAAAATAGAATTAACTTAACAAAGATTTCCTCTCATTTGTAATAACACATAATTTGAATTATACTGTTCCTTTTCGTAGTAAGTGTATATACAGATTGTTATTATTCTCTGATAATTTCGTAAAAATTCCAATCAGCAGTTTGTGGATAGGAGGGAAAAGTGTCACTTCTTTAATAATTTGAAACGCAGTGTATATATTTGTTTTTAAAGATAATTGTAATAATCTTTCTAAAAAGAAAATTTTGAAGAAAAGAAAAAAAGAAATGTTTTCAACAAGGGAATACGGTGATACATCGAGAACAATTTTTTTTTCCTTTTAGTTTCCTTTTCTATTTGATTTTTTCTCTTGAATAAAATTTTCCCCTGTCTCTTCGTGGTGTAATGTTTACCGAGCTAACCTCCTATACCTCAATGCAAATGAGTGTGATCCTCACCCGGTGCCTCTTACTGTACCAAATATAACAGAACATAATAAAAAGAGGAAAAGAAGGAAATAAAAAAAAAAGAGGGAAAGAAAATTACACCAAGATTATTATACTTTTTACATATTGAACTATTTAGCAATAGCTCTTAAGTAAGCATATCAATTGTTGTAATAATTAAATTATCTTATTGTGGTGTATCCACAGGTTCTGCTAGTATATTAATATAAGCGATCAATGGACAGGTATGTATTTTCCAAATCCCTCTGTCACGGGCAAGATGTGACATAGGGTCAATTTTTCTTTTCTTTTAAGGTGTGCACAGATGGTTTAAATTCAGTTTTCCTTTTCCGAGATTGGTTGCAAGTGAAAGGGATGTAATTTGGCCAGGCTAAATTCAATCTACGTTTTTTTTAATATTATGATTTTTGTCGGTGGTTGTTTTTTGTTTCATTTTGTTTTGTTTTTTTGTTGTTTTTTATTTGTTTTTTGTTTGTTTCAACTAGTTTTTTTTTTTCATTCCAGATTCTGTGAATGAAGCAAATTTTTAAAGCATGATGACATTTATAAAACCACCAATGGACTGGATTTCTCAGCAAGATAACAATCCCTATTACGGTCAAGCCACGCTGAACGCACCGGTTCCCGCTGGATCACCGAAGTTAAGCAGAGATGAGCCGGTTCAATACTTTATTAGAGTGTTTTAATACCATTTCAGTAAACAGTTATCTCAGTAAAATGTGACATTTCAGTTGTATTATTACAGGTGTTATTTTATATCTAAGCACGTATTTGTCTTCAAGTAACTAATGATCATAATCAGTTCCAAACAATTATAGCTCAAAATACCTATTATTAATACAGATATTTTTCACACCATTTAATAGTTACAATTTTTACTATCTACTAATAATAACTCTCAAAAACATGTATTTGATTGTAACAGGTAGTATCACTCCGGATCAAAGTTTACATAAATGAATAGAAAGATGACTGTACAGAAAGGATGAATCCCCACTCCAAATTGCTCTCGAACTATGTCCTCACTATCAATCACCTATTTACATAGAAACAATCTATCTATACATATATAAAGGGCAGTTGTGTGTATGTGTATGTCCGGATGAAACTACGAAAATAAAACAATTAACGACAAAGTAAATATATATACACATTAAATATCACTAGGGCATGTTTTTTTAAGCAGAAATAATGAAGATTTTATTTACATTCGTGAAGATGATTAAAAAATAAAATTTAAATGATAACAGCATGTATTTTTTTTTCATTTAATATTTTAGATAGTAGACATTAACATTTCTTTTCAGAGTAGCTGGATCAATGCAAGGTCTATTTTTTTACATAGGGATTTAAATGGGGCATCCCACGAGGATTCAACTCATGATTCAGTAATAATGGATCTGCAGGACTAACTTAAAAAATCCCCCTCTACCCAGGCGACGCCGGGTAGCCGCTGCTAGTACATTTTTTAATAAATATGATATATTTATTCATTTTATTTCATTTATCTTAAATATTGAATTTTATTTTATTTTATTTCTCTGAATTTTTTGGATGAGGCTTTATAATTAGTATTATTTGGATTATTCGGATTATTGTCCTCATCTTTATTGTAATCTGTACAACGTTTCGGTCGATGTACCCTCCGGCCTTCATAATTCATTGATAAGTTTGTTTTTTGTTTTTTTTTTTGTTTTTTTTTTTTGGGGGGGGTAATTAAACATCATTAATTGATGTTTGTATAGATTTAAAGTTGTTGCGTAGTGATTCAGTTATACACTTTTGAAACGTTGTACAGATAACAATAAAGATGAGGACAATAGTCCGAATAATCAAAATAATATTAATCATTTTATTTTATTTTATCATTTTATTTTACTTATTTTATTTATCTATTTATTTATTATGTTTTTATTTTTTTCATGCCATTCCCAGGGCATTAGCTCAAATTGAATCGCAAATAGTGAAAGTAAAAGTACTGTAGTTTGGCTTAGCTAAACCCGATCTCTTGTTGTTGCTGTTGTTGTTGTTGTTGTTGTTGTTGTTGTTGCTGCTGCTGCTGCTGCTGCTGCTGCTGTTTGTTTTTTGTTTGTTTTGTTTTTTCTTCTTTTCTTTTCTTTTCCTATTCCAGACTCTTTTCATTTATAGCTTAATTTTCAAAATAATATTCATATAATTTTTAGAAATGCACAAATATTCTATTTCTATTTTCGTTTATTGTTGTTGCTGGGTTTTTCTTTTTCTTTTTTATTTCTTTTTTATTTCTTTTTTTTCCTTTCTTTTTTTTCCTTTCTTTTTTTTTCCCCTTTTAATTCATTTTATTTCAGTAATAATTTTTATTAATATCGATATTTTTGTCCTGCTGCACAACAGGAGTCTTGACATTCGCATTGAACCATTTAAAGAAAAAAAGCGCAAACGGCAATGCAAAGATCGCTAACAACAAATGAAAAATAAAATAAAATATTAAAAATAAAAAAAAAAGGTTGCACCGAATACGGAAAGAAAGAAATACTGGAGGTCGATCATTGAATGAAGCAAATTTTTAAGACGCGATTAAATAAATAAATAAATAAATAAAAATAAATAACAAAACGAATAAGAATGCGAAGACAGAAACCAACATGGCAGCGTCCTGCGTCCAAATAAGTGAAGCGTGAAGTCTGAGTCAATATGAAGGGCGAGGCGATGAGATACGCCGCTCCCGGGGGAACCTTGTAAGGAAGGGTTAGAGAAGGAAGGTGTAGGTAGAGGTTTAATCAGAGAGAGAGAGAGAGAGAGAGAGAGAGAGAGAGAGAGAAGAGAGATGATAGGTAGCTAGCTACCGATGCGGTTGTCGTCGGCAGCGCCGGTGTGGTTGCAAATGCTGGCATCCACCTGTTTCCCCCTCTCCGCCCAGCCTGGAAGCGAGCAAGTAGCCCACAAAGCGAGCAGCCTTTTCATAGGCAAACCAAAGAACAAAACGAACCCCTGCCTACACCTTCCTTCTCTAACCCTTCCTTACAAGGTTCCCCCGGGAGCGGCGTATCTCATCGCCTCGCCCTTCATATTGACTCAGACTTCACGCTTCACTTATTTGGACGCAGGACGCTGCCATGTTGGTTTCTGTCTTCGCATTCTTATTCGTTTTGTTATTTATTTTTATTTATTTATTATTTATTTAATCGCGTCTTAAAAAATTTGCTTCATTCAATGATCGACCTCCAGTATTTCTTTCTTTCCGTATTCGGTGCAACCTTTTTTTTTTATTTTTAATATTTTATTTTATTTTTCATTTGTTGTTAGCGATCTTTGCATTGCCGTTTGCGCTTTTTTTCTTTAAATGGTTCAATGCGAATGTCAAGACTCCTGTTGTGCAGCAGGACAAAAATATCGATATTAATAAAATTATTACTGAAATAAAATGAATTAAAAGGGGAAAAAAAAAGAAAGGAAAAAAAAAAGAAAGGAAAAAAAAAGAAATAAAAAGAAATAAAAAAGAAAAAAAAAACCCCAGCAACAACAATAAACGAAAATAGAAATAGAATATTGTGCATTTCTAAAAATTATATGAATATTATTTTGAAAATTAAGCTATAAATGAAAAGAGTCTGGAATAGGAAAAGAAAAGAAAAGAAGAAAAAAACAAAACAAACAAAAAAACAAACAGCAGCAGCAGCAGCAGCAGCAGCAGCAGCAACAACAACAACAACAACAACAACAACAACAGCAACAACAAGAGATCGGGTTTTAGCTAAGCCAAACTACAGTACTTTTACTTTCACTATTTGCGATTCAATTTGAGCTAATGCCCTGGGAATGGCATAAAAAATAAAAACATAATAAATAAATAGATAAATAAAATAAAATGATAAAATAAAATAAAATGATTAATATTATTTTTATTATTCGGGATTATTCGTGCTT
>CM042153.1:24376068-24381068 GCA_023376005.1 Doryteuthis pealeii
GTAAACAGAGAGAGATAGAGCAGATTACTTATGGCGGCCATCAATAGTCGATGTGACATATGGACAAACAGAAAAACAACAAAGACTAGAAAACAAAATGGTAAGAAAAACAATTATATGGACACTTCAAACGACAAATCGGAGAGGTTGCACATGAAAAAACCTGGACGTGGTTCAGAAAAGGAAACCTTAAAAGAGAAACTGAATCACTAAATGCACAGAATAATGCCATAAGGACAAACAATATCAAAGCAAAAATTGATAAGACCCAACAAAATAGTAAATGTAGACTATGCGGTAGTAGAGATGGAACCGTAAACCATGTACTATGCAAATGTAACAAACTAGCACAACGGGAGTACAAAACTAGACACGACTGGGTTGGGAAGGTGACAAACTGGGAATTATGCAAAAAATTAAATTTTGACCATACATCAAAATAGTATATGCATAAACCAGATTCTGTTCTTGAGAACGAAACGCATAAAATTCTCTGGGACTTTGAAATAAAAACGGATCACCTTATCCCAGCAAAAAGACCAGACTTAGTGTTGACTAACAAAAAAGAAAGAACTTGTCAACTGGTGGATTTTGCAGTTCCAGCAGATCACAGGGTGAAGCTAAAGGAAAATGAAAAAAATGGACAAATATCTGGACCTTGCCAGAGAACTGAAAAAGTTATGGAATATGAAAGTCAAAGTTATACCAATTGTAGTTGGTGCACTTGAAACGGTCCCAAAAGGATTGGGAAAGGGTTTGGAAAGTCTGGAAATCAGAGGAAGAATTTAAACCATTCAGAACACTGCACTGCTGCAATCTGCCATAATACTCAGAAGAGTCCTGGAGACCTGAGGAGACTTGCTGTCACTCAGACCCCAGTTAAAGACCATCAGCTAATGCTGATGTGAAAACTCAAAAAGAAATAATAATTATAGTTTTGGTATCTAAATGCATAGAAGCTTATCTGCTACCATTGGTTTCATGCTCGTTTAAACAGAGCAATCTTCAGATAGTAAAGGAAGATATTCAACAAAATTGAAAAAATAACTAAAAAACATATATACCAAGACAAATACAATTTTATTATTACAAGTTAATTATTAAGTTAATTATTACAAGTTAATTATTAATTAAGTTAATTATTACAAGTTAATTATTATTAGTTATTAAAGTTGATACTTTTGTTTCTTAATCTTCCAACCGTTATCATCTGGCAACTTGTCATCATAGTGAAAATGAAATAAAACAAAAAGATAGGCAAATACTTAGATCTTGCTAGAGGGCTGAAAAACCAGTAGAACCTGAAGATGGTAATACCAATTACAGTTGGTACTCTTGAAACGGTTCCCAAGGGTTTGGAAAGGAGACTGATGAAATTGAAATCAAAGGAAGAATCAAGACCATCCAGACCACAGCATTCTTAAAATAAGTTAAAATATTTAGAAAAGACCTAATTAGACTGGCTAATCTCTGGATAAAAATGAAACTGTCCAAATACTCCAAGATGAAATGCAAGAATGTAAATCCTGAATATCCTAATGTCGCTTATCCACCGAATTATTATTTCTTATGAGTGTCGTCACCTCCGCTAAATAATGGACCATTCCGTTTTTATTATAAAGAAAGTAAGGGAAGGACATACTATGCAGAAAAATATGAAATAAGAAAGAAAGAAAGAAAGAAAAAAGAAGAGAGTAGGTGAGAGATAGAGATAGAGGTGGGCACACGGAAGCGATAACGTTAATCTGTTTCAATAGAACATAATGGAAATATGAAAAGGAAAGAAAGAAAAAAGAGTGTGAGAGAGGAAATCAAGATTATTATATTTTTTACATAAATAGTTCAATAGAACTATTTAGAAATAGGTCTTAACTAAACCCATCTAGCGTTGTAATGATTACATTATCACATTGTGGTATATCCACAGATTCTGCAAGTACTGTAATAAAAACGAATGTTATATATGTATGTATACATGTATGTATGTATATTCATATACATACACATGCATATACTGCATATATATATATATATATATATATATATATGGGCAATATAAAGTCGTACCTAATTTTGAAAATTAATTAGTTAATAATTAATGAATTTTAGGCGGGCATACATGTTCAAATGTAAGGCTAAACAAATCGAGAAAATGTCAATCCCTGAATGCACATTTCGACCTAGGGATTGACATTTTCTCGATTTTTTTAGCCTTACATTTGAACATATAGTTATTTACTAAGCTTAGCTTAGATATGGCACAAGGCCAGAAGTATGGGGCTCCCAATGAGAATCGAACTCACTAACAATGGTTTGCGAAGCGAGCTTGCTAACCATTACACCACGTGAACATATATGCTCGCCTAAAATTCATTAATTATTTACTAATTAATTTTCAAAATTAGGTATGACTTCAATTAAGCACATATCCTCCAAAAATTGTCGGCTCAAAGCCATATAAAAATAAATACATTTGTTTGTTTACTTAACCTCATAATAAGATATATATATATATATATATATATATATATATATATATGCCGAGTGCGATGGGTAAATTATCGTCTAAATTACGCAAAAAGGAAAATAAATGTGTCGTATCACTTTATCAGGTATATTAACTAAAATTACATGAAAATATCTTGAAATATTATAGATTAAATTTATTCAAAGAAATCTGCATTGACTTCAACCACGACTTCCAGACGATTTCAGAATTACCTACAAGTTTTTTCTTTCCGACATTCTCCTTGTTTATATTCTTAAACGCTTCCGTTATCGTTGGCATCAATTTATATTTGGTGTTGCGCAGAGTTTTATTCACCTCTCTCTCTCTCTCTCTCTCTCTCTCTCTCTCTCTCTCTCTCTCTCTCTCTCAACCCTGTTACACACATAATCGAAACTTGTTCAAGAAAAGTTTTGGTAGAAACTGAAAAAATAAGCAAAAAGCAAAAAAAAGAACCCCCCCCCAAAAAAAATACAACCCAAAAAACAAACATACACCGTCACCCAATCAACTAACACAATCAACGACCGACCTCAGGAATTTTTGAATTCAGAGTTATCCCTCTCGTAGACTAGTTACCTACCCAAGGCTGAAGGGCCCAGTCTGCCCTACTATTTAACCCATAGCTGGAGGGAATTTTTAATTCAAAGTTATCCCTCTCCTAGACTGATTACCACCCAAGGCTGAAGGGCCAGTCTGCCCTACAATTTAACCCATAGCTGGGTTATATATATATATATATATATATATATATATATATATATATATATATAAACATTTTTAATCATTCTGAAGGGAAACAACTATTAAATCGCCTGTCGGCTGGGACAGAAGAATACACCGACTGCACCTCTGCTGAGGGGTAAAATCCCCATAATCGGACCACCTGTTGGCAGTGGATTGTACCCCGTGATACTCAAGGACGGAATTCGGAGAGGCACCTCCGGTCAATCGGCTGGCCACGTCAAGCCTTAGCACCTATATGATTGTCCCGACCCTATTGCCCTTCTGGCAAGCCCCCAACCTTTTTTATCATAAGTGCTAAAAAGCGGTGGAAAAGGTTCTAGTGACCTGGGTATGACGTTAAACTGTATCTAATGGTGAAGTTCCAATATGAGTGTGGAGTACCCCTTCATCTCCATTACTCCCAAGTCCACTCTGACCCAGACTGGTTGTATCTGTTAGGGTCCCATTTATGGGTTAAATAGAAAAAATGTGTTTAAAATGAATGAGTTAAAAAGAATGAATAAAACAAAACGTGTTTGGTCTAAAATAACCCAACAAGGGTTTTTTGACATGCCGTTAAAACCAACCAACCAGCCAACTATTTTTTTTGTAATGAATGTCACCGACCCGGCACTAACTTTCTATCTTGGCATATCATACTGGGGACCAATTGCAATTTCTAAATGACATATGCGCTTCTTCGATTTATTTTAAGGTCTCCATGTGACTGTTTCAAAATATCTACACTGAATACGAAAGACATTTTATTATTTATTCAACACGGCAAATGCAGTGAATATATATTGATAGATCGTTTGTTGTTGTTGTTATTTGTGGGGAAGGGGGTGGGAGTGCTACTGTTCATACCACAAAGACATCGAGGGTACCAAATATCGGATGTCTAGGATTGAAAAGGAAAATGGCTGACATTTGTTCACAGGCTTGAACCTGAAAACTCCGTAAAAGACCAACATTATCGATTCGTCCGTAATATATATATATATATATATATATATATATATATATATATATATAAAGAGTTAATATAGAAATTATTCGATTTTTGGATATTCAGTGCGCCGCGGCAAGAGATTTCAATGTACTTGAGATAAAAAGAAATATATACTCTCTCTCTCTCTCTCTCTCTCTCTCTCTCTCTCTCTCTCTCACTCTCTCTCTCTCTCTTCCACCTGTATATTATATATATAGGGAGAGAGAGAAAGAATCTCTCTAATTCTCTCCCTCTCTCTCCCTCTCTCTCTCTCTTCTCTCTCTCTCTCTCTCTCTCTCTCTCTCTCTCTCTGTCAGTTTGTATAAACACATACACATACATAAAGAAAGAGAAATACCCTCCTCTCTCTCTCTCTCTCTCCTCTCTCTCTATATATATATATAATATATATATATATATATATATATGTGTGTGTGTGTGTGTGTGTGTGTGTGTGTGTGTGTGTGTAAATATTAGATTGGGAATAATCCGACAAAATATGATTAAAAGTTGAGGAACACAGTGAATAACGAATTACAAACAATTACATTCAATTGATATTACGCCTCTGAGGAATTAAGAGGCTTCTTCAGAATTTTGATTGCTTTAAAACAGACTGCTATGTATATACAATGAAAAGGTCGACAGATAGGGAAAATGAAACAGAGGAGAGACCCTCTATTCAAATATATTATCAAAAGTTCCCGGTCCATGACCAGAATAAAAAAAAATAGGAACACCAGAGAGTGAGTAAGAGAAAACAGGAGTAAGACAGAG
>CM042153.1:24386068-24393895 GCA_023376005.1 Doryteuthis pealeii
ACACTGAATAACCGGCAACTAAACGCAATTGAATTCACAAAACCATACAAAAATAATATCTGCAAGGTATGTCAGAAAATTTCCAGGACTGGTGACACAAAAAAATGTATTTCAAATCTGTGTCGAAATTGAAAGGCAATCCTATGAACAAGCGGATTCCCAGCCTCCACAACCAAAGCGCGTCAGGATATGTTTGGCCTGTGCGACGGGGAAGAGTGTTGCGAGTGGCTACGGATATTCGAACTCGCTACCTCCTCGTAGCTGAGGTGCTGTTAGCAGAGATCAGGATGAAGTATATCGGAATTTTCATAAGGGCAGACGAACGAGCAGAAATAAGACGGACTGTCGCTGACACAGGGAGTGAGGAAGAAAGTGTTTGGACGGCAAGTGAAATCTGACGTTTAGGAAAGGAATTACATTTCGTTTGCTGGAGAGACTTGCAAAGGATTGATATTATCTTGAATCTTTGGACCTTTCAAACTACAAACTACAAGTTATCCCCTTCAAAGTAATCCCCCTAGAGTCTAATTCTCTGTCATTCTCTGTCACGCTTGCATGCACTCCTGGAAGGATTCTGCCGGGATTCTCCGTAGCTCTGTCGTCATGGTTTGTTTTTGTTTTTTTCTAAAGTCATGCACATCGTCAAAACTGTTGATGAACCCCTTGAGCTTGCGGAAGAGGAAAAATCACATGGAGCCAGGTCGGGCGAGTAGGGAGGTTACTCCAGCACAGTGATGTTCTTCTGGGTCAGGATCTCCCGGATACTCAGGGCAGTGTGGGCAGGTGCATTGCCTAGGTGAAGCACTCACAGGTTGTCCTGCCACGTCTCTCGCATCTTCTCGCGCACTGAACGAAGCAAACACCTCAGTATCTCTGCAGACATGCTGGTTGCAAGAACTCGCAGTGGACGATGCTTCTCCCAATCGAAGAATGCGATCAACCTGGAACTTTTCTATTTCAAAATTGAATACAGCCACATAATTCAACCTGGGGTTTACAACTAAAGTTAAAAACCAACATTTCTTAGAATAATAATAATAATAATAATAATAATAATAATAATAATAATAATAATAATAATAATAATACAAAACTAGACACGACTGGGTTGGGAAGGTGATCCACTGGGAATTATGCAAGAAATTAAATTTTGACCACACAACAAAATAGTATATGCATAAACCAGAATCTGTTCTTGAGAACGAAACGCACAAAATTCTCTGGGACTTTGAAATTAAAACGGATCACCTTATCCCATCAAGAAGACCAGACCTAGTGTTGATAAACAAAAAAGAAAGAACTTGTCAACTGGTGGATTTTGCAGTGCCAGCAGATCACAAGGTGAAGTTAAAGGAAAATGAAAAAATAGACAAATATCTGGACCTTGCCAGAGAACTGAAAAAGTTATGGAATATGAAAGTGAACGTTATACCAATTGTAGTTGGTGCACTTGGAACAGTCCCAAAAGGATTAGAAAAGGGCTTGGAAAGTATAGATATCAGAGGAAGGATTGAAACCATCCAGAACACTGCACTGCTGCAATCTGCCAGAATACTCAGAAGAGTCCTGGAGACCTGAGGAGACTTGCTGTCACTCAGACTCCAGTGAAAGACCATCAGCTAACACTGATGTGAAAACTCAAAAGGAGTAAATGATAATAATAATCCTTCCTTTTGGCTCTCTGTTCTTCGACGGCTTCTTTCCTCTCTTTTTCACTCCTTTTCGTTCCTTGTTTGACGCGGAGTCACCAGGTCGCACGGTCTTCTGCACAAGCCTCCCATGTGTTGGTGTTGATGTGGCATGTCTTCATGTCCTTCTTGCAGACATCTATAAAGCGCAGGCGTGGTCTCCCTACCGGTAGGGTGACCTCTACTAGTTCAGCATACAGTAGGTCTTTGGGGATGCGGACAAAAAAGGAAAGAGAGACAACAGCAACTCCAGCAAGCAACACTGTTTGTTTGCAGTCACTGCACCAGAGATTGCCATTCAAAAATTGGTCTGTTCAGCCACTCAGGCAGTTGCAGATTAAAAAGTGGACACTACGCCATCGTCTTTAGTTGACGGAAGGATGCCAACAACAACAACAACAATAATAATAATAATAATAATAATAATAATAATAATAGCTGTCCATCCTATGATGACACCATGCGAATCTGTTTTCTCAATTTGACTCGATGTCTGGTTGCGTCTTGCCAACTGCTTGGGGAGGGGGTTCAAGTCCTCTAAGTTTCTCTTGATATTGTATTTGTACCTGAACTTTGTCCTACCGATTACACGTGATCTCTCTCTCAGTTGATAGTAAAGAATCTGCTTTGGCAGTCTGTCATCCCCAAGTCTATTCAAGTGGCCAGCCCATCTCAGGTTACACTGGACAAGTATGATTTATTAAAATTAGGCCTAGAATTTTGCCCCACAATTTAGGAGAATTTAAAAGGGGCCTCAAAGAATTTGGACAAAAATTTAAACTAATAGAAAAATTCCAAAACAAAAAACAATACCGATAATTCTTTAGTAAAAATTAAATCCAAATTTTTCCCATAAAAAGAAATAACAATGACTTAAATTTATTTTTCGAAAAACTCTGGAACGTCAACTTACAAAAAAAAAACAAAAAAAAACATACACAGCCTCTCACACAAACAAAAGCAATCCTTTAAAATTATGCAGGAAAACAATGACATCTTATTATAATGGAGACTATGTATCTGTCTGTCTGTAACCGAAACTACGTCATCATTGACGTCATACATATATATATACTAGCAAAAGTACCCGGTCGATGACCAGGCTAAAAAAATTAGGAACACTAAAGAGTGAGTGAGGAGAAAACAGGAGTAAGAGAGAAAACAAGAGGAAAATGATTTATCAAATTAAAAGAAAATCGCCGAGAATTTGTATAGTAGAATGTTTGTTTATTTTAGGAAATTATTTTTTTTTGTTTTTTTTTACATTGAAGATATTATTTTTTTAAATGCATTCCTAAACTTCATTAAATATTTTACGATAAACAAAGCTAAGAATTAGTGTATTATAATATTCGTTTATTTTAAGAATAGTCTCTTTTTGTTGTTTACATTTGTGAAACAATTTTATTTTTTTAAGCGAGCTTCCTTGTCTGTTGATTTCAATTGGTAGAAATTAAATGTATTCGTTTAATTTCTTCTTTTTTTACCATATTAAAATGTAAAAATAAAATGATAAGAATTAAATACTTACAATTGTTCGTATTACAATTTTTTTTCTAAAACTCTTTTGTACATACGAAAGAATTAAATTCAGTTTTTAATTCCTTCTTGCAGAAGTTTATCAGTTTAATTTATTTCCTTTTTCGACCTCTAATCGCAACAAAGAAAGTAACAAAGAAGCTAATAACTAAACATTACCTTATTTGTAGGTGGAATATTTCGCGTATTAATTTAATAATGTTTATTTCATGAACAGTTTCAAAAAAGGTTTGAGTTGTACTGATTAAAAATGGATATATCTTATTCTAAAATGAAAGTATTGATAAAAAAAGTTATCGTTAAATGTTTTCGTTTAATTAGTTTGTTTTTTATTTAATTTGCTGTAAAAAATAATTCAATGGATAAAAACGCATACAAATTACATATCTAGAACTATAATTTTATTTTATTTCTAAATAAATAAGTATTTTAAAATTGGGCCAGTAATACGCGAGAATTCCGATGGAACTTATTTGTTTACTAAAATTAGCTAGTAATGTTACAATAATCAGCACCCGGGCAAAACACTAAATATCATCAACAGCAGCACCATACGAACAGTTGGGCAAATCGGTTGATTTTTGTTTAATTAATTAATTATATCACTTAATCAGTAAAGATCAATAACTAAATTTCGTGTGTTTCTTAGTTATAAGATTATTAAGGTGTATGCAAGATTTTAAATCTGAATTACATCTCTTTTCTAAGTTATAAGCCCACACGTACACACCAAACATTCTTATATATATATATATATATATATATATATATATAGGGTAAACTATAGACACGTGTTTAGAGGTATCACCTCTCATCAGTATAGTTATACGATTTTTAGCAGGCCTCTGGCTGGGTTCGAGACCCGAACGAACTTACGCTCGTCAAAGCTCTTACCCACACATCCACAGTCAGTCGCCAAGTATAGCAGGCTATTTAATCGCTACATTTCTAAGCGGAAATTAACTTCACCTAGAGTTCTCAAACTTTGTAAAAAAAAGTGAGATTTAGCAAAGACAGCTATCACTGTTAAAATGAGGCAGTGATCATATCCCCCACTCTCTCTCTCTCTCTCTCTCTCTCTCTCTCTCTCTCTCTCTCTCTCTCTCTCTCTCTCTCTCTCTCTGTCCCCTTTCTCCTTCTCTCTCTGAATATATATATATATATATATATGTATATATATATATATTCAGAGAGAGAAGGAGAAAGGGGAAAGATAGATAGAGAGAGAGAGAGAGAGAGAGAGAAAGAGGAAGAGAGAGAACAAGAGAAAGAGGGATATGATCACTGCCACATTTTAACAGTGATAGCCGTCTTTGCCAGCATAATTACAACCCAAACATTGTGATTAATAATACAAGAATATACAAGATGCGTAAGATTGGATAGTAAAACATCTGTGCATTGTTGGACAACAGTGGCATATGGTTATACGACATTTATACCACTTTCTCAGAGGAAAGTAAATGTGAAAATATCATTTGATATAGATTTTTTAATAAACGTTCTTTGTTGTTTGTTTTATTTTTTATTTTTTTTTACGCTTGATATTTAGTTGGTTGCTTGGATTTTACGGCACGTCAACCCTTGTTAGGGTATTTTATACCGAAAAAGTTGGGTATTCAAATTTTTTGAGTTTAACGTCATTCCCAGAACATGTAGGCCCTCAGCCACCGCCTTCTAGCACCCATATGATAAGAAGGATTGGGGGTTGCCATAAGGGCAATAGGGTTGGGGCAATCATATAGGTGCTAGGGCTTGACGTGGCCAGCCGATTGATCGGAGGGGGCCTCTCCGACCGCCCGTCTAGCTCAAGAAAAGCCTAAAGTGGAATATTGCAAGTCATGGACTGCTCAGCCACCTGGGTTCTATCCTTAAGCATCATGGGTGGCCACCCACGGCCAACAGGTGGCCCCATTCGGGAAGTCTTACCTCTCTGCAGAGGTGCAGTCGGTGCATTCTGACGCCACAGCCGACAGGGCGGCCTTGTTAGGGTATTTTATACCGAAGAAGTTGGGTATTCAATTTTTTTCAAACTCAATTTTTTAAACACATTTTTCAAAACTCATGTTCTTATCTATTCAACCCATAGGTTGGACCCTAACAGGTACTACCACTCTGGATCTAAATGGACCTGGGAGTAATGGTGATGAAGGGGTACTCCACATTCCCCAGAGCTCCAGGATTTGGAACTTTACCATCTGAATGGACCTGGGAGTAAAGTTGAGTTATTACTAATCGTTAAATGTTTTCGTTTATCATTGTTATTCAATTCGCTGTAAAAAATAATTCAATCGATAAAACTACATACAAATTACTTATTTAGAAAGATTATTTTATTTTCTTTCTAACCAAATAAATATTTCTAAGATTAGACCGGTGATACGCGAGAGATTCCGAACTGAAACGATTAGGGCACGAATTTGTCAACTTCAAATTACCAGCAGCTGCGCCATTTTAAATCACTGCTGATATAGCCAGAAGCCAGCGAATTTTTTATATTAGCAGCAGCTGCTATGTCACGATTATCGCAAATTGTTTGGTTTTCATTTAATTAATTAATATCCCTTAATCAGTAAAAATCAATAATCAAATTCGATGTGTTTCTTAGTTATAAGGAAGTCAAGGTGTATGCAAGATTTTGAATCTGAATAACATCTCCTTTTTGAGCTATAAGTCGAAACGTACATACCAAACTTTCTTTTTATATAATATATATATATATATATATATATATATATAATATTACCGAGAGAGAGAGAGAGAGAGAGAGAAAATATAGAGAGAGATATAGAGAGAGATAAGTAAGTAAAATCATCAGGGTGGCCTAAAGTCGGTATCAGCCGGACAGCGAGGGAGTCAATCCCCTTTTCACTAGTGATAGACCAAGGAGATTGTTTTGGCGTCTGAGTCGGAGCGCCACACCTACCGGCAGCTCCTCACTTTACCGCACATATCCCTGCGCTATTCATACGCTGAGGTTGGCGAGGGCCAGTATCGAACCCGGAATCTTGTAGTTTCAAGTCTGACCCTCTACCGAGCTAAACCGGTACTATCCAGGGTTAAATAAACTAATTATCGTAATAGTTCCCAAATAAGATATAAACAAAATGAATAAAGTAAAAAAAGAGGAGAGAGTTGAAGTAGGGATTAGAAGATGACAGATGGAATTACAAATTATTTTTGCCTCAATGAAGGAGACCTGTAAATTCACAGACAACAATCCAAGTGAGAAGGGGATAGACTCATTATTACATACCGTCAGATTCACTTCCATTTTTCTCTTCACACACACACACACACACACACACACACACACACATATATATATATATATATATATATAAATCTAATGAGTCAGACGAACCTACTAAAAGTTTCGCTTAATGCTCTTCAGGGCTGAGATCTGAAGAGCATTAAGTGAAACTTTTAGTAGGTTTGTCTGCCTCATTAGATTTATCTTTATTATTTGCTCTACTTAGGTATTGATCACTTTTTACTTATTTGCTTTAGTTTCCTGGCGGTTTTATATGAATATATATATATATATATATCTTATATATATATATATATATATATATATATGTATATAAATTGTTTTTCTTTTGGCCAAATACTGTACCAATAGATTATTTTTTTGTTGGTAGGATTATCTTGGTCTTTTCTTTTTTCCAAAACTTTTTTCTCTCCGGTTGATGTTTGGTAGTATATTTTTACAATCAAACTATTTGCTGGTTTTTTGTCACCGCGAGGATTTACCAATAAATTTGGTATATATATATATATATATATATATATATATATATATATATATGATTAAGATAATTTGCTTGAAAGCAGTTACAATGCGTATATCGTATAGAATTCGATAATTAATGAAAATAATCATAACAAGCGAACTCGGCAAATATTGAGCCCTACGTAGAAAATCGTATAGCTGTTTCAACTTTATTAAGTCTCATCAGCGATGTATACTACAATTTCTCTCCGACAGAAATCGAAACCGGGAACTCAGCACGCAGCAAACGATAAATGCGAAATTAGCTCCCTCGCTTCAAAGAAAAAATAACTAGACTCAGAAACTAAAGTTCATAAAAAGTAATTAAAAGACAGAAAAATAATAAAAATAATTCCAAAACAGACGAATTTCCGAGTGGACAAGTATATATATATATATATATATATATATATATATATAATATATATATATATGTGTGTGTGTGTGGTGTGTGTGTGTGTGTGTGTGTGTGTGTATATATATATATATATGTCTGTATATATATGTGTGTTGTCTGTGTATATATATATATATATATATATATATATATATATATTATAAAAAAAGGAAGGTCCGCAAAATGTATTTTGTTCTCAGAAAAATTTTTAATTCTTTTTGTTTTACATATGCAAACACGTGTTTTCAGATCTTCTGGTATCTTCTTCAGGATATATATGGACAAATGTAGTACCCTAAATTTTTGTAGTTCTCCTGAACAAAGCTTTACTTTAAACACCAAAACAGTAGTAGAGAAGAAAAACTTTTTTCTCTAACATCTATCTACTATCTATCTATCTATTATCTTATTCTCTCTCCTCTCCTCCT
>CM042153.1:24393995-24396495 GCA_023376005.1 Doryteuthis pealeii
TGTTTTCCTTACTCACTCTTCTGGGTGTCCTATTTTTTATTCTGGGTCATGGACCGGGAAACTTTTTGATAATATATATGCAATAGAGGTCTCTCCTCTGTTTCATTTCCCTATCTCTCGACCTTTTCATATGTATAAATAGTAGTCTGTTTTAAAGCAATCAAAAATTCTGAAAGAAGCCTCTTAAATCTTCAGAGGGTAATATCAATTGAATGTAATATGCTTATAATTCGTTATTCACTGTGTTCCTCAACTTTTTAATCATATTTTGATCGGATTATTTCCCAATCTGATAATGTACACACACATACACACACACACACATCATATATATATATATATATATATTATATATTATAGAGAGAGAGAGAGAAGAGGGAGCGGCGTATTTCTCTTTCTTTTATGTATGTGTATGTGTTTATACAAACTGAAGAGAGAGAGAGAGAGACGAGAGAGAGAAGTGAGAGGAGAGAGGAAGAGAGAGAGAGGAATTAGAGATAATTCTTTCTTCTCTCTCCCTATATATATTAATATACAGCGCTGGAGAGAGAGAGAGAGAGAGGAGAGAGAGAGAGAGAAGAGGGGAGAGAGAGGAGAGAGAGTATATATTTCTTTTTATCTCAAGTACATTGAAATCTCTATGCCGCGGCGCACTGAATATCCAAAAATCGATATTTTCTATATTAAACTCTTTATATATATATATATAATACTATATATATATATATATATATTACGGCCGCAATCGATAATGTTGGTTTTTACGATTCAGCGTTCATGCCTGTGAACAAATGTTCAGCTCATTTTCTTTTCAATCCTAGACATCCGATATTTGTACCCTCGATGTCTTTGTGGTATGAACAGTAGTACTACCACCCCCTTTCCCCACAAATAAAACAAACAACAACAAACGATCTTATCAATATATACTCACTGCATTTGCCGCGTTGAATAAATTAATAAAATGTCTTTCGTGATTCAGTGTAGATATTTTGAAACTAGTCACCATGAGACCTTAAAATAAATCGGAAGAAGCGCATATGTCATTTAGAAATTGCAATTGGGTTTCCCAGTATGATATGCCAGATAGAATAGTAGTAATGCCGGGTCGTGACAATTCATTTACAAAAAAAATTGGTTGCTGGTTGGTTGCGGTTAACGCATGTCAAAAAAACCCTTGTTGGGTTATTTTAGCCCAAACACGTTCGTTTTATTCATCTTTTAATGCATTCATTTTAAATAACATTTTTCTACTTTAACCCATAAATGGGCGACCCTAAACAGGTACTACCAATCTGGCGTCAGGAGTGGACTTGGGAGTAATGAATGAAGGGGTACTCCCACACTCATATTGCGAAACTCACCCATTAGATACAGTTTAAACGTCAATTACTCAGGTCCACTAAAACCTTTTCTACCGCCTTTCTAGCACGTATGATAAAAAAGGTTTGGGGCTTGGCCAGAAGACAATAGGGTCGGGACAATCATATAGGTGCAAGGGCTGACGTGGGCAGTCGGACGTCCGAGCAGGAGCCTACTCCGAACGCTAGTCTCCAAGTAAGGAGAAGGGCGGAGTGTTACATTGCCATGGACTTGATCAGCATTCAAGCATCCCGCCTTGAGTATCACGGGGTGCCATTCACTGCCAACAGGTAAGGGGATTTTTACCCTTCTCAGAGGTGCAGTCGGTGTATTCTTCTGTCCCAGCCGACAGGGCGATTTAATATGTTGTTTCTCTCAGAATAATTGAAAATTATATATATATATAATATATATATATATATAACCCAGCTATGGGTTAAATAGTAGGGCAGACTAGGCCCTTCAGCTTGGGTGGGTAACCAGTCTTAGGAGAGGATTAACTTTGAATTAAAAATTCCCTCCAAAGCTATGGGGTTAAATAGTAGGGCAGACTGGACCCTTAAGCCTTGGGTAGGTTAAACTAGTCTACGAGAGGGAACTTCTATTCAAAATCCTGAGCGTCGCGTCGTTGATTGTGTTTTGTGAGTGTGTGGTGACGGCTGCTGTGATTTGTTGAGTTGTTTTTTTTTTTTGGGGGGGTCTTTTTTTGACTTTTTTGCTTTATTTTTTTCAGTTTCTACCAAAACTTTTCTTGAACAAGTTTCGATTATGTCTGGTAACAGGGATTGAGAGAGAGCAGAGAACTGGAGAGAGAGAGAGAGAGAGAGAGAGACGAGAGAGAGAGACGAGAGAGAGGTGAATGCAAACTCCGCAACACCAAATATAAATTTGATGCCAACAGACAATAACGGAAGCGTTTAAGAATCATAAACAAGCGAGAATGTCGGAAAGAAAAAAAACTTGTAGGTAATTTCTGAAATCGTCTGGAAGTCGTGGTTGAAAAGTCAATGCAGATACTTCTTTGAAATAGTTAATCTAATAATATTTCAAGATATTTTCATGTTTAATTTTAGTTAATATACCTGATAAGTGATACGACACATTTATTTTCCTTTTTGCGTAATTTAGACGATAATTT
>CM042153.1:24403995-24418995 GCA_023376005.1 Doryteuthis pealeii
AAGCAGAGGCATCAACCGCCTAACACATGTGCAATGACTGCCGGGCCCAGAGAAAGAGAGAGATTTTCTCCCGGGCTGCTGTTTAAGTACAGCCACTACCTATGGGCGACAACCTGCAGCAAGGGGAGATAACCCTATTTGGACTCATGTCCATCCCAACACCCCTTTACATATCGGTTATATAACGAGGAGGGGGGCGAGAGTTCTTGCTGCTTCTGTTTCGTCGCTGCCACCCTTTTCTGGGCTGAATTTTTTTCCAGACAAATTCAAACGAGCACTCAAGATGGGCGTCGTACGTACTAAAACAGTGAAGAAGGATGCGCGTGTGATAATAAACTACGCACGTATGACTTTGGATTTTCACATAAACAAGAAGATTTGCGATGAAATTGCAATTATTCCTAGCAAAACACCCCGAAATAAAATTGCTGGATTTGTAACACATTTGATCAAACGTATCGAGAAGGGTCCAGTTCGTGGCATTTCCATCAAATTGCAAAGAGGAAGAACCTAAAGTTTCTGCTATTGAACATAATGGTGTCATTGAAGTTGATCCTGACACTAAAGAAATGTTGAAGGCTTTGGACTTTGGCAACTTAAAAGGTCTTCAAGTGACACAGTCTTTTCCACCAATGGGAGGCTTCCGAGGTCTAGAAGGTCCCCATATATAAAATAAAAGTATGTTACAAATAGGACATATTTTTTTTAAATTAAAAACTAAAAATTCCTTCCTTCCTCTGGGCTGGGTTGTCTGCTCATTTATTTGTCGGTAATAATGTTGGAAATAATTAAATAAAACTTAATTGTTTTACAAGATGTCTTTATTCTTTATTAAAAACCCGAACCGCAAAAGTGTTTTCAACCGCGCGATGAGACGTTGGCATCTTACGAGAAACGATCCTCGGGTCTGCTCCTTTCTACTAACGGCCAAAATCTAACTAACTAAACTCAATTTCCATTCTCACTCTTTCCCATTGGCGGAAGCCTGGGTGGGGGGTCGACTAAAGGACAGTACCTATCAATAATATAACCCTCTCCGATTTTGAATTTCAACGAATTTTAATTCAAAATCTAACTACACTTACAGACATAATTCGTAGGCTACCCATGAATTATGTAACACAAAGTCAAAGAAGAAAGACGTAAACAAAAGAAACGAGAAACATAAACGAAACAAAAAAGAATCTATAAACACATTACAAAGCAAAACCACAGAACAATGATTGAACACACTATTATCAATTACAAGAATAAACATACATTAGAAGTTATAACCTAAACACACGTAAAAAGCGCGTGTGTAATGGTTAAAGTCATAGGAAATGGACTCGTCGCCCCGAGTTCAAATCCTGGACGTGGTAATTGCATTTCACTTAGCGCTAATACCCTTGGGAAAGGTATGAATTCTACTCTATGGGTAAATAGTAGGGCAGACTGGGCTCTTTAATCTTGGTTAGGCAACCGGTCTAGGAGAAGGAAAACTCTGAATTCAAACCTGTTAAACTACGCTTAAGAAATTGACCTTGTGTCACGTCCTGCTCGTGCAGAGGGGTCGGTAAATATATATAACCTAAACACACACTAACACTCATAAACATACCCATACAACAGATGGAATTATCAAGACACACACCACTTCATAGGAAAAACACACACGACAAACAAATTAACTGCAATACTCACCAACACACAGAAACGATGCCATACCAAAAAAGAACCTATACGTACTATCACACACAAAGAAATTGGTTCAATTAAAACACACATTCACAAATACCAAATAGATACACATACACTGAACAACCGGTAACTAAACGCAATTGAATTCACAAAACCATACAAAAATAATATCTGCAAGGTATGTCAGAAAATTTCCAGGACTGGTGACACAAAAAAATGTATTTCAAATCTGTGTCGAAATTAAAAGGCAACCCTATGAACAAGCGGATTCCTAGCCCCCACAACCAAAGCGCGTCAGGATATGTTTGGCCTGTGTGATGGGGAAGAGTGTGGCGAGTGGCTACGGATATTCGAACTCGCTACCTCCTCGTAGCTGAAGTGCTGTTAGCAGAGAACAGGATGAAGTATATCAGAATTTGCATAAGTGCAGACGAACAAGCAGAAATAAGACGGACTGTCGCTGACACAGGGAGTGAGGAAGAAAGTGTTTGGACGGCAAGTGAAATCTGACGGTTGGGAAAGGAATTGCATTTCGTTTGCTGGAGAGACTTGCAAAGGATTGATATTATCTTGAATCTTTGGACCTTTCAAACTACAAACTACTAGTTATCCCCTTCAAAGTAATCCCCCTAGAGTCTAATGCACTTTCCCGTCATTCTCTGTCACGCTTGCATGCACTTCTGGAAGGATTCTTCCGGGATTCTCCGTAGCTCTGTCGTCATGTTTGTTTTTTTCTAAAGTCGTGCACATCGTCAAAACGGGTTCTGTTGATGAACCTCTTGAGCTTGGGGAAGAGGGAAAAAATCACATGGAGCCAGGTCGGGTGAGTAGGGAGGTTACTCCAGCACAGTGATGTTCTTCTGGGCCAGGAATTCTCGGATACTCAGGGCAGTATGGGCAGATGCTTTGTCTTGGTGAAGCACTCACGGGTTGTCCTGCCACGTCTCTCGCCTCTTCTCGCGCACTGAACGAAGCAAACACCTCAGTATCTCTGCAGACATGTTGGTTGCAAGAACTCACAGTGGAAGATGCCTCTCCCAATCGAAGAATGCGATCAACCTGGAACTTTTCTAACATACCTCGTATAATATACACCACAACAAAACTGAATACAGCCACATAATTCAACCTGGGGTTTACAACTAAAGTTAAAAACCAACATTTCTTATTATTATAATAATAATAATAATAATAATAATAATAATAATAATAATAATAATAATAATAATAATACTTTGAGATAAAAACGGATCACCTTATCCCAGCAAGAAGGCCAGACCTAGTATTGATAAACAAAAAAGAAAGAACTTGTCAACTGGTGGATTTTGCAGTGCCAGCAGAACACAGGGTGAAGTTAAAGGAAAATGAAAAAATAGACAAATATCTGGACCTTGCCAGAGAACTGAAAAAGTTATGGAATATGAAAGGGAACGTTATACCAATTGTAGTTGGTGCACTTGGAACAGTCCCAAAAGGATTAGAAAAGGGCTTGGAAAGTATGGATATCAGAGGAAGGATTGAAACCATCCAGAACACTGCACTGCTGCAATCTGCCAGAATACTCAGAAGAGTCCTGGAGACCTGAGGAGACTTGCTGTCACTCAGACTCCAGTGAAAGACCATCAGCTAATACTGATGTGAAAACTCAAAAGGAGTAAATGATAATAATAATCCTTCCTTTTGGCTCTCTGTTCTTCGACGGCTTCTTTCCCCTCTTTTTCACTCCTTTTCGTTCCTTGTTTGACGCGCAGTCGCCAGGTCGCACGGTCTTCTGCACAAGCCTCCCATGTGTTGGTGTTGATAGTGGCATGTCTTAATGTCCCTCTTGCAGACATCTTTAAAGCGCAGACGTGGACTCCCTACCGGTCGGGTGCCCTCTACTAGTTCAGCATACAGTAGGTCTTTGGGGATGCGGCCAAAAAAGGAAAGAGAGACAACAGCAACTCCAGCAAGCAACACTGTTTGTTTGCAGTCACTGCACCAGAGATTGCCATTCAAAAATTGGTCTGTTCAGCTACTTACGCAGTTGCTGATAATAATAAAAAAGTGGACACTACGCCATCGTTTTTAGTAGACGGAAGGATGCCAACAATAATAATAATAATAATAATAATAATAGCTGTCCATCCTATGATGACACCATACGAATCTGTTTTCTCCATTTGACTCGATATCTGGTTACGTCTTGCCAACTGCTTAGGAGGGGGTTCAAGTCCTCTAAGTTTCTCTTGATGTTGTATTTGTACCTGAGCTTTGGTCTACCGATTACACGTGATCTCTCTCTCAGTTGAGAGTATAGAATCTGCTTTGGCAGTCTGTCATCCCCAAGTCTGTTCAAGTGGCCAGCCCATCTCAGGTTACACTGGACAAGTATGATTTATTAAAATTAGGCCTAAAATTTTGCTCCTCCCCAAAAAACAATTTAGTTGAATTTAAAAGGGACCTCAAAGAATTTGGACAAAAATTTAGACTAATAGAAAAATTCCAAAACAAAAAACAATACCGATAATTATTTAGTAAAAATTAAATCCAAATTTTTCCCATAAAAAGAAATAACAATGACTTAAATTTATTTTTCGAAAAACTCTGGAGCGTCAACTTACCAAAAAAAAGCAAACACACACAGCCTCTCACACAAACAAAAGCAACCCTTAAAAATTATGCAGGAAAACAATGACATCTTATTATAATGGAGATTATGTAACTGTCTGTCTGTAACCGAAACTACGTCATCATTGACGTCATATATATATATATATATATATATATATATATATATATACTAGCAAAAGTACCCGGTCGATGACCAGGCTAAAAAAAATTAGGAACACCAAAGAGTGAGTGAGAGAAAACAGAAGTAAGAGAGAAAATAAGAGGAAAATGATTTATCAAATTAAAAGAAAATCGCCGAGAATTTGTATAGTAGAATATTTGTTTATTTGAGGAAATGTTTTGTTTTTTTGTTTTTTTTTGGGGGGGGGTTACATTGAAGATATTATTTTTTTTAATGCATTCCTAAACTCCATTAAAGATTTTACGATAAACAAAGCTAAGAATTAGTGTATTATAATATTCGTTTATTTTAAGAATAGTCTCTTTTTGTTGTTTACATTTGTGAAACAATTTTATTTTTTAAGCGAGCTTCCTTGCCTGTTGATTTCAAATAGTAGAAATGAAATGTATTCGTTTAATTCCTTCTTTTTTTTTTACCGTATTAAAATGTAAAAATAAAATGCTAAGAATTAAATACTTACAATTGTTTGTATTACAATTTATCTTTTTATTTATTTATTTTTCTAAAACTCTTTTGTAAATACGAAAGAATTAAATTCAGTTTTTAATTCCTTCTTGGAGAAGTTTATCAGTTTAATTTATTTCCTTTTTCGACCTCTAATCGCAACAAAGAAAGTAACAAAGAAGCTAATATCTAAACATTACCTTATTTGTAGGTGGAATATTTCGCGTATTAATTTAATAATGTTTATTTCAGGAACAGTTTTAAAAAAGGTTTGAGCTATACTGATTAAAAATGGATATATTTTATTCTAAAATGAAAGTATTGATAAAAAAAAAGTTGAGTTATCGTTAAACGTTTTCGTTTAATTTGTTTGTTTTTTATTTAATTTGCTGTAAAAATATTTCAATGGATAAAAACAAATACAAATTACATATTTAGAACTATTATTTTATTTTATTTCTAACCAAATAAGTATTTTAAGATTGGGCCAGAAATACGCGAGAAATTCCGATTGAACCTATTTGTTTACTAAAATTAGCTAGTAATGTTACAATAATCAGCAAAACACTAAATATCATTAACAGCAGCACCATACGAACAGTTCGGCAAATCGGTTGATTTTTGTTTAATTAATTAATTATATCACTTAATCAGTAAAGATCAATAACTAAATTTCGTGTGTTTCTTAGTTATAAGATTATTAAGGTGTATGCAAGATTTTGAATCTGAATTACATCTCTTTTCTGAGTTATAAGCAGACACGTACACACCAAATTCTTATATATATATATATATATATATATATATATATATATATATATATATAGGGTAAACTATAGACACGTGTTTAGAGGTATCACCTCTCATCAGTATAGTTATACGATTTTTAGCAGCTGCCTCTGGCTGGGTTCGAGACCCGAACGAACTTACGCTCGTCAAACCTCTTACCCACACATCCACAGTCAGTCGCCAAGTATAGCAGGCTATTTAATCGCTACATTTCTAAGCGGAAATTAACTTCACCTAGAGTTCTCAAACTTTGTAAAAAAAGTGAGATTTAGCAAAGACGGCTATCACTGTTAAAATGAGGGCAGTGATCATATCCCCACTCTCTCTCTCTCTCTCTCTCTCTCTCTCTCTCTCTCTCTCTCTCTCTCTCTCTCTCTCTATCTATCTATCTATCTTCCCTTTCTCCTTCTCTCTCTGAATATATATATATATATTCAGAGAGAGAATGAGAGAGGGAAAGAGAGAGAGCGAGAGAGAGAGAGAGAAAGAGTGAGAGAGAGAACAAGAGAAAGAGGGATATGATCACTGCCACATTTTAACAGTGATAGCCGTCTTTGCCAGCATAATTACAACCCAAACATCGTGATTAATAATACAACAAGAATATACAAGATGCGTAAGATTGGATAGTAAAACATCTGTGCATTGTTGGACAACAGTGGCATATGGTTATACGACATTTATACCACTTTCTCAGAGGAAAGTAAATGTGAAAATATCATTTGATATAGATTTTTTAATAAACGTTCTTTGTTGTTTGTTTTTTTTTTTTGTTTTTTTTACGCTTGATATTTAGTTGGTTGCTTGGATTTTACGGCACGTCAACCCTTGTTAGGGTATTTTATACCGAAGAAGTTGGGTATTCAATTTTTTTAAGTTTAATTTTTTGAGTTTAACGTCATTCCCAGAACATGTAGGCCCTCAGCCACCGCCTTCTAGCACCCATATGATAAGAAGGACTGGGGGTTGCCATAAGGGCAATAGGGTTGGGACAATCATATAGGTGCTAGGGCTTGACGTGGCCAGCCGATTAATCGGAGGGGGCCTCTCCGACCGCCCGTCTAGCCCAAGAAAAGCCTAAAGTGGAATATTGCAAGTCATGGACTGCTCAGCCACCTGGGTTCTATCCTTAAGCATCACGGGTCGCCACCCACGGTCAACAAGTGACCCCATTGAGGGAGTCTTATCCCTCTGCAGAGGTGTATTCGGTGCATTCTAACGCCCCAGCCGACAGGGCGGCATTGTTAGGGTATTTTATACCGAAGAAGTTGGGTATTCAATTTTTCCAAACTGAATTTTTTAAACACATTTTTCAAAACTCATGTTCTTGTCTATTCAACCCATAGGTTGGACCCAAAAAGGTACTACCACTCTGGATCTAAATGGACCTGGGAGTAATGGTGATGAAGGGTTACTCCACATTCCCCAGAGCTCCAGGATTTGGAACTTTACCATCTGAATGGACCTGGGAGTAAAGTTGAGTTATTATTAATCGTTAAATGTTTTCGTTTATCATTGTTATTCAATTCGCTGTAAAAAAAATAATAATTCAATCGATAAAACCACATACAAATTACTTATTTAGAAAGATTATTTTCTTTTCTTTCTAACCAAATAAATATTTCTAAGATTAGACCGGTGATACGCAAGAGATTCCGAACTGAAACGATTAGGGCACGAATTTGTCAACTTCAAATTACCAGTAGCTGCGCCATTTTAAATCACTGCTGATATAGCCAGCAGCCAGCGAATTTTTTATATTAGCAGCAGCAGCTATGGCAAATCGTTTGGTTTTCGTTTAATTAATTAATTATATCCCTTAATCAGTAAAAATCAAAAACCCAATTAGGCGTGTTTCTTATTTATAAGGTTGTCAAGGTGTATGCAAGATTTCGAATCTGAATAACATCTCCCTTTTGAGTTATAAGTCGAAACGTACATACCAAACTTTCTTTTATATATATATATATATATATATATATATATACCGAGACAGAGAGAGAGAGAGAGAGATAAGTAAGTAAAGTCATCGGGGTGGCCTAAAGTCAGTATCAGCCAGACAGCGAGGGAGTCAATCCCCTTTTCACTAGTGATAGACCAAGGAGATTTGGCATCTGAGACGGAGTGCCACACCTACCGGCAGCTCCTCACTTCACCGCACATATCCCTGTGCTATTCATACGCTGAGGTGGCGAGGGTCAGTATCGAACCCGGAATATTGTAGTTTCAATCTGACCCTCTACCAGGGTTAAATAAACTAATTATCATAATAGTGTTCACAAATAAGATATAAACAAAATGAATAAAGTAGAACATCGAACAGCTGCTTCAACTTTATTAAGTCTCATCAGCGTTGTATACTACGATTTCCCTCCGACAGAAATCGAAACTCAACACGCAGCAAACGATACATGCGAAATTAGCTCCCTCGCTTCAAAGAAAAAAATAACTAGACTTAGAAACTAAAATTCAGAAAAAGTAATTAAAAGACAGAAAAAGTAATAAAAATAATTCCAAAACAGACGAATTTCCGAGTGGACAAGTATACATATATATATATATATATATAATATATATATATATATATATATATATGTGTGTGTGTGTGTGTGTGTGTGTGTGTGTGGTTGCATCCTTCCGTCTACTAAAGACGATGGCGTAGTCCACTTTTTTTGCAACTTGGTGAGTGGTTGAGCGGTACAATTTTTGAATAGCAATAAAAAAAAGGGGGAATTAAAAACCGGAATAAGGCAGAAATAAAGGCAGAAATTAGTTCGGCCAAACATAGTGAGGAATAGAATAAAGTTTTCCTCATGGCCATTTAAAACTTACAAAATTCTGCAAACAAATCCACATTTCTTCCATTTCTAAGACCATGCTTCTAACACTTCCTACTTAGCCTCTAAATATATAACATGTCAGGACTGTGGGGGGAGGGGAAGCACATGGTCAGTGTAGAAGGCAGTTTGGGTAAAAGGAAAAGAGAAGAAAAAAATAGAATGAAAAAAAAGGGAATTAAAAACAGGAATATATATATGTGTGTGTGTGTATATATATATATATATATATCTGTGCGTGTGTGTCTGTGTGTGTGTGTATATATATATATATATATATATATATGTGTATGTGTGTGTGTGTGTGTGTGTGTGTGTGTGTGGACAAATGTAGCACCTTAAATTTTTGTAGTTCTCCTGAAGAAAGCTTACTTTAAACACCAAAACAGTAGTAGTGAGAAAAACTTTTTCTACAACTATATATATATATAATATATATATATATATATATATATATATATAATATAACCGGAAACAGGTTATATTGCCTTGAAAAGGACTTTGAAAGAGTTCGAAACACTAGAAGATAAAATGAATTTTTACAAAACAAAATTCAAACCATTTTGCGGAATTCTTTATTATAAAATATTGACTATTCTCTCGTTGAATATACAACAATCTTATATATATATATAGAGAGAGAGACAGACAGACAGACAGACAGAGACAGAGACAGAGAGAAGACAGAGACAGAGGAGGAGAGAGAGGGGAGAGAGATGCCTGATAAATAGGTATATATGAAAAGACTAAGATAGATAGATAGATAGATAATAATATATATATATATGTGTGTGTGTGTGTGTGTGTGTGTGTGTGTATGTATGTAGAGAGAGAGAGAGAGAGGGAGAGAGAGAGAATGAGAGAGAGAAGAAGGGAGAGAGAGAGGGAGAAAAAGAGACAGACAGACAGAGATGAAAAGAATGGGATAGATAGATAAATTGATAGATATGGAACGAACGAGTGCGCAAATTAAGTGAAATGTATTTTTAAATATCACAATGAACGACCTCAAAAATGTTGAAAAATTAATTAACAAATTCAAGTAAAATCAATAAGCGCATTTCACTAAAAATAAATTAAAATTAAAATTCAATTTATAGATTTTTTAAAAAATCTTCACTAATTTACAACTTTTTCTATTAAGTCGTTCGCGTGTTATAATGGTTAACGAGTGAGGCTATCGTCAGACCATTTATGAGTTCGATTCTCACCGGGTGCCTCACACTTCTGGCTTTGTGGCTAAACTAAACAGAATTTAATAAAAGGCAACGATGTCTTATTCTTTGCAATTGACACTGTTCCCCTGGTAAAAATCCGCCCTGTTGACGGGGGCAGTAGAATGCACCTCTGCGTAGGGGTAAGACCCTCCCAATCTGGTAGCGACCCATGATGCTTAAATGCGTGATGCGACCGTGAATTCAAGTGGTATGCAACACACCAGTTGAGTTTAGTTAGTTAGATTTTGGCCGTTAGTAGAAAGGAGCAGACGCGAGGATCGTTGCTCCCAAGATGCCAACTTCTCATCGCGCGGTTGAAAATCCTTTTGGTATTCGGGTTTTTAATAAAGAATAAAGACATCTTGTAAAACAATTAAGTTTATTTAATTATTTCCAACATTATTACCGACAAAGAACTGAGAAGACAACCCAGCCCAGAGGAAGGAAGGAATTCCATGGCATGCAACACACCACTTAGGGTAGATGGGCGGTCGAAGAGGTCCCTCCGATCAATCAGCTGGTCACGTCAAGCCCTGGCACCAATATGATTGTCCTAACCCTATTGCCTTCATGGCAAGCCCCGACCTTTTTATCAGATATGTGCTAGAAGGCAATGGTTGAGAGAATTAGTGTCTTAGTGGGTATGACTTTAAACTCTATCTGATTATGACGTTCCAGTTCTGGAGCTCTGGGGAATGTGGAGTACCCCTTCATCATCATTAATACCTGGTCCACTCTGACCCGTTGTGGTAGTAACTGTAAGGGTCCAATTTATGGGTTGAATAGAACAAAATGAATTTAAAGAAAACGAGTTTTAAAAAATTAAGAAAAATTAAGTACCCATTAAGAATGAGTAAAACAAAGCATCTTCGGCATAAAATGACCCAAATGGGTTGACATTCCATAAAACCAAAGCAACCACCAGCCAGCCTGGTAAAGATATTTGTTCTTTGCTGAGCAAATGTTTAATGGCATACCAACTCTTCTAGGTTATTTAATGACAAATCTTGTTTATTTTCTTAAGCGAATGGTTCGCAATTAAATATTGGTTTGATTTTATAAGTAAATTAAGTAAAGTTGGCTGAGCGGCCTATTATTGGTATCAGCCGAACAGCAACGGAGTCCATCCCCTTTTTGCTAACAAAGGGAGATTTCTGCTGAGGTGGAGCTCCCCACCTACCGTCAACTCCCCACTTTACCGCACAGATCAAATTACCCATTCTATGCGCTGATTTTGGCGGGTACCGGTATCGAACCCAGACATGGTGATTCCTAGGTGAGTGCTCTACCAACTGAGCTAAACCGGTCCCATGGTAATTGGTAGAAATAATAAACTGCTGGCTGACCCCCAGCCACAGCCTTCTAGCACCCGTATGATAAAAAGCGTTGGGTGTTTTCCTTAAGAGCAATTTGAAAAATTCGGTCAGGACTATTATATAGGTGTTTGAACTTGACATGACCAACCGATTGATCGGGTGGGTCCTCTCCGATCGCCAGACTAGCCTAAATAAGTGTAGTGTTGCATATCACGGGGCCACTTAGTACCTGGACCAAAAACCGCTCAGACACCACAATCCTGTCCTCGAGCATTGTGGGTCGCCCTCAATTGGTTAAAGGGACCAGTCCACCATACTATTTACCCATAGCTGGAGGGAGAGTTGTTGGATATATATATATTTCCCAAGAGTATTAGCGCTATGTAAAATGCAAAAAATCCTCTTCCAGGGTCCAAGATTTGAACTCTCGTCACTGAGTTTATTTCCACGACGATAACCATTACACAAAGCACCCCCACCATTATTAACAGTTTGTCATTATTAGATCTGGTTTGCATACTCCCCCCTCTCAATAAAAAAAAATTTCCCCAGGGGGTCAAAAAGAGGAGTTTTCAAATTTCAAAGAGGATACCCTAAGCTTTCAAAAATTCCAAATTTAACATGGTTTTCCGGTTCACCTTCTTATCTACCAGATTATATATTGGATCCTGGAGATGACAGCACGCAATTGGTCGTAAAATTCGTCCTTTTCTTCCTTGGTTCGAGGACATCGTTAGGGCGTAACAACTTATATGAATAACTGAAGAGTTCTAACCTTGGACAAAGGGTGGTATCATAATAATACCATAACTAGCAGATCCTGTGAATATACCAGTATGATAATTTAATTATTACAACGTTTGATATGTCTACTTAAGAGCTATCGCTAAATAGTTAAATATGTAAAAAGTATAATAATCTTGATTTAACTCTCTCTCTCTCTCACACTCGCTCTCTCTCTCTCTCTCTCTCTCTCTCTCTCTCTCTCTCTCTCTCTCTCTCTCTCTCTCTCTATCTATCTATCTATCTATCTATCTCTTTTCTATCTATCTCTTTTCTATTCTTTTCTTTCTTTCCTTCTTTTCATCTTTTCAATATGTTCAGTTAAAACAAAATAGCGTTATCGCTTCCGCGCGCTCACCTCTTCCCCTCTCTCTCTCTCTCTCTCTCTCTCTCTCTCTCTCTCTCTCTCTCTCTCTCTCTCTCTATCTATCTCTCTATCTATCTATCTATCTTTCCCTACACTTTTTCTTTCTTTCTGGGCCATTCCGTTTATATCATTAAGAAAAAAAAGGGAAGAAAAGGGCATACTACACAGAAAAAACATTATAAGAAAGAAAAAAAGAGAGTAGGGGAAAGATAGAGTGAGGGGGCGATAACGCTAATCTGTTTCAATCGAACACAATGAAAAGGAGGAAAGAAAGACAAAAGTGAGAGAGAGAGTTAAATCTAGATTATACTTTTTATTTATTGAACTATTTAGTAATAGCTCTTAAGTAAACATGAAAAATTGTAATAATTGAATTATCATACTGTGGTATATCCACAGATACTGCTACTAAATAATAAATCATATTTATTAAAGTAACTATTTATACAATGATAAGGCTTTTTTCAAATAAATTGTAATAACATCAAACAATAAACGTAAAAAGAATACGCTGCTAAGAGAAAGTGATGTGAAATAGAAAATATGATTATAATAAAAATATATTTTAAATTAAACTATAGAATTCATATTACAAACTATAAGAAATATTTAATAATCTTCTGAATTATTTTTTTCTGAATGCCAAGCAACAAATATATACGTAAAGATAAGAAAACTGCAGTTAAATAACATTTTATGTAAGAAAATGTAAATGCAGTAAGTACAACATATACAGACAAATAATATATGTATATACGTAAACACACACACATTATACAGGGTCAGGCAAAAGGATCTGACACATTTGTAAGTTAAATAAAAGACAAATAAAGTAAAGAAACAAAAAAGTGTTTTTATTTTCGAAAAGTACATATAATGCCATTGTTTTTCATATAATGCCATTTTGTTTTGTTTCTTTATAATGCCATTGTTTTTCGTTTCATTTTCAGTTGCTGTCATGAATTGGACTGGTGAGCATCGCGCTTTCATTGTGCGATACCGGTCCTCGCCAACTCAGCGTATGAGTAGCACAAGGATCTGTGCGGTAAAGTAAGGAGCTGATGGTAAGTGTGGCGTCCCACCCCAGACGCCAAAACAATCTCCTTGGTCTAGCGCTATTGAAAAGGGGATAGACTCCCTCGCTGTCTGGCTGATACGTGGACTCTGATACCGACTTTAGGCCGCCCCGACGACTTTACTTACTATAGAATATCATCAAATTCTCTTAAACTACAGAAATAAGGTTTCAAGTAATTATTTCTACTTGCAGAAGCTGTGGATATATCACAGTATGATCATTTAATTATTTCAACGTTTTACAGGGCCGGTTTAGCTCAGTTGGTAGAGCATCTGCCTAGGAATCACAAAGTCCCTGGTTCGATACCGACCCTCGCCAACTCAGAGTATGGGTAGCACAGACATATGTACGGTAAAGTGAGGAGCTGGTGGTAGGTGTGGCGCTCCGCCTCAGGCGCAAAAAATAATCTCCTTGGTCTTGTGCTAGTGAAAAGGGGATAGACTCTATCGCTGTCTGGCTGTTACGTGGACTCATGTTTACTTAAGAGCTATTGCAAATAGTTTAATATGTAAAAAGTATAATAATCTTGATTTAACTCTCTCTCTCTCTCTCTCTCTCTCTCTCTCTCTCTCTCTCACACACACACACACACACACACACACTTTTCCCCTTCTTTTCATCTTTCCATTATATTCGATTGAAACAGATTCCGTGCGCTCACCCCCTCTCTCTGTCTTTCTTTTTTCTTTCTTATTATATTTTTTCTGTGTAGTATTTTCTCTTTCTTTCTTTCTAATAAAAACGGAATGGTATTATCTGCGTTATTCGGACTATTGTCCTCATCTTCATTGTTATCTGTACAACGTTTCGGCCGGAGGGCACATCTGCCGAAACGTAGTACAGATAATAATGAGATTAGGACAATAGTCCGAATAACCCAGATAATACTGACCATCAAGCCTCATCTCAAACATTCAGAGAAAAAACAGAATGGTTCATTATTTTGCTGAGGTGACGACACTCATAAGAAATAAGAATTAGGTGATTAAACGGTCGGAAGATTAAGGAACACGGGTATTAATATATAGATTTAATTAATAATAATAATGTGCTTGCATACCGTTGTATGGTTTTAAGTAACAAATAATGATAAACCTTAGTAAGCTGCAAGGGACTATCTTTAATTCAAATTGTTAAGTATCTGGCTGCCATCCTTGGCCAGTTGTAAAGAACTTAAAGTAAATAATAAGTTCTGAGTTATAGAATCCTTTGGTAAGTGAATAAATCCTAAGTTTTGGAATCCTATGTAGTTTCAAAGATCCAGTGATATAATCCTATGATCCGTCGTCCATGAAGATCCAAGTAGTTGTGAGTAGCTAAGATTAGAATCAGCCAGTATAAATAATAATAACAGCAGCAGAGCACTGCCAGTGGTTGGTCAATAAGTTGGTCACGTGCTTATCGGCGAGTCTGTAAGTAAGAGTAGGCATTTACCAGACGCCTTATATACTAAAAACTCCAAACCCCCCCCCTTTTTTTATATAAGGTGGGTAATTCCATTCAGAAATATTAAATCCTTTCATTCAGGAATATAAAGTTACAATTTACAATCATTTCATTAAGAAATTTTAAAATTTATAGTAATAGAACAAAAATACTATTACTTCTAAACTTAATCTTCCCCCCTCCCTCATGAACATGTAAATACGGGTTAGGAGTAGGATTTAAACATAGAGTAACTGAGAAGTTTTGGTG
>CM042153.1:24428995-24433995 GCA_023376005.1 Doryteuthis pealeii
TGTGTCAATTTATCTTATATATTTATAAGAGTATTACTTATATGGCAACTTGTTTGCAATTAACTAATTTTTTCATTGTGAATGTAAATGAATTCGTTAACCGCTGAAATATTCATTAACTTGTCTCTGATTATCAGACACACCTTTTTTGTCTTCATCATTTCGATGTGGCAATTTACCAATTCAAATGGATACATTCGATCGATCTAATAGATTTACACTACCAATGTATTTATTTCCATTCTTTTTTTTAACTAGCAGGACCTGTGGATATACCACAGTATGATAATTTAATTATTCCAACGTTTCATATGTTTACTTAAGAGTTATTACTATTGTTTTTTGGAAAATAACTTTAAAATGTTCAAATAACTTCTTTTCGGGGGTTGAAATTCTTCCTTTTTTTTTCTTCTTTTTTTTTTTTCAATCTTTAACACATCACTCAATAAGTCCTGGGCCTAACTAATAAAACAACAACTTTTAGGCAAAATTCGACTTTATTCATCAACATAGTCTCTTTCTAAGGTGATACACAGATTCCAACGCTTCTCTTACAATTCGATGCCTTTTTTGTAGAACGATTTGTCTTTGGCCTCAAAATACGCCTCAGTTTCCGATATCTCTTCTTTATTGGAGCCAAATCTCTTTCCCTGGAGCATTCTTTTAAGGTCTGCAAAAATCCAGTAGTCATTGGCGGCCAGATCAAGAGAATAGGGTGGATGTGGAAGCAATTCGAAGTGCAATTCATGTAGTTTTGCCATCGTTGCGATCGATTTGTAACACGGTGTATTGTCTTGGTGAAAGAGCACTTTTTTCTTTTTCATTTGTGGCCGGTTTTTTGTGTTTTTTTTGTTTTGTTTTTTGGCGATTTCTTCCTTCAAACGCACCAATAATATTCGCTATTGATGGTTCTTCCTTTCTCAAGGTAATCAATGAACAAAATACATTGCGCATCCCAAAATACGGAGGCCAAAACCTTGCCTGCTGATGTTTGCATCTTTGGTCGCTTTGGACAGCTTTCACCTGCTGCTGTCCACTCATCTGACTGCCGATTTGACTCCGGAGTGAAGTGGTGGATCCATGTTTCATCCATTGTCACATATTTATGCAAAAACTCATTTTTGTTGCGTTGAAACAGTTGCAAACAACGCTCTGAATCGTCATTGTATTGTTGTTTTTGATCGACTGAGAGCAAACGCGGCACCCACTTTGAACACAGCTTTCTCATTGATAAATGTTCATGCAAAATGGTGAATACACTGCCTTCTGAAATATTCAACTCCTCTGCAATCTCACACAACTTCAATTTACGATCGGCCAAAACGAGTGTGTGTGTGTGTGTGTGTGTGTGTGTGTGTGTGCGTGTGTGCGTGTGCGTGTGTGTGTGTGTGTTCCGGAACTGCCGAATTTGGGCAACCTGAGCGTTCAACAAGATTTGTGTCTGTACGACCACGTTTAAAGTCAGCATACCACCTCTTAACTGTTGTTTCCGACGGAGCAGAGTCTAAATAACACTTATCAAGCCATTGCTTTGCTTGAATAGTATTTTTCCCATCGGAAAGTAATACTTTATCAACACACGTAATTCAGATTTTTCCATTGTTTTGAAAATTTGCAACAGTAGCTTAACTTAAATAACTTTAATTTGTAAAGTAATAGCCCGACTGGGCTCACATTTTGACACGTGCCATTTAAAGGTTAGTACTTTATAAAAGATCATATGGATTTTTTATTAGTGGTACCATCTATATGTTAGGACCGGGATTTATTGAGTAATGTGTTAATATGGTCTTCTGGATTTGATCTTTTTGAAATGGAAAAATTAGGGACAAGAAATGTTTTTATTCAAATGACCAAAGGTTAAAAAAAAAGAAACTACAATAATAATTAATTTTTAAAAATTTGATTAAATTGAACTTAACGGAACTAAATTCTACCATCGTATGTCACACAGCCGAAAGAAAAAAATCTGGGAATTAACCGAATTCAATGAAATGTTCAGTGTTGATATATTAATGGATAAAAGATATAATGCACCAGTTTTTTTTATTTAAAAACTTCTATATTTTCCATATCAGTTAACTTTGAACCATGTATCTTTGGAATCTGTGTTACGCCTCGAAAATACGTGGTTCAAAGTTAACTGACCTGAAAAAATGTAAAAGTTTTTAAATGAAATAACTGGTGCATTATATCTTTTATTCATTAATATATCAACACTGAAAATGTCATTAAATTCGGTTAATTCCTTGATTTTTAGTATTTTTTTCTTTAGACGGGGGGACATACGATGGTGTAATTTAGTTCCGTTAAGTTCGATTTAACCAAAAAAATGTTCAAGTTTTTTTCATTAAATAAGCTATTTATTATATAACTAAGTCCTCAATGTATAAAATACTGAAAATTTCATTAAAATTGTACAATTCCCTGATTTTTGGTAATTGTTTTGATTTTTTTTTAAATTTAAATGGTTTATTATCTCCCTTGAAAAAAATTGAACATACCAATATATATATATATATATATATATATATATATATATATGTTCAATTTTGAGTTGAATCTATATCTGCTCCATCACCGACATTGAGCACTCTTTCTTTATAAATATAGCAAACACTTTAATTCTGTAATTATAATTATTTTATTCCCTGTGTGTTTTTCACAACAGTTTTAATGCCCTGTCAACTGCCCGTCTGCAGAGAGGTAAGAACTCATCACTCCAAGGAGGGGGGGACGACGCGTGATGCTTAAGGACAGAATCCTGGTGGCTTAACAGTTCATGAAATGCAACACTCCCCTTTGGCCCTTACTTCGACTAGACGGGCAGTCGGAAAGGCCTCCTCTGATCAGTCAGCTAGTCACATCAAGCTCTAGCACCTATATGATTGTCTCGGCCGCATTGCTCTTATGGCATACCCCAAACCCTTTTTATCATATATGTGCTAGAAGGTGGTGTATGAGGGTCTATGTTAAACTACATCTAGTGGTGGGGTGCAATTCTAGAGCTCTGAGGAGTGTGGGGTACCCCTTCTTTGCCATTTTTTCCACTCTGACCCGATGTGGTAGTACCTGTTAGGGTCCCATTTATGGGTTACAGATAAAAAAATAGAGTTTTAAAAAGAAATTTGAATACCCAACAAGAATGAATAAAGGAAAAACGTCTTCGGCATTAAAATAACCCAACAAGGGTTGACATACCGTAAAATCCAACCAATTTACATTATCTATACTTTATTTACATTCATTTAACAAAAAAAAATACGTTGATCTGTAATAAACTTAACTAGCAGGACCTGTGGATATACCATAGTATAATTCAATTATTACAACGTTTGATGTGTTTACCTATGAGCTACTGCAATGGTTCAATATGTAAAAAGTCGATTTAGCTCAGTCGATAGAGCGTCCGATTAGAGAACCACAAGGTTCTTGGTCCGATATCGGCCCCTGCTAAGTCAGCGTAAGATTAACACAGGGATATGTGAGCTAAGATGAGGAGCTGATGGTAGGTGTGGCGCTCCATCCTCGACACCAAAACAATCTACTTGATCTGGCGCTATTGAAAATAGGATACATTACCTCACTGTCTATCTGATACCGACTTTAGGCCACCCCGACGACTTTATTTTTTTTTTACTTATAATAATCTTTATTTAACTCTCTCTCTCCCCCTCTCTCTCTCTCTCTCTCTCTCTCTCTCTCTCTCTCTCTCTCTCACACACACACACACACACACACACACTCATACTCTCTCACACACACTCATACTCTCTCTCTCCACACACACACACACACACACACTCTCTCTCTCTTCTCTCTCTCTCTTTCTCTCTCTCTCTCTCTCTCTCTCTCTCTCTCTCTCTCTCTCTCTCTCTCTCTCTCCTTTCCTTTTTCTTTTTGGTCTTTTCATTATGTTCGATTGAAACAGATTAGCGTTATCGTTTCCGCGTGCTCACACTCTCTCTGTATATGTCCCCTAGTCACTTTCTTTATTTCTTATTATATTTTTTCTGTGTAGCGTGTCCTTTTTCTTCCCTTTATTTCATTACAATAAAAAAAGGAGCAAGACTATTAATATATAGATTATTTGGTGTAGTAGGGTTGGTATTTCCAAAATTCCAGGTCTTTTTTTTCCCCCATGAATTAAAATTCAAGAAAATTCGGAAAAAAACACGAATGAAACTTATCGCAAATTTGCTCTATTATAAAGAGGAAGTATTTTTGAAAGTCACAAGCAAAAATTATCTGTTTTACAGAGTTTAAAGCGGAAGAGTTTTATAAATCAAAATCCGGTCAAAATGGCGTGTTTTTTTCTCTCGAAGATTTGTCTTTATTAACGTGATTTATTTCATTGTTATAGTTAAGAAATTTATAGAATTACAAGTAGGACCTGTGGATATACCACAGAATGTTAATTTAATCATTACAACGTTTTATGTATTTAATTAAAAGCTATTGCTAAAGAGTTCAATGTGTAAAAATTATAATAATCTTGATTTAAATCTCTCTCACTGTTTTTACTTTCTTTCTTTCTTTTCATCTTTTCATTATATTCGATTGAGACAGATTAGCATTATCGCTTCCGCCTGCTCTCCCCATCTCTCTATCTTTCCCCTACTCTCTTTTTTATTATCTTTTTTCTGTGTAGCATGTCATTTTTCTTCCCCTTTTTTTCTTTATAATAAAAATGGAATGGTCTGTTATTTACCTGAGGTGACGACACTTATACATGATATAATTAAGGTTTACATTTTTGCATTTCATCTTGCATGATTTGGACTGTGTCATCTTTTAATCAGCGGACATGGCAAGATGATATCGGATGTACAATTAAAGAACACAAGTATTGATATATAGATTTTATTTCGTATGTAAGTTTCAGTTGTACAGCATATGCATCACATCTTAACCTCCATAACATGCAACAGTCCACTTAGGCCCTTACTTAGGCTAGACGGGCGGGCGGAGAGGCACCCTCCGATCAATCGGCTTGTCAC
>CM042153.1:24437988-24455488 GCA_023376005.1 Doryteuthis pealeii
AAAAAGAAGAAGAGTATTGCAGCAGTGCATGTTCTGAATGTATCAATCCTTCTCCTGATTTCCAGACCTTTCCAACCCTTTTTCCAATCCTTTGGTACCGTTTCCAAGTGCACAAACTACAATTGGTATCAACTTTCGATTTTCATATCTCTAAGCTTTTTTCACCGTTCTCTGACAAGGTCCACGATATTTGTCCATTTTTTCATATCCTCAGCTTCACCCCTGTATCTGCTGGGCCACTTGCAAAATCCAACCATTTTACAAAGTTTTCTTTTTTGTTAATCAAACACTAGTCTAGTTTCATGCTGGGATTAGGTGATCCGGTTTTATTTCAAAGTCCCTGAGAATTTTATGCGTTTGTTCTCAAAGAACAGATTCCTAGTTTATGCATATACATTGTTGTATGGGTCAAAATTAATTTTTTTGCATAATTCCCAGTGGACTCACCTTCCTACCCAGTCGTGTCTAGTGTTGTACTCCCGTTGTCTAGTTTGCACATTCGCATAGTACATGGTTTACGGTCTCATCTCTATTACGCCATAGTCTAACATTTACTATTTTGTTGGGTCTTATTAATTATCATTATTATTATTATTATTATTATTATTATTATTATCTATTATTGTTGTTTTGTTTGTTGTTGTTGTTGTGGTTTCTTGTTGTTGGTTGTGTTATAGTATATAATAATATATTATATATATATTATATATATATATTGCAATATCAATTAAGTTAACGACTAACCTGGTTACCGCACCAAGCTTCTCTGGTTGAGGAAGGGGTAGCGTAGAACCCACAGCCAAAAAACAAACCTGTTCAAAGGGTGGGAGAAGCTTTCGCTGAACGGCCATTAGCACATAACTTAAGCGGGTACGTAAAAATACTTGGATGGTATCCAAGTGCGTAGCAAACCACCGCAGAGAGACGCATCCCTCACTTGCTCAAGGCAAGTGTCTAGGAGAAGAAAACTCTCAAATATAACCTGTCGGCGCACTGATGCAACCAATGATGTCGACTTGTTCCTTACTTTTCGTTCAGTGTGCAGTCGCTCAGAGAGTTGGGATTGGTTCTGTGCAAGTCTTTCTTCCTTTAAAAAGCTCCAGGCACAGGCATTGCTTGATATGCAATACATGTCTTATCATCGTATTATATAATATAATATATATATATATATTATAATATAATATATATATATATATATTAGAAAGTTGATCTGATATAGCTCCCAGAATTCAGTCTCATCAGATGATAAATCAAAAAAAAGTTTTGTTTTTTTTATTTTTTATTTATCATCTGATGAGACTGAAATTCTGGAGTTTTCCTTCCTTCAAGATAAATATTGCTCTGTATATAATCTAAAAAAGTTTATTATACATTGAGCTCTTTTAGTGATTTAAGATTCACTGTCAGTTATACATACTGGATCATACAATAATAATACGTGTGTCTACACACCACCCAAACATAGAATCCTATAGAATCATCCTTACTACCAAGTTTTTGGATACCTTCACATCTTTATATATATATATATATATAGTATAATATATATAATATATATATATATATATATATATATATATAATATATTCCTGAACGCTGGCCGTCAAGTGGATTGAACAATGTCTATCATAATGGAAGTGGAATAAATACGAGGTCTATTATTATCTTATTATTATTATCATTATTATTATTATATGTTGTTTTGTTGTTGTTGTTTAATATGTATATAAATTATATATATAATATTATATATATATATATATGAAATATAATGCCAGAATACCTCAATATATAAAGAACAGAATTTATATATTAAAAAATAATTAATTACCAAATAGTAAAGCTCCGCTTTTAGTTAAATATTTAAAATTACTATAAATACGTATTCTGTTATTGCCGAGTAAGAATGATAAATAAACTAAATAAAATAAATAAATAAATAAGAGGTAAATAAAGAGATATTTAACCATATCCCTATCGAAATGAGATTTATTATTAAAGCTGTACCGTTATAATTTTAAAACAGGAAAAGTAATAGCTATATGCTGATATATGAGTCAAGTTTAAATGTATTTATAAATATATAAATAGGTATTATTTTGTTATTGGCTGTGTTCGATTAAAAAGAATGTAAATATATATATCAGTCTCCACAGATCGTGGTTTCGAAAGTTTACTTCTGATCAGTGCGGGCTACGACAATTACAGCTACCTCTGCGGGATCGAAACAGTACACGATTGTCGTATACCAAGTTCCTTTACTCTTGCGACTACAAGCAGGCCGTTGGACTTGGGTGACAATAAATTACTACACTACTTTACGGTGGTACGTTTTTTACAATCACTAGAGCACTCTAATCTGTAAACAGCGGTCACGGCTATATTATATATAATATATATTGTGTGTGTTGTGTGTGTGTGTGTGTGTGTCGTGTGTATATAGATAGATAGATAGATAGATAGACTAGATTGGTAATTTTTCCGAGATGAAATAAGGAAAATAAAGTGCTCAATTAAACATGTAAGAGCTTATTTTATTAAATATAACTGTTTATATAAAGGTTTTAGTAGGCATCTACCTAAGGTTTTCAGGCTTTTGCCTTCGTCAGGATACCATTTAATCCTTCTGGTGTGTCTGCAAGATCATATTTTACGGTTATGTATTTGTAAATAACTCTTTGTTATTTACAAATTCATAGCCGTAATATGATCTTGCAGACACACCAAAGGGATTAAAATGGTATCCTGATGAAGGCCAAAAGCCTGAAACCTTAGTAGACGCCTACTAAAACCTTTGTATAAACAGTTATATTTTAATAAATAATATATATATAATATATATATATATTATATATATATATATAATATTATATAAGGTCGTTAATCATCTACCGATCAGTAACTTAAACACCTTTACGATCTCCTGTCGAGCATGCCCACAAGTAAAGGAAAAATCAGCATAAAACTCATATGACTTTCGGAAACACTTTTCACGCTCAGGTTTGCTGAGGCTTGGGAACAAACTACCTGCATCCGTTGTAGGCTGCCGAACAATGCATCGTTCAAGACTCCATGCTTCCTATATAATTCACCGACACTATACCTAATACTCCACACCATAATAATGCCACACACGCTCACACATACACGTATATTATTACTCTACGCTATGCATGTTCCTGACATTAGTCATTATTCTATGTATTATACATGAGACTTTGATGAGTTATGGTGCTGAGCACTGTACGCAATAAATCCATTATTATTACATTATATAGATAGAGAGATAGAGAGAGAGAAAGAGAGAGAGAGAGAGAGAGAGAGAGAGAGAGGCTGAGATGAATGAAAATATATTGAAATAGATAAATAGATAGATATGAACCAACTGGAAATATATAAATATATGTATATATATATATATATATATATATATATATAGAGAGAGAAGAGAGAAGAGAGAGAGAGAGAGAGAGGAGAGCGGGAGGGAGATAACAGACAGATAGAGTGATGAATATACTGGGACAGAAAGAAAGAAAAATTCAAATAGATAGACAGATAGATATGAACAAACTGGAATATATATAGAGAGAGAGACAGAGAGAGAGAGAGAAAGACAGAGACAGAGACAGAGACAAAGACATACAGACAGAGTGATGAACAGACTGGGGCAGAAAGAAAGAAAAATATCAGATGATAGATAGATAGATAGATAGATAGATAGACCGAGACGGCGCCGTATAAAAGAAAGCGATGAAAGTGTAAAATCTCTAAATATAAGACTGACTGAATTAGAAATCTAGATCTGAGCCATACAAATTCGTGAACGTGCAATCTAATCAGTACTGTGTCAATTTATCTTATATATTTTAAGAGTATTACTTATATGGCAACTTGTTTGCAATTAACTAATTTTTTCATTGTGAATGTAAATGAATTCGTTAACCGCTGAAATATTCATTAACTTGTCTCTGATTATCAGACACCTTTTTGTCTTCATCATTTCGATGTGGCAATTCACCAATTCAAATGGATACATTCGATCGATCTAATTGATTTACACTACCAATGTTTATTTCCATTCTTTTTCTAACTAGCAAGGACCTGTGGATTACCACAGTATGATAATTTAATCATTCCAACGTTTCATATGTTACTTAAGAGTTATTACTATTGTTTTTTGGAAAATAACTTTAAATGTTCAAATAATTCTTTTCGGGGGTTGAAATTCTTCCTTTTTTTTTTTTTTTTTTTTCTTCTTTTTTTTTTTTTCAGTCTTTAACACATCACTCAATAAGTCCTGGCCTAACTAATAAAACAACAACTTTTAGGCAAAATTCGACTTTTTCATCAACATAGTCTCTTTCTAAGGTGATACACAGATTCCAACGCTTCTCTAACAATTCGATGCCTTTTTTTGTTGAACGATTTGTCTTTGGCCTCAAAATACGCCTCGATTTCCGATATCACTTCTTTATTGGAGCCAAATCTCTTTCCTTGGAGTATTCTTTTGAGGTCTGCAAACAGCCAGTAGTTGCTAGGGGCCAGATCATTTTTTCTTCATTTGTGGCCGTTTTTTTTTTTTTGTTTGTTTTTTTTTTTTTTGCGATTTCTTCCTTCAAACTCACCAATAATATTCGCTATTGATGGTTCTTCCTTTCTCAAGGTAATCAATGAACAAAATACCTTGCGCATCCCAAAATACGGAGGCCAAAACCTTGCCTGCTGATGTTTGCGTCTTTGGTCGCTTTGGACGGCTTTCACCTGCTGCTGTCCACTCAGCTGACTGCCGATTTGACACCGGAGTGAAGTGGTGGATCCATGTTTCATCCGTTGTCACATATTTATGCAAAAACCCATTTTTGTTGCGTTGAAACAGTTGCAAAAACGCTCTGAATCGTCATTGTGTTGTTATTTTTGATCGATTGTGAGCAAACGCGGCACCCACTTTGAACACAGCTTTCTCATTGATAAATGTTCATGCAAAATGGTGAATACACTGCCTTTCTGATATCTTCAACTCCTCTGCTATCTCACACAACTTCAATTTACGATCGTGTTTGTAGGTTTGTGTGTGTGTGTGTGTGTGTGTGTGGTGTGTTTGTCGGAACTGCCGAATTTGGGCAACCTGAGCGTTCAACAAGATTTGTGTCTGTACGACCGCGTTTAAAAGTCAGCTACCACCTCTTAACTGTTGTTTCCGATGGCGCAGTCATTGCTTTGCTTGAATAGTATTTTTCCCATCGGAAAGCAATGCTTTATCAACACACGAAATTCAGATTTTTCCATTGTTTTGAAAATTTTCAACAGTAGCCTTAACTTAAATAAGTGTAATTTGTAAGTAATAACCCGATTGGATTCACATTTTGACACGTGCCATTTGAAGGTTACTACTTTATAAAAAATCATATGGATTTTTTATTAGTGGTACCATCTATATGTTAGGACCGGGATTTATTGAGTAATGTGTTAATATGGTCTTCTGGATTTGATCTTTTTGAAATGTAAAAATTAGGGACAAGAAATGTTTTTATTCAAATGACCAAAGGTTAAAAAAAAAAAAAACTCAATAATATTACTTTAAAAATTTTGATTAAATTGAACTTAACGGAACTAAATTCCACCATCGTATGTCACCCAGCCGAAAGAAAATCTGGGAATTAACCGAATTTAATGAAATTTTCAGTGTTGATATATTAATGGATAAAAGATATAATGCCCAGTTTTTTTTATTTAAAAACTTCTATATTTTCCATATCAGTTAACTTTGAACCATGTATCTTTGGAATCTGAGTTATGCCTCGAAAATACGTGTTTCAAAGTTAACTGACCTGAAAAAATGTAAAAGTTTTTAAATGAAATAACTGGTGCATTATATCTTTTATTCATTAATATATCAACACTGAAAATGTCATTAAATTCGGTTAATTCCTTGATTTTTAGTATTTTTTTTCTTTAGGACGGGGGACATACAATGGTGTAATTTAGTTCCGTTAAGTTCGATTTAACCAAAAAAATTTTCAAGTTTTTTCATTAAAATAAGCTATTTATTATATAACTAAGTCCTCAATGTATAAAATACTGAAAATTTCATTAAAATTGTACAATTCCCTGATTTTTGGTAATTGTTTTGATTTTTTTAAAAATTTAAATGGTTTTTATCTCCCTTGAAAAAATTGAACATACCAATATATATATATATATATGTTCAATTTTGAGTTGAATCTATATATGCTCCATCACCAACATTAACACTCTTTCTTTATAATATAGCAAACACTTTAATTCTGTAATTATAATTATTTTATTCCCTGTGTGTTTTACAACAGTTTTAATGCTCTGTCAACTGCCCGTCTGCAGAGAGGTAAGAACTCATCACTCCAATGGGGGGGGGGGGTGACGACGCGTGATGCTTAAGGACAGAATCCTGGTGGCTGAACAGTTCATGAAATGCAACACTCTCCTTTAGCCCTTACTTCGACTAGACAGGCAGTCGGAAAGGCCTCCTCTGATCAGTCAGCTGGTCACATCAAGCTCTAGCACCTATATGATTGTCTCGGCCGCATTGCTCTTATGGCATACCCCAAACCCTTTTTATCATATATGTGCTAGAAGGTGGTGTATGAGGGTCTATGTTTAAACTACATCTAGTGGTGGGGTGCAATTCTAGAGCTCTGAGGAGTGTGGGGGGTACCCCTTCTTTGCATTTTTTTCCACTCTGACCCGATGTGGTAGTACCTGTTTAGGGTCCCATTTATGGGTTACAGAGATAAAAATAGAGTTTTTTTTTAAATTGAATACCCAACAAGAATGAATAACGGAAAAACGTCTTTGGCATAAAAAATAACCCAACAAGGGTTGACATACCGTAAAATCCAACCAATTTACATTATCTATACTTTATTTACATTCATTTAACAAAAAAAAAAAAAAACGTTGATCTGTAATAAACGTAACTAGCAGGACCTGTGGATATACCATAGTATAATTCAATTATTACAACGTTTGATGTGTCTACCTATGAGCTATTGCAATGGTTCAATATGTAAAAAGTCGATTTAGCTCAGTCGATTGAGCGTCCGATTAGAGAACCACAAGGTTCCTGGTCCGATATTGGGCCCTGCTAAGTTAGCGTAAGATTAACACAGGGATATGTGCGCTAAGATGATGAGCTGATGATAGGTGTGGCGCTCCATCCTCGACGCCAAAACAATCTACTTGACCTGGCGCTATTAAAAATGGGATAGACTGCCTCACTGTCTATCTGATACCGACTTTAGGCCACCCCGACGACTTTACTTTTTTTACTTATAATAATCTTTATTTAACTCACTCTCTCTCTCTCTCTCTCTCTCTCTCTCTCTCTCTCTCTCTTTCTCTCTCACACACACACACACACACACACACACACCATACTCTCTCTCTCTCTCTCTCTCTCTCTCTCTCTCTCTCTCTCTCTCTTTCTCTCTCTCTCACACACACACACACACACACACTCATACTCTCTCTCTCTCTCTCTTTCCTCTCACACACACACACACACACACACACACTCATACTCGCTCTCGCGCTCTCTCTCTCTCTCTCTCTCTCTCTCTCTCTCTCTCTCTCTCTCTCTCTCTCTCTCTCTCTCTTTCCTTTTTTCTTTTTCATCTTTTCATTATGTTCGATTGAAACACATTGGCGTTATCGCTTCTGCGGGCTCACACCCTCTCTGTATCTTTCCCCTAGTAGCTTTCTTTATTTCTTATTATATTTTTCTGTGTAGCGTGTCCTTTTTCTTCCCTTTATTTCTTTACAATAAAAAAAAGGAGCAAGACTATTAATATATAGATTATTTGGTGTAGTAGGGTTGGTATGTTCAATTTTTTTCAAGGGAGATAATAAAACATTTAAATTTAATCATTCGTATTTTTTTCCGAATTTTCTTGAATTTTAATTCATGGGGGGATTTAAAAAAAAAGACCTGGAAAAAAACACGAATGAAACTTATTGCAAATTTGCTCTATTATAAAGAGGAAGTATTTTTGAAAATCACAGGCAAAAATGATCTGTTTTACAGAGTTTAAAGCGGAAGAGTTTTATAAATCAAAATCCGGTCAAAATGGCGCATTTGCCGTGTTTTTTTCTCTCGAAGATTTGCCTTTATTAATGTGATTTATTTCATTGTTATAGTTAGAAATTTATAGAATTGCAAGTAGGACCTGTGGATATACACAGAATGATAATTTAATCATTAAAACGTTTTATGTATTTACTTAAGATCTATGACTAAAGAGTTCAATGTGTAAAAGTATATAATCTTGATTTAACTCTTTCTCACTCTTTTTACTTTCTTTCTTTCTTTTCATCTTTTTCGTTATAATTCGATTGATACAGATTAGCATTATCGCTTCCGCCTGCTCTCCCATCTCTCTATCTTCCCTACTCTCTTTTTTATTTTTTTTCTGTGTAGCATGTCATTTTTCTCCCCTTTTTTTCTTTATAATAAATGGAATGGTCTATTATTTACCTGAGGTGACGACACTTATACATGATATAATTATGGTTTACATTTTTGCCTTTCATCTTGCATGATTTGGACTGTGTCATTTTTTAAATCAGCGGACATGGCAAGATGATATCGGATGTACAATTAAAGAAACACAAATATTAATATATAGATTTTTTTTCATATGTAAGTTTCAGCTGTTGGTTGGTTGGTTTATTGATTTTAAACGGCATATCAACCCGTCCAGGGTTATATTCATGCCTAGCGGTTGGGGTGTTTACATATTGTGTATCATATATATACTTTTAGTAATTGGTTTTAACAATGTGTTAGCATTATTGGGAATTATATTGTATTGCATTGATTTGTTTCATGTCTATATTCTATGGTATAATTTATTTCCTCAAGGAGAAAATATCCCCAATGTTAACATTTTCAAATAGATCCTTCATATTGTTTGCTTTAAAATAATGGTTTCTGATGGGAGCAGAAATCTGCATTCCATCAATAAGTGTTTAACTGTCAGGGGTGTTTGTCATGTTTCACATTGTGGTTGTTGTTCTTGTTTGAGTATATAAGAGTGTGTTAGTTTTGTATGACCAATGCATAATCGGGACATAATGACTTGTTCCTTTCTAGACTTCCTTAAAGTTGGTCTGCAGCCTCCCAAAGTCGGTTTGATTAGGAAGAGTTTATTGTGGATACAGTTATTCCAGTGTTGCTGCCATTTTGTATGAAGGAATCTATTAATTTTAGGCTTCAAGTCAATATATGGTATCTGGAACTTGTCAGGGATTAAATCTAGAGCCGATTTAGCTGCAGAGTCAGCTCTTTCATTCCCCCTCAGTCCTATATGACTGGTTTCAGCTGTGTTCTTAAAGAAAAAATTTAGAATAAATGACAATTTACAATTCTAATTTTTTTTAAATAAAAGTTTAAAGAAAGCGGAAGTCATGACTTACCGAAGTTTTGCCGATACTTATTTGTGGGGACTATTGGATTGATTGTTTGATTGATTGATTTTAACGGCATGTCAACCCATCCTGGGTTATTTTATGCCAAGCGGTAAGTTGTGAGGGATGGTCAAATTTATTGTTATGCCTTTTTTCAAGGATTTTTCTTATTTAGACAGTAGGTTGTTTGCAGTTGTTTTTTGCTAAGTGGATTGGAAATCTGTTTCAGGGATAAGTTTATAGGGTAAAGTTCAAGATTGTTATAAGCGATAGTTTGGTAGAAATTTTTTGGGTTTTTTAACAATTTCTATAAACAATTTTTCTGCTTAACCCATAGATGAGACCCTAACAGGTACTACCACTCAGAGTCATTGTGGACCTGGGAGCAATGGTTATGAAGATGTACTCCACATTCCCAAAACCGCCATCAATTAGAGTTTAACGTCATACCCAGGGGACTATTAGAAAATACAAAATTTCTCTTTCTTTAATTCTTTAAATGCATTTCTATCATAAAATCATTAAAAAAAATCTTGTCTATAGTAAAATCTGCAGTGTATTTACAGTACACTAAAAGTAAAAGTTTATATATCTTATTAGCTAATATTGAACAATATTTCGATTTATAAAAATCATCCTCAGAGCTTGTTTATAATCCAGCCTTATCAATAGCGGAGACAAAAATTTGTGTTGTTTTCATATCCTTTTATCTATACTCATATCGTCGGATTCATTTCCTTTCTCTTAACTTATTTTATTTTTTTTAAACTAGCAGAGTTACTCGGCAGTGCACAGGATTATCTATATTTACACAAGGTGTGTCAAAAAAGTATCGAGATTTTTTGTACTTTTTGACATACCTTTTATTCTGAAAATAAAAATAACGTTCCATTCATCTTCATTTTTATCTTGGTAAATTGTTTATCTGAACGAGCAAGAAATAAATGTTATGGATTGGCCAGCTCAAAGTCCTGGCATGAATCCCATAGAAAAATTATGGAAGATTTTAGAACAAAATGTCATGGATAGGAACCCATCAAATATCAAAGATCTATGGGAAAATTATGGTGCGAATATGGGTTAAAATTACAGTTGACAAATATGGAAATTATGGGGAATCCTGTGGACGCCGATTTACCACAAAATTCTCTATAAGCTTTCTATGGGATTCCTGTCAGGACTTTGAGCTGGTCAATCCATAACATTTATTCCTTGCTAGTTCAGATAAGCAATAACATGCTTTGCCTATACATCTTCTTATTATAATGGAGATTGTGTGTTTGTCTGTCTGTAACCGAATCTATATCACTACTCAAGTCATAATTCCTTTAATCATTTACGTCACATTCTCCATGATTTTATCAAAAGTTCAATTATTGATAAAATTGTTTTACATTATTAATAATGTTGGCCTTATCTACGTACTAATAAGATGCAATTCTATTTATATATACAACAAAATAGCGGTTTGCAGTGTGAACGGGAAAGCTAATTTGCATATTGCTGTTAGAAATTTGATTTTAATAAATATGCACCAAGTATTATTGATTTCTAATTGTTTGATTTTATCTTAATAAATATGAGGAAAAATCTCGGGATAATTCTTTTAAAAAATCCATTAACAGAAAGAAATAATAGTCACTTTATTCTTTATTTCCTATTTTAATTAAATAGTTAAATTAGGAAAAATTTAACAAAGAAAGACGGAGATGATGGAAGAGTAAGTTGATCTATTTTATTATACTCCCCTCGGTTTAATTTTTTTTTTATCCGCATTCTTATTTAGTTTCACTAGCCTTTCTAATTTGATATGATATTTTATTACATTAGATCTTAAATACTTGCACCGCAGGGTGCATTAATATATATATATATATATATAATATATATATATATATATATATATATATATATACTATTTAAATTTTATTTTTTAATTATCTTCATGAATATAAATCAAATATCATTATTTTTGCTCAAAGAGGCAAGATATGACGATAGTGAATGTGGGTATATATATATATATATATATATATATATATATATATATATAGTATAATATATACATATATATATATGTGTGTGTGTGTGTGTGTGTGTGTGTGTGTCTGTGTGTGTGTAAAATGGAATTGGAATTGAATCCGACGATATGAGGAAGAATGAATAAATACATTTTTCTATTATCATTATTTCATTTCATTTGTTTATTTAATAATAATAGTTTGAATTGTGTACACATAGATAAACTGACCGAAACACATGTGTAAGTGATATTGATTAAATTTCATCTTTTATTATCCATTCTGTACTTTCTTTTCTTTATTCATTCTTCCTCATATATATATATATATATATATATATAATATATATATATATATATATATATATATAAAGGACGCGTAAAAGCATATGCATGTTGTAAAATAAATTGTTTTTGTTTTTTTTTCTTAAAAGAAAAGTAAGGGTACCCTAGTTAGATTTAAAATCAGAAATGATTTTCTTTTTTTCGCTCAATGCTCCTCAGAGAAAAAATTTCATTGAAAGATGGTAATGTAGTTTAGTTTTTAGTGATGGTTTCATCCCAGGGGACATTAGTATATAAGCTATTGATATCAAAAGAGCAGAAGAAAGATTGGTGGAAATTCAAAGGAAGATTTTGTATAATCTTAGCAAATGTAAAGGAGTCAGGAATGCAAAATTTAGAATAGAATTTAACAGCAGATTGTAGAAGGAGTGCTAACCATTTAGCAAGGCGGTGTTGGGATGATCCAATCATGGATAGTATAGGTCGGAGAGGGGTATTGTTTTTGTGGATCTTGGGTAATCCATAAAGGCGTGGTCTTTGTGCGCCTACAGGGCGAATTTTCGCGTAAATAGATTTAGGGAGTAGATGTATTTTATAAAGAAGTTGAAGGTCCCGTTGGATGATCATTTCTTGTTTGGCTGTTTGGTCGAATTCTTCCATGTTTCCAATTAGCTGGAATTTCGTTATGTCAGCAAGGATGGTTTCCATTTTGTTGTGGTAGTCATTCTTGTTGAGGATGACCACACCAGAACCTTTATCTGGTTTGGTGATGACTTCATGTTTTCTGAGCTCCACCAGGACGGATCAACGCAAGGTCTTTTTTTACATAGGGGTTTTAATGGGGCATCCTGCGAGGATCCAACTCGTGATTCAGTAATAATGGATCTGCGAGACTATTCTTTTGCTCCCCTCTACCCTGGCCGCTTTTAGTTATATAAAAAAAAGGAAAGATATCTAGTTGTCTAGAGAATTAGTCACAATCCTCAATCCTTTTGTTGAAACTCAGGATTAATCAGGTGCAGCACCTAATACCACACCTTTAAAATAATACCGAGCAGGGTGTCCTATCGTGGTTCAAGTGTTATATAACCTTATAAAACATCGGGTATATAATGAGAGAGAGAGAGAGACAGACAGAAAGATAGTTAGATATATAAGATGATGATAGTTAATAGTCTTACTTTACATTCTGCTTACTCTGTCTACTCGTCCGGACGCCATGTTCTCTGGTTGGGCTTCTGTTAAGGGTTGGTTCTTCTTCGTTGATTCTTCTTTGAGCTGGGCTGGACATTGCTTGTTTTAACATTTAATTAACACACAAGACTTGGTTGTTACTTGATCTATTTTATTCGCAACCCTGCCCATTTGATTCCGCCGTGGAGGGAGAAACGACATCAGAGCGGTGACCCATGGTCCACCCACTCTGAAATCTGCGTCGCATCTGACTAACTGAACTAAAACTTATTCCCAGCCGTCTATAATGGCGCGTTTTCAAGGGTCAAAGGTTATTAACCGTCTCAACTGTCGGGTAACTTTCTATGGACACTGTGATTTTAAATCTAACAGACCTGATTCTAAAATTCTAACTACAGGTACGTTCACAAGCTGTTCATAAATTATGTAACACAAGTGTAAACAAGCTAATCTTGCACTTTTCTTACTATTGAATAGTGTGGTTCGATCCTTGCTGGATACCCCATACTTCCGACCTTGTGTCACACCCTACCCGTGACGAATGGATAGTGTAAATACCTACTAGGGTGTCCCACCGTGGTGTAATAGTTAGCAAGCTAGTCTCGCAGATCCATTACTAGTGGGTGCCCCATACTTCCGATCTTGTGTTACATCCCAAACCGTTGCGAACGAGTTGGTTAAAAAGGCGTCTCTTTGTGATGTAATGGTTAGCAAGCTAGTCACGCAAACCCATTACTAGTGAATAGCGAGTTCGATCCTTGCTAGATGGCCACATAATTGTGGCCTTGTGTCACATCCTGCTCGTGGCGAACGGATTGGGTGAAAAGGCGTCCCCATCATGGTGTAATGATTAGCAAGCTAGTCTCGCAGATCCATTAGTAGTGAATAACGAGTCCGTTCCTCGCTGGATGCCCCATACTTGCGATATTGTATCAAATCCTATCTCGCGAACGGGTTGGGGAAATAGCTACGATGGTGTTCTTTTTTTCTTTTATTAAAATTCTTTCCTAAATTAAAAATTCATCTCTAGAGTAAGATATTCGATGATGTGGAGGACATTAAAAGTAATACGAAGCCACTGCTTGCCCACCATATCAAAGGATGTGTTTCAGAAGTGCTTCGACCAATGCAAACTCGCTGGAATAAGTTATATTGAATGTCAAGTGGGCTATTCTATAGAAAAATTTTTAAAAAATAGCCTTTCATTCATTGTTTCAATTATGTCTTTGAAAACACAGCTTCAGTCTCGATATTCTTTCAACATGCCTCGTATTTTGGAGAAAATTAACGTTTCATTCATTGTTCATTTCTGTCTTGGTAAATACAGCTTCAGTCTCGATCCACTTTTTTAACAGAAACCCCATGTACAGCATAGTCATCACATCTTAACCTCCATGACATGCAACAGTCCACTTAGGCCCTTTCTTGGGCTAGACGGGCGGTCGGAGAGGCACCCTCCGATCAATCGGCTTGTCACGACAAGCCCTAGCACCTATATGATTTTCCCAACCCTATTATCCTTATGGCAAACCCCCAATCATATATGTGCAAGAAGGCAGTGCTGAGGGTCTTATTGTCCTGGATAGGACGTTAAACTCTATCTGATGGTGAAGTTTTAGTTCTGAATCTTAGGGAATGTAGAGTACCCCTTCATCCCCATTACTCCGACCCGGAGTGGTTGTACCTGTTAGGGTTCCATCTATGGGTTAGATAGAAAAAACGAGTTTAAAAAAAGGTCTTCAGCATAGAATGATGCAGTGGGTTAACATGACATAAAACCAACCAACCAACATCTTAAGTTTAAGTGGTTTAAAGCAATATGAAAGAAATATCCAATAGTTTGTCCAGATCTTCCTAAATTATTTTCATTTCTAAACACAGCTAGTATTTTGAAGAAAATTAACGTGTGTAATAAGTAATTAAGAGTTACCTCCCATATTTTATGATTACATCCCCTTTAGAGAACTCTCTGGTGATTACTAGAGTATATAAGCTCTCAGTAAGTGTAACAATTATTCTAAGTGGAATTAAGCTTTCCAAAGTCTATCAGTGTTATCGCTTGTCATTACATAACGTTTCATTCATTGTTCATTTCTGGACAAGTGAATACAGCTTAAGCCGCAATCCTTTTTTTTAACAGAAACCCTATGTAGAGCATAGTCATCACATCTTAACCAGGTAGTTTATATCAATATGGAGAAATATCCAATAATTTGTCCAGATGTTTCTAAATTCTTTTCATGTTGGGAATAAACGACATTCTTTCAAAAATACAAATTTGTGTAGATTAAACAAGTTTTCTTTCAATAAATTCAGTCTGTTGCATAAAGACTCAAAAGAACTAATTAATTTTAAAATTACAAACTGACACTTCTCGATCGAATTATAAACAGGACAAACGTTTATGGCCATGAAAACTTAAATAATATCTATCAAAAGAAAGTTCCATAGTCAAAATTCATAAAAAATATACAGTGATATCTTAGATTAAAATTGCCCCAACTCACTTTCCGAGTTATCACTCGGTCATTTTTTTTTAACTTTATACTAAGAGGTAAAATTTAAGCTTCATGTACGCTTGTGGGTAATTCCGTGTCAAATCCTCCAGGCTATGTCCAAATCTCTAAATTTGTCGGGGGGGGGGGGTCACGAAAAATAGAGACATTTTGTAATCCTATTTTTGTTTGTAAAATGAGCTCTAAGCATTCCTTCTCCTAAAAATTGGTTTATAATTAATAAAGTATATATATTCAGAATTTTGAAGGCAATATGATTGATACAATGGAAATGTATTGTTTCTATATTATTTCAAATATATCCAACCACCAACATAATATTGATCATTTCTATTGCACCCTGACAGTTATTTTGCTCCATTTGGTCCTTATTCAATGGCTGAACGGAAATACTTCGGTTTGTCTTAGCACCTTGTGTGTTAAAAAGAACCTGGAACCAACTTGATTACATCTATGACTGAGGATGGCACTACAAAATGCCGAAAGTATTAGTGATGAAACCTTCGGTGGACTTATCAACCAACTCCACCCTTACATTAAAAAATTACAGAATATAGGATTGGACCTACCTTTATATATAATTAATATATATATATATATATATATATATATATATATATATATATATAATAGTATATTCCAAAAGTCCAGAGAAGAAATCTTCCTTACGACATAGGAGGTTTTTTTAAACCTGTCGCAGTGTGTGCTCTTATTGTTAAAGTAACAGAGCAAATTATAAGTAAAGAATTAACAAAAGACTTAGGGATTTTGCATTATAGTCTATTTCAGGGAGCTTAGACAAAGTGTCTGACTCTCCCCAACTCATCAGATGTGAATGATGAATTCTTTATTACTTTTTTTTTTTTACTTTTAAGGCATTTGAAAGTTTTCAAATGCCTTTAAAAGTGATGATAAAGAATTCATGATTCGCATCTGATAGTTGGGAGAGTTAGACACTTTGTCTAAGCTCCCTGAATAGACTATAATACACAATCTCTAAGTCTTTTGTTAATTCTTTACTTATATATATATATATATATTAATATAATATATATATATATATATATATATGTGTGTGTGTGTATGTGTGTGTGTGTGTGTGTGTGTGTGGGTGGTGTGTGTGCGTTCTTGAGAACGAAACGCATAAAAATTCTCTGGGACTTTGAAATAAAAACGGATCACCTTATCCCAGCAAGAAGACCGACCTAGTTGATAAAAGAAGTAATAATAGTAATAATAATATATAATAATAATAATAATAATATAATAATAATAATAACCAGACCTAGTGTTGATTAACAAAAAGAAAGAACTTGTCAACTGGTGGATTTTGCAGTTCCAGCAGATCACAGGGTGAAGCTGAAGGAAAATGAAAAAATAGACAAATATCTGGACCTTGCCAGAGAACTAAAAAAGTTATGGAACATGAAAGTGATGTGATACCAATTGTAGTTGGGTGCACTTGGAACAGTCCCAAAAGATTGGAAAAGATCGTGGAATGTTTGGAAATAGAGGAAGGGTTTAAACAATTCAGAACACTGCACTGCTGCAATCTGCCAGAATACTCAGAAGAGTCCTGGAGACCTGAGAAGACTTGCTGTCACTCAGACTCCAGTGAAAGACTATCAGCTAATGCTGATGTGAAACTCAAAGGAGCAAATAAAAAATAATAATAATAATAATAATAATAATAATAATAATAATATAATAATATATAACATAGATAGATAGATAGATAGATAGATAGATAGATGACAAGATTATGAAAAAATAAATGTTCTTGATTTTTGAAAAACTTGAAAGAATAGTGAAACAAAGAAATCAAATGGGCTAATATTTAAGAAATACAGCTGACTTACCCGTTTCGTTCGGATTAATTTTGTAAATGATACTAGTCTACATTTATATAATAACCGCTTCTGGTTTAGAAAGTATGGTAGTTAATTTTGACTTGATGTAAAAATAAAATAAAAAAAGATTTTGAAGTTAATAGATTTTTATTAGAAAATGATTTAGGAAATTATTTATTACCTCAATTTTG
>CM042153.1:24465488-24467988 GCA_023376005.1 Doryteuthis pealeii
ATATATATATATAAAGTGTTGTTATGGGTTCACGAGAGAAAATTAGATATTCTATAAAAAAAAAAAGGTTTGCAAAAAGGATTATGTTAAAAAAAATATTATTAACTTACATATGCGTGTTTCAGATCTGTTATCTTCTTCAGGCATTGAATAATTATATTGATATATGATACTTTTTGTTTATAAACAAAAAGTAAGTTACAAAAACACACACAACCTATCAAATATCAGAAATCACACGTATACATATTCTTCCAAATATATATATATATATATATATATATAAAAAGAAAGAAAGAATTTGGATGGTTGAATATTACACCTTCTGTGCAAATACAGACTGACAAAAATTTCATATAGTTAGTCATCTACAGACACTGTGCTTCGACGTATTACGTCTCTAGAGTGTGGCTAGACATTGCAGGCTACCTCCGGGTGACATTGAAACCCGACCGATTCATTATCAATAAGACTGCTCAACCACTGGCTATCGAGCATTTGCAAATCGGAGTGAGAATTTAACTGATAGATACATACATATATATGTATTTAAAGGGCGCCAGATAGAGCACCATCCATTTTATAGGAGAGCATTTCGTGCGTCAGCGAAATCCGCTCCAAAAAGCTCAACCTACCAGGGTTGGGGAGCATGTATTTTAACGCGGAAGGATCGTTCTGACAGATCCTGTCTATAGACAGTGCTAAAATCCAAATCAATAACAAGCCTTGTTAAACAATTATGTACCCTAAGTCTTGTTCAAAGTTAAGCAACGATAAACTTGTTCACGCTTAGTTGGTGATCACTTAAGCTAAAGCAGGTATTATATGAAACCTGAGTATGTGTGCCATATCTAGGTAAATACATATGAAGTTAAACAAAATCATTTATGATTTTTTTATAAATGACCTGACTTGGCATTAAATGATCCGAAAAGGTTTGAGTGCCGTAAAACAAAACAAACAATCACCCTAAGTGTTGTTAAATTTCATCACTAGTAGTAGCTGAGTGACAGCAGGTATCCTCAATAGACCAGGACTCTCCTCAGTATTCTTGCTGTTATCAGTAGAACCTTTGCCATTTTGTTTTCTCTGTTGTATCGAAAATTTGATGATTAAAAAATGATATTTTTATTTACACTGAACGTCATTATTAGATAAAAACATATGTTAATTCCATATATATATATATATATATATATATATATATATATATATATATATATATTATATGAAAAGTGGTGACTTAACGGAGGATATAAAATATCGAGTTAGACGCAACTTCGAACGTCGATAAAAAATATTAACCGAATAAACTGGAGTTATAAAGAATATAAGAGTGCTTAATACGTTTGGAGGGCACAATCAGTAAAATGGTATAGTCAGATATCCTAGTCGAGTTTCACCTAGTACGGAACATCAGGGTTATCTGTGTTGAATTAATTGAATGAATTAATGAAGAACAAATCCTTTATGTTCTTGATTGATTATTTGATTAATTCATTGCAATAACCTGATGATCCGACAAGGTGAAACTCTAGTAGGCTATATATATATATATATATATATATATATATATATATTTGTGTGTGTGTGTGGTTGTGTGTGTTGGTTAATATTTGAAAATGAAATCCGACGATATATGAAAAGCTAAATAAGATACAATATTAAATTTATATTTTTTTACTAAGAGATTTCTGTTGAAGCCATATATATATAATATATATATTATATATATATATATATATATATATATATATATATGATGAATGATACATAGACATTAAACTATTGAGATATGCAAAAAAAGCTCAAATCGTTTATAAAGTCTTCTACTGTATATTCCGTGTCTACTTTTAAAAGAATGTTTAAAAATCCCAAACCTTTAATACATTGAACCTAACATTGTATATATATATATATAATATATATATATATATATATATATATATATATATATATATATATATATATATATATATATATATATATAGTTGCAGTATCTACAGGTCCCGCTGCCATATACATATTAAAACTCGGACAGAAAACTCGGGAAAAAAAGGACATGCAATACAGAAAAATACGAGTAAAGAAGCAAGAAAGAAAGAAAGAAAGAAAGAAGGAAAAAGAGTAGGGGAAAGATAAGGGGGGTGAGCGCGGAAGGGATGACGTTAATCTGTTTCAATGGAACATAATGAAAAAATGAAAGGAAGGAATGAAATATTAAACAAGTCGGAGAAGTAAAATAAAGATTATTATACTTTTTACATATTGAACTATTTTAGCAATAGCTCTTACGTAAACATATCAAACGGTGTAATAATTAAATCATCATAATCAATTGAAATAAGGGATTCATAATATTAACACAACTAATTTGAAAAAAAGGGACCAGTTATCTGTGTGATTTAAGGCTTCTGCAATGCCAGTAGCTCCCATAGCATAGTTGGTAAAGCAGCTGATATTGCTAATCATGTTTGGAAATGATTATGTCTGGAATAAT
>CM042153.1:24472031-24489531 GCA_023376005.1 Doryteuthis pealeii
AAAAAGAAGAAGAGTATTGCAGCAGTGCATGTTCTGAATGTATCAATCCTTCTCCTGATTTCCAGACCTTTCCAACCCTTTTTCCAATCCTTTGGTACCGTTTCCAAGTGCACAAACTACAATTGGTATCAACTTTCGATTTTCATATCTCTAAGCTTTTTTCACCGTTCTCTGACAAGGTCCACGATATTTGTCCATTTTTTCATATCCTCAGCTTCACCCCTGTATCTGCTGGGCCACTTGCAAAATCCAACCATTTTACAAAGTTTTCTTTTTTGTTAATCAAACACTAGTCTAGTTTCATGCTGGGATTAGGTGATCCGGTTTTATTTCAAAGTCCCTGAGAATTTTATGCGTTTGTTCTCAAAGAACAGATTCCTAGTTTATGCATATACATTGTTGTATGGGTCAAAATTAATTTTTTTGCATAATTCCCAGTGGACTCACCTTCCTACCCAGTCGTGTCTAGTGTTGTACTCCCGTTGTCTAGTTTGCACATTCGCATAGTACATGGTTTACGGTCTCATCTCTATTACGCCATAGTCTAACATTTACTATTTTGTTGGGTCTTATTAATTATCATTATTATTATTATTATTATTATTATTATTATTATCTATTATTGTTGTTTTGTTTGTTGTTGTTGTTGTGGTTTCTTGTTGTTGGTTGTGTTATAGTATATAATAATATATTATATATATATTATATATATATATTGCAATATCAATTAAGTTAACGACTAACCTGGTTACCGCACCAAGCTTCTCTGGTTGAGGAAGGGGTAGCGTAGAACCCACAGCCAAAAAACAAACCTGTTCAAAGGGTGGGAGAAGCTTTCGCTGAACGGCCATTAGCACATAACTTAAGCGGGTACGTAAAAATACTTGGATGGTATCCAAGTGCGTAGCAAACCACCGCAGAGAGACGCATCCCTCACTTGCTCAAGGCAAGTGTCTAGGAGAAGAAAACTCTCAAATATAACCTGTCGGCGCACTGATGCAACCAATGATGTCGACTTGTTCCTTACTTTTCGTTCAGTGTGCAGTCGCTCAGAGAGTTGGGATTGGTTCTGTGCAAGTCTTTCTTCCTTTAAAAAGCTCCAGGCACAGGCATTGCTTGATATGCAATACATGTCTTATCATCGTATTATATAATATAATATATATATATATATTATAATATAATATATATATATATATATTAGAAAGTTGATCTGATATAGCTCCCAGAATTCAGTCTCATCAGATGATAAATCAAAAAAAAGTTTTGTTTTTTTTATTTTTTATTTATCATCTGATGAGACTGAAATTCTGGAGTTTTCCTTCCTTCAAGATAAATATTGCTCTGTATATAATCTAAAAAAGTTTATTATACATTGAGCTCTTTTAGTGATTTAAGATTCACTGTCAGTTATACATACTGGATCATACAATAATAATACGTGTGTCTACACACCACCCAAACATAGAATCCTATAGAATCATCCTTACTACCAAGTTTTTGGATACCTTCACATCTTTATATATATATATATATATAGTATAATATATATAATATATATATATATATATATATATATATATAATATATTCCTGAACGCTGGCCGTCAAGTGGATTGAACAATGTCTATCATAATGGAAGTGGAATAAATACGAGGTCTATTATTATCTTATTATTATTATCATTATTATTATTATATGTTGTTTTGTTGTTGTTGTTTAATATGTATATAAATTATATATATAATATTATATATATATATATATGAAATATAATGCCAGAATACCTCAATATATAAAGAACAGAATTTATATATTAAAAAATAATTAATTACCAAATAGTAAAGCTCCGCTTTTAGTTAAATATTTAAAATTACTATAAATACGTATTCTGTTATTGCCGAGTAAGAATGATAAATAAACTAAATAAAATAAATAAATAAATAAGAGGTAAATAAAGAGATATTTAACCATATCCCTATCGAAATGAGATTTATTATTAAAGCTGTACCGTTATAATTTTAAAACAGGAAAAGTAATAGCTATATGCTGATATATGAGTCAAGTTTAAATGTATTTATAAATATATAAATAGGTATTATTTTGTTATTGGCTGTGTTCGATTAAAAAGAATGTAAATATATATATCAGTCTCCACAGATCGTGGTTTCGAAAGTTTACTTCTGATCAGTGCGGGCTACGACAATTACAGCTACCTCTGCGGGATCGAAACAGTACACGATTGTCGTATACCAAGTTCCTTTACTCTTGCGACTACAAGCAGGCCGTTGGACTTGGGTGACAATAAATTACTACACTACTTTACGGTGGTACGTTTTTTACAATCACTAGAGCACTCTAATCTGTAAACAGCGGTCACGGCTATATTATATATAATATATATTGTGTGTGTTGTGTGTGTGTGTGTGTGTGTCGTGTGTATATAGATAGATAGATAGATAGATAGACTAGATTGGTAATTTTTCCGAGATGAAATAAGGAAAATAAAGTGCTCAATTAAACATGTAAGAGCTTATTTTATTAAATATAACTGTTTATATAAAGGTTTTAGTAGGCATCTACCTAAGGTTTTCAGGCTTTTGCCTTCGTCAGGATACCATTTAATCCTTCTGGTGTGTCTGCAAGATCATATTTTACGGTTATGTATTTGTAAATAACTCTTTGTTATTTACAAATTCATAGCCGTAATATGATCTTGCAGACACACCAAAGGGATTAAAATGGTATCCTGATGAAGGCCAAAAGCCTGAAACCTTAGTAGACGCCTACTAAAACCTTTGTATAAACAGTTATATTTTAATAAATAATATATATATAATATATATATATATTATATATATATATATAATATTATATAAGGTCGTTAATCATCTACCGATCAGTAACTTAAACACCTTTACGATCTCCATGTGAGCATGCCCACAAGTAAGGAAAAATCAGCATAACTCATATGACTTTCGGAAACACTTTTCACGCTCAGGTTTGCTGAGGCTTGGGAACAAACTACCTGCATCCGTTGTAGGCTGCCGAACAATGCATCGTTCAAGACTCCATGCTTCCTATATAATTCACCGACACTATACCTAATACTCCACACCATAATAATGCCACACACGCTCACACATACACGTATATTATTACTCTACGCTATGCATGTTCCTGACATTAGTCATTATTCTATGTATTATACATGAGACTTTGATGAGTTATGGTGCTGAGCACTGTACGCAATAAATCCATTATTATTACATTATATAGATAGAGAGATAGAGAGAGAGAAAGAGAGAGAGAGAGAGAGAGAGAGAGAGAGAGGCTGAGATGAATGAAAATATATTGAAATAGATAAATAGATAGATATGAACCAACTGGAAATATATAAATATATGTATATATATATATATATATATATATATATATAGAGAGAGAAGAGAGAAGAGAGAGAGAGAGAGAGAGGAGAGCGGGAGGGAGATAACAGACAGATAGAGTGATGAATATACTGGGACAGAAAGAAAGAAAAATTCAAATAGATAGACAGATAGATATGAACAAACTGGAATATATATAGAGAGAGAGACAGAGAGAGAGAGAGAAAGACAGAGACAGAGACAGAGACAAAGACATACAGACAGAGTGATGAACAGACTGGGGCAGAAAGAAAGAAAAATATCAGATGATAGATAGATAGATAGATAGATAGATAGACCGAGACGGCGCCGTATAAAAGAAAGCGATGAAAGTGTAAAATCTCTAAATATAAGACTGACTGAATTAGAAATCTAGATCTGAGCCATACAAATTCGTGAACGTGCAATCTAATCAGTACTGTGTCAATTTATCTTATATATTTTAAGAGTATTACTTATATGGCAACTTGTTTGCAATTAACTAATTTTTTCATTGTGAATGTAAATGAATTCGTTAACCGCTGAAATATTCATTAACTTGTCTCTGATTATCAGACACCTTTTTGTCTTCATCATTTCGATGTGGCAATTCACCAATTCAAATGGATACATTCGATCGATCTAATTGATTTACACTACCAATGTTTATTTCCATTCTTTTTCTAACTAGCAAGGACCTGTGGATATACCACAGTATGATAATTTAATCATTCCAACGTTTCATATGTTACTTAAGAGTTATTACTATTGTTTTTTGGAAAATAACTTTAAAATGTTCAAATAACTTCTTTTCGGGGGTTGAAATTCTTCCTTTTTTTTTTTTTTTTTTTTCTTCTTTTTTTTTTTTTCAGTCTTTAACACATCACTCAATAAGTCCTGGGCCTAACTAATAAAACAACAACTTTTAGGCAAAATTCGACTTTTTCATCAACATAGTCTCTTTCTAAGGTGATACACAGATTCCAACGCTTCTCTAACAATTCGATGCCTTTTTTGTTGAACGATTTGTCTTTGGCCTCAAAATACGCCTCGATTTCCGATATCACTTCTTTATTGGAGCCAAATCTCTTTCCTTGGAGTATTCTTTTGAGGTCTGCAAACAGCCAGTAGTTGCTAGGGGCCAGATCATTTTCTTCTTCATTTGTGGCCGTTTTTTTTTTTGTTTGGTTTTTTTTTGCGATTTCTTCCTTCAAACTCACCAATAATATTCGCTATTGATGGTTCTTCCTTTCTCAAGGTAATCAATGAACAAAATACCTTGCGCATCCCAAAATACGGAGGCCAAAACCTTGCCTGCTGATGTTTGCGTCTTTGGTCGCTTTGGACGGCTTTCACCTGCTGCTGTCCACTCAGCTGACTGCCGATTTGACACCGGAGTGAAGTGGTGGATCCATGTTTCATCCGTTGTCACATATTTATGCAAAAACCCATTTTTGTTGCGTTGAAACAGTTGCAAACAACGCTCTGAATCGTCATTGTGTTGTTATTTTTGATCGATTGTGAGCAAACGCGGCACCCACTTTGAACACAGCTTTCTCATTGATAAATGTTCATGCAAAATGGTGAATACACTGCCTCTGATATCTTCAACTCCTCTGCTATCTCACACAACTTCAATTTACGATCGTGTTTGTAGGTTTGTGTGTGTGTGTGTGTGTGTGTGTGGTGTGTTTGTCGGAACTGCCGAATTTGGGCAACCTGAGCGTTCAACAAGATTTGTGTCTGTACGACCGCGTTTAAAAGCAGCAATACCACCTCTTAACTGTTGTTTCCGATGGCGCAGTCATTGCTTTGCTTGAATAGTATTTTTCCCATCGGAAAGCAATGCTTTATCAACACACGAAATTCAGATTTTTCCATTGTTTTGAAAATTTTTCAACAGTAGCTTAACTTAAATAAGTGTAATTTGTAAAGTAATAACCCGATTGGATTCACATTTTGACACGTGCCATTTGAAGGTTACTACTTTATAAAAAATCATATGGATTTTTTATTAGTGGTACCATCTATATGTTAGGACCGGGATTTATTGAGTAATGTGTTAATATGGTCTTCTGGATTTGATCTTTTTGAAATGTAAAAATTAGGGACAAGAAATGTTTTTATTCAAATGACCAAAGGTTAAAAAAAAAAAAACTACAATAATAATTAACTTTAAAAAATTTGATTAAATTGAACTTAACGGAACTAAATTCCACCATCGTATGTCACCCAGCCGAAAGAAAAAAATCTGGGAATTAACCGAATTTAATGAAATTTTCAGTGTTGATATATTAATGGATAAAAGATATAATGCCCAGTTTTTTTTATTTAAAAACTTCTATATTTTCCATATCAGTTAACTTTGAACCATGTATCTTTGGAATCTGAGTTATGCCTCGAAAATACGTGTTTCAAAGTTAACTGACCTGAAAAAATGTAAAAGTTTTTAAATGAAATAACTGGTGCATTATATCTTTTATTCATTAATATATCAACACTGAAAATGTCATTAAATTCGGTTAATTCCTTGATTTTTAGTATTTTTTTTCTTTAGACGGGGGGACATACAATGGTGTAATTTAGTTCCGTTAAGTTCGATTTAACCAAAAAAATTTTCAAGTTTTTTCATTAAATAAGCTATTTATTATATAACTAAGTCCTCAATGTATAAAATACTGAAAATTTCATTAAAATTGTACAATTCCCTGATTTTTGGTAATTGTTTTGATTTTTTTAAAAATTTAAATGGTTTATTATCTCCCTTGAAAAAAATTGAACATACCAATATATATATATATATATATGTTCAATTTTGAGTTGAATCTATATATGCTCCATCACCAACATTAAGCACTCTTTCTTTATAAATATAGCAAACACTTTAATTCTGTAATTATAATTATTTTATTCCCTGTGTGTTTTTCACAACAGTTTTAATGCTCTGTCAACTGCCCGTCTGCAGAGAGGTAAGAACTCATCACTCCAATGGGGGGGGGGGGTGACGACGCGTGATGCTTAAGGACAGAATCGCTGGTGGCTGAACAGTTCATGAAATGCAACACTCTCCTTTAGCCCTTACTTCGACTAGACAGGCAGTCGGAAAGGCCTCCTCTGATCAGTCAGCTGGTCACATCAAGCTCTAGCACCTATATGATTGTCTCGGCCGCATTGCTCTTATGGCATACCCCAAACCCTTTTTATCATATATGTGCTAGAAGGTGGTGTATGAGGGTCTATGTTAAACTACATCTAGTGGTGGGGTGCAATTCTAGAGCTCTGAGGAGTGTGGGGTACCCCTTCTTTGCCATTTTTTCCACTCTGACCCGATGTGGTAGTACCTGTTAGGGTCCCATTTATGGGTTACAGAGATAAAAAATAGAGTTTTTTTTTAAATTGAATACCCAACAAGAATGAATAACGGAAAAACGTCTTTGGCATAAAAAATAACCCAACAAGGGTTGACATACCGTAAAATCCAACCAATTTACATTATCTATACTTTATTTACATTCATTTAACAAAAAAAAAAAAAACGTTGATCTGTATAAACGTAACTAGCAGGACTGTGGATATACCATAGTATAATTCAATTATTACAACGTTTGATGTGTCTACCTATGAGCTATTGCAATGGTTCAATATGTAAAAAGTCGATTTAGCTCAGTCGATTGAGCGTCCGATTAGAGAACCAAAGGTTCCTGGTCCGATATTGGGCCTGCTAAGTTAGCGTAAGATTAACACAGGGATATGTGCGCTAAGATGATGAGCTGATGATAGGTGTGGCGCTCCATCCTCGACGCCAAACAATCTACTTGACCTGGCGCTATTTAAAAATGGGATAGACTGCCTCACTGTCTATCTGATACCGACTTTAGGCCACCCCGACGACTTTACTTTTTTTACTTATAATAATCTTTATTTAACTCACTCTCTCTCTCTCTCTCTCTCTCTCTCTCTCTCTCTCTCTCTTTCTCTCTCACACACACACACACACACACACACACACCATACTCTCTCTCTCTCTCTCTCTCTCTCTCTCTCTCTCTCTCTCTCTCTTTCTCTCTCTCTCACACACACACACACACACACACTCATACTCTCTCTTCTCTCTCTTCTCCTCTCACACACACACACACACACACACACACTCATACTCGCTCTCCGCTCTCTCTTCTCTCTCTCTCTCTCTCTCTCTCTCTCTCTCTCTCTCTCTCTCTCTTCTCTCTCTCTTCCTTTTTTCTTTTCATCTTTTCATTATGTTCGATTGAAACACATTGGCGTTATCGCTTCTGCGGGCTCACACCCTCTCTGTATCTTCCCCTAGTAGCTTTCTTTATTTCTTATTATATTTTTCTGTGTAGCGTGTCCTTTTTTCTTCCCTTTATTTCTTTACAATAAAAAAAAGAGCAAGACTATTAATATATAGATTATTTGGTGTAGTAGGGTTGGTATGTTCAATTTTTTTCAAGGGAGATAATAAAACATTTAAAATTTAATCATTCGTATTTTTTTCCGAATTTTCTTGAATTTTAATTCATGGGGGGATTTAAAAAAAAAGACCTGGAAAAAAACACGAATGAAACTTATTGCAAATTTGCTCTATTATAAGAGGAAGTATTTTTGAAAAATCACAGGCAAAAATGATCTGTTTTACAGAGTTTAAAGCGGAAGAGTTTTATAAATCAAAATCCGGTCAAAATGGCGCATTTGCCGTGTTTTTTTCTCTCGAAGATTTGCCTTTATTAATGTGATTTATTTCATTGTTATAGTTAAGAAATTTATAGAATTGCAAGTAGGACCTGTGGATATACCACAGAATGATAATTTAATCATTAAAACGTTTTATGTATTTACTTAAGATCTATGACTAAAGAGTTCAATGTGTAAAAAGTATAATAATCTTGATTTAACTCTTTCTCACTCTTTTTACTTTCTTTCTTTCTTTTCATCTTTTCGTTATATTCGATTGATACAGATTAGCATTATCGCTTCCGCCTGCTCTCCCCATCTCTCTATCTTTCCCCTACTCTCTTTTTTATTATTTTTTTCTGTGTAGCATGTCATTTTTCTTCCCCTTTTTTTCTTTATAATAAAAATGGAATGGTCTATTATTTACCTGAGGTGACGACACTTATACATGATATAATTATGGTTTACATTTTTGCCTTTCATCTTGCATGATTTGGACTGTGTCATTTTTTAATCAGCGGACATGGCAAGATGATATCGGATGTACAATTAAAGAACACAAATATTAATATATAGATTTTTTTTCATATGTAAGTTTCAGCTGTTGGTTGGTTGGTTTATTGATTTTAAACGGCATATCAACCCGTCCAGGGTTATATCATGCCTAGCGGTTGGGGTGTTTACATATTGTGTATTCATATATATACTTTTAGTAATTGGTTTTAACAATGTGTTAGCATTATTGGGAATTATATTGTATTGCATTGATTTGTTTCATGTCTATATTCTATGGTATAATTTTATTTCCTCAAGGAGAAAATATCCCCAATGTTAACATTTTCAAATAGATCCTTCATATTGTTTGCTTTAAAATAATGGTTTCTGATGGGAGCAATCTGCATTCCATCAATAAGTGTTTAACTGTCAGGGGTGTTTGTCATGTTTCACATTGTGGTTGTTGTTCTTGTTTGAGTATATAAGAGTGTGTTAGTTTTGTAATGACCAATGCATAATCGGGACATAATGACTTGTTCCTTCTAGACTTCCTTAAAGTTGGTCTGCAGCCTCCCAAAGTCGGTTTGATTAGGAAGAGTTTATTGTGGATACAGTTTTCCAGTGTTGCTGCCATTTTGTATGAAGGAATCTATTAATTTTAGGCTTCAAGTCAATATATGGTATCTGGAACTTGTCAGGGATTAAATCTAGAGCCGATTTAGCTGCAGAGTCAGCTCTTTCATTCCCCCTCAGTCCTATATGACTGGTTTCAGCTGTGTTCTTAAAGAAAAATTTAGAATAAATGACAATTTACAATTCTAATTTTTTTTAAATAAAAGTTTAAAGAAAGCGGAAGTCATGACTTACCGAAGTTTTGCCGATACTTATTTGTGGGGACTATTGGATTGATTGTTTGATTGATTGATTTTAACGGCATGTCAACCCATCCTGGGTTATTTTATGCCAAGCGGTAAGTTGTGAGGGATGGTCAAATTTATTGTTATGCCTTTTTTCAAGGATTTTTCTTATTTAGACAGTAGGTTGTTTGCAGTTGTTTTTTGCTAAGTGGATTGGAAATCTGTTTCAGGGATAAGTTTATAGGGTAAAGTTCAAGATTGTTATAAAGCGATAGTTTGGTAGAAATTTTTTGGGTTTTTTAACAATTTCTATAAACAATTTTTCTGCTTAACCCATAGATGAGACCCTAACAGGTACTACCACTCAGAGTCATTGTGGACCTGGGAGCAATGGTTATGAAGATGTACTCCACATTCCCAAAACCGCCATCAATTAGAGTTTAACGTCATACCCAGGGGACTATTAGAAATACAAAATTTCTCTTTCTTTAATTCTTTAAATGCATTTCTATCATAAAATCATTAAAAAAAATCTTGTCTATAGTAAAAATCTGCAGTGTATTTACAGTACACTAAAAGTAAAAGTTTATATATCTTATTAGCTAATATTGAACAATATTTCGATTTATAAAAATCATCCTCAGAGCTTGTTTATAATCCAGCCTTATCAATAGCGGAGACAAAAATTTGTGTTGTTTTCATATCCTTTTATCTATACTCATATCGTCGGATTCATTTCCTTTCTCTTAACTTATTTTATTTTTTTTAAACTAGCAGAGTTACTCGGCAGTGCACAGGATTTATCTATATTTACACAAGGTGTGTCAAAAAAGTATCGAGATTTTTTGTACTTTTTGACATACCTTTTATTCTGAAAATAAAAATAACGTTCCATTCATTCTTCATTTTTATCTTGGTAAATTGTTTATCTGAACGAGCAAGAAATAAATGTTATGGATTGGCCAGCTCAAAGTCCTGGCATGAATCCCATAGAAAAATTATGGAAGATTTTAGAACAAAATGTCATGGATAGGAACCCATCAAATATCAAAGATCTATGGGAAAATTATGGTGCGAATATGGGTTAAAATTACAGTTGACAAATATGGAAATTATGGGGAATCCTGTGGACGCCGATTTACCACAAAATTCTCTATAAGCTTTCTATGGGATTCCTGTCAGGACTTTGAGCTGGTCAATCCATAACATTTATTCTTGCTAGTTCAGATAAGCAATAACATGCTTTGCCTATACATCTTCTTATTATAATGGAGATTGTGTGTTTGTCTGTCTGTAACCGAATCTATATCACTACTCAAGTCATAATTCCTTTAATCATTTACGTCACATTCTCCATGATTTTATCAAAAGTTCAATTATTGATAAAATTGTTTTACATTATTAATAATGTTGGCCTTATCTACGTACTAATAAGATGCAATTCTATTTATATTACAACAAAATAGCGGTTTGCAGTGTGAACGGGAAAGCTATTTGCATATTGCTGTTAGAAATTTGATTTTAATAAATATGCACCAAGTATTATTGATTTCTAATTGTTTGATTTTATCTTAATAAATATGAGGAAAAATCTCGGGGATAATTCTTTTAAAAAATCCATTAACAGAAAGAAATAATAGTCACTTTATTCTTTATTTCCTATTTTAATTAAATAGTTAAATTAGGAAAATTTAACAAAGAAAGACGGAGATGATGGAAGAGTAAGTTGATCTATTTTATTATACTCCCCTCGGTTTAATTTTTTTTTATCCGCATTCTTATTTAGTTTCACTAGCCTTTCTAATTTGATATGATATTTTATTACATTAGATCTTAAATACTTGCACCGCAGGGTGCATTAATATATATATATATATATATATATATATATATATATATATATATATATATATATACTATTTAAATTTTATTTTTTAATTATCTTCATGAATATAAATCAAATATCATTATTTTTGCTCAAAGAGGCAAGATATGACGATAGTGAATGTGGGTATATATATATATATATATATATATATATATATATATATATAGTATAATATACATATATATATATGTGTGTGTGTGTGTGTGTGTGTGTGTGTGTCTGTGTGTGTGTAAAATGGAATTGGAATTGAATCCGACGATATGAGGAAGAATGAATAAATACATTTTTCTATTATCATTATTTCATTTCATTTGTTTATTTAATAATAATAGTTTGAATTGGTGTACACATAGATAAACTGACCGAAACACATGTGTAAGTGATATTGATTAAATTTCATCTTTTATTATCCATTCTGTACTTTCTTTTCTTTATTCATTCTTCCTCATATATATATATATATATATATATATAATATATATATATATATATATATATATATAAAGGACGCGTAAAAGCATATGCATGTTGTAAAATAAATTGTTTTTGTTTTTTTTTCTTAAAAGAAAAGTAAGGGTACCCTAGTTAGATTTAAAATCAGAAATGATTTTCTTTTTTTCGCTCAATGCTCCTCAGAGAAAAAATTTCATTGAAAGATGGTAATGTAGTTTAGTTTTTAGTGATGGTTTCATCCCAGGGGACATTAGTATATAAGCTATTGATATCAAAAGAGCAGAAGAAAGATTGGTGGAAATTCAAAGGAAGATTTTGTATAATCTTAGCAAATGTAAAGGAGTCAGGAATGCAAAATTTAGAATAGAATTTAACAGCAGATTGTAGAAGGAGTGCTAACCATTTAGCAAGGCGGTGTTGGGATGATCCAATCATGGATAGTATAGGTCGGAGAGGGGTATTTGTTTTTGTGGATCTTGGGTAATCCATAAAGGCGTGGTCTTTGTGCGCCTACAGGGGCGAATTTTCGCGTAAATAGATTTAGGGAGTAGATGTATTTTATAAAGAAGTTGAAGGTCCCGTTGGATGATCATTTCTTGTTTGGGCTGTTTGTCGAATTCTTCCATGTTTCCAATTAGCTGGAATTTCGTTATGTCAGCAAGGATGGTTTCCATTTTGTTTGTGGTAGTCATTCTTGTTGAGGATGACCACACCAGAACCTTTATCTGGTTTGGTGATGACTTCATGTTTTCTGAGCTCCACCAGGACGGATCAACGCAAGGTCTTTTTTTACATAGGGGTTTTAATGGGGCATCCTGCGAGGATCCAACTCGTGATTCAGTAATAATGGATCTGCGAGACTATTCTTTGCTCCCCTCTACCCTGGCCGCTTTTAGTTATATAAAAAAAAGGAAAGATATCTAGTTGTCTAGAGAAATTAGTCACAATCCTCAATCCTTTTTGTTGAAACTCAGGATTAATCAGGTGCAGCACCTAATACCACACCTTTAAAATAATACCGAGCAGGGTGTCCTATCGTGGTTCAAGTGTTATATAACCCTTATAAAACATCGGGTATATAATGAGAGAGAGAGAGAGACAGACAGAAAGATAGTTAGATATATAAGATGATGATAGTTAATAGTCTTACTTTACATTCTGCTTACTCTGTCTACTCGTCCGGACGCCATGTTCTCTGGTTGGGCTTCTGTTAAGGGTTGGTTCTTCTTCGTTGATTCTTCTTTGAGCTGGGCTGGACATTGCTTGTTTTAACATTTAATTAACACAACAAGACTTGGTTGTTACTTGATCTATTTTATTCGCAACCCTGCCCATTTGATTCCGCCGTGGAGGGAGAAACGACATCAGAGCGGTGACCCATGGGTCACCCACTCTGAAATCTGCGTCGCATCTGACTAACTGAACTAAAACTTATTCCCAGCCGTCTATAATGGCGCGTTTTCAAGGGTCAAAGGTTATTAACCGTCTCAACTGTCGGGTAACTTTCTATGGACACTGTGATTTTAAATCTAACAGACCTGATTCTAAAATTCTAACTACAGGTACGTTCACAAGCTGTTCATAAATTATGTAACACAAGTGTAAACAAGCTAATCTTGCACTTTTCTTACTATTGAATAGTGTGGTTCGATCCTTGCTGGATACCCCATACTTCCGACCTTGTGTCACACCCTACCCGTGACGAATGGATAGTGTAAATACCTACTAGGGTGTCCCACCGTGGTGTAATAGTTAGCAAGCTAGTCTCGCAGATCCATTACTAGTGGGTGCCCCATACTTCCGATCTTGTGTTACATCCCAAACCGTTGCGAACGAGTTGGTTAAAAAGGCGTCTCTTTGTGATGTAATGGTTAGCAAGCTAGTCACGCAAACCCATTACTAGTGAATAGCGAGTTCGATCCTTGCTAGATGCCACATAATTGTGGCCTTGTGTCACATCCTGCTCGTGGCGAACGGATTGGGTGAAAAGGCGTCCCATCATGGTGTAATGATTAGCAAGCTAGTCTCGCAGATCCATTAGTAGTGAATAACGAGTCCGTTCCTCGCTGGATGCCCCATACTTGCGATATTGTATCAAATCCTATCTCGCGAACGGGTTGGGGAAATAGCTACGATGGTGTTTCTTTTTTTCTTTTATTAAAATTCTTTCCTAAATTAAAAATTCATCTCTAGAGTAAGATATTCGATGATGTGGAGGACATTAAAAGTAATACGAAGCCACTGCTTGCCACCATATCAAAGGATGTGTTTCAGAAGTGCTTCGACCAATGGCAAACTCGCTGGAATAAGTATATTGAATGTCAAGTGGGCTATTCTATAGAAAATTTTAAAAAATAGCCTTTCATTCATTGTTCAATTATGTCTTTGAAAACACAGCTTCAGTCTCGATATTCTTTCAACATGCCTCGTATTTTGGAGAAAATTAACGTTTCATTCATTGTTCATTTCTGTCTTGGTAAATACAGCTTCAGTCTCGATCCACTTTTTTAACAGAAACCCCATGTACAGCATAGTCATCACATCTTAACCTCCATGACATGCAACAGTCCACTTAGGCCCTTTCTTGGGCTAGACGGGCGGTCGGAGAGGCACCGCGATCAATCGCTTGTCACGACAAGCCCTAGCACCTATATGATTTTCCCAACCCTATTATCCTTATGGCAAACCCCCAATCATATATGTGCAAGAAGGCAGTGGCTGAGGGTCTTATTGTCCTGGATAGGACGTTAAACTCTATCTGATGGTGAAGTTTTAGTTGAATCTTAGGGAATGTAGAGTACCCCTTCATCCCATACTGCCGACCCGGAGTGGTTGTACCTGTTAGGGTTCCATCTATGGGTAGATAGAAAAAAAACGAGTTTAAAAAAAGGTCTTCAGCATAGAATGATGCAGTGGGTTAACATGACATAAAACCAACCAACCAACATCTTAAGTTTAAGTGGTTTAAAGCAATATGAAAGAAATATCCAATAGTTTGTCCAGATCTTCCTAAATTATTTTCATTTCTAAACAGCTAGTATTTTGAAGAAAATTAACGTGTGTAATAAGTAATTAAGAGTTACTCCCATATTTTATGATTACATCCCCTTTAGAGAATCTCTGGTGATTACTAGAGTATATAAGCTCTCAGTAAGTGTAACAATTATTCTAAGTGGAATTAAGCTTTCCAAAGTCTATCAGTGTTATCGCTTGTCATTACATAACGTTTCATTCATTGTTCATTTCTGGACAAGTGAATACAGCTTAAGCCGCAATCCTTTTTTTTAACAGAAACCCTATGTAGAGCATAGTCATCACATCTTAACCAGGTAGTTTATATCAATATGGAGAAATATCCAATAATTTGTCCAGATGTTTCTAAATTCTTTTCATGTTGGGAATAAACGACATTCCTTTCAAAAATACAAATTTGTGTAGATTAAACAAGTTTTCTTTCAAATAATTCAGTCTGTTGCATAAAGACTCAAAAGAACTAATTAATTTTAAAATTACAAACTGACACTTCTCGATCGAATTATAAACAGGACAAACGTTTATGGCCATGAAAACTTAAATAATATCTATCAAAAGAAAGTTCCATAGTCAAAATTCATAAAAAATATACAGTGATATCTTAGATTAAAATTGCCCCAACTCACTTTCCGAGTTATCACTCGGTCATTTTTTTTTAACTTTATACTAGAGGTAAATTTAAGCTTCATGTACGTTGTGGGTAATTCCGTGTCAAATCCTCCAGGCTATGTCCAAATCTCTAAATTTGTCGGGGGGGGGGGGTCACGAAAAATAGAGACATTTTGTAATCCTATTTTTGTTTGTAAAATGAGCTCTAAGCATTCCTTCTCCTAAAAATTGGTTTATAATTATAAAGTATATATATTCAGAATTTTGAAGGCAATATGATTGATACAATGGAAATGTATTGTTTCTATATTATTTCAAATATATCCAACCACCACATAATATTGATCATTTCTATTGCACCCTGAACAGTTATTTTGCTCCATTTGGTCCTTATTCAATGGCTGAACGGAAATACTTCGGTTTGTCTTAGCACCTTGTGTGTTAAAAGAACCTGGAACCAACTTGATTAGCATCTATGACTGAGGATGGCACTACAAATGCCGAAAGTATTAGTGATGAAACCTTCGGTGGACTTATCAACCAACTCCACCCTTACATTAAAAAAATTACAGAATATAGGATTGGACCTACCTTATATATATTATATATATATATATATATATATATATATATATATATATATATATATATATATATATTCCAAAAGTCCAGAGAAGAATCTTCCTTACGACATAGGAGGTTTTTTTAAACCTGTCGCAGTGTGTGCTCTTATTGTTAAAGTAACAGAGCAAATTTATAAGTAAAGAATTAACAAAAGACTTAGGGATTTTGCATTATAGTCTATTTCAGGGAGCTTAGACAAAGTGTCTGACTCTCCCCAACTCATCAGATGTGAATGATGAATTCTTTATTACTTTTTTTTTTTTACTTTTAAGGCATTTGAAAGTTTTCAAATGCCTTTAAAAGTGATGATAAAGAATTCATGATTCGCATCTGATAGTTGGGAGAGTTAGACACTTTGTCTAAGCTCCCTGAATAGACTATAATACACAATCTCTAAGTCTTTTGTTAATTCTTTACTTATATATATATATATATATTAATATAATATATATATATATATATATATATGTGTGTGTGTGTATGTGTGTGTGTGTGTGTGTGTGTGTGGGTGGTGTGTGTGCGTTCTTGAGAACGAAACGCATAAAATTCTCTGGGACTTTGAAATAAAAACGGATCACCTTATCCCAGCAAGAAGACCAGACCTAGTGTTGATAAAAGAAGTAAATAATAGTAATAATAATAATAATAATAATAATAATAATAATAATAATAATAATAATAACCAGACCTAGTGTTGATTAACAAAAAGAAAGAACTTGTCAACTGGTGGATTTTGCAGTTCCAGCAGATCACAGGGTGAAGCTGAAGGAAAATGAAAAAATAGACAAATATCTGGACCTTGCCAGAGAACTAAAAAAGTTATGGAACATGAAAGTGATGTGATACCAATTGTAGTTGGGTGCACTTGGAACAGTCCCAAAAGATTGGAAAAGATCGTGGAATGTTTGGAAATAGAGGAAGGGTTTAAACAATTCAGAACACTGCACTGCTGCAATCTGCCAGAATACTCAGAAGAGTCCTGGAGACCTGAGAAGACTTGCTGTCACTCAGACTCCAGTGAAAGACTATCAGCTAATGCTGATGTGAAACTCAAAGGAGCAAATAAAAAATAATAATAATAATAATAATAATAATAATAATAATAATATAATAATATATAACATAGATAGATAGATAGATAGATAGATAGATAGATGACAAGATTATGAAAAAATAAATGTTCTTGATTTTTGAAAAACTTGAAAGAATAGTGAAACAAAGAAATCAAATGGGCTAATATTTAAGAAATACAGCTGACTTACCCGTTTCGTTCGGATTAATTTTGTAAATGATACTAGTCTACATTTATATAATAACCGCTTCTGGTTTAGAAAGTATGGTAGTTAATTTTGACTTGATGTAAAAATAAAATAAAAAAAGATTTTGAAGTTAATAGATTTTTATTAGAAAATGATTTAGGAAATTATTTATTACCTCAATTTTGAA
>CM042153.1:24494531-24499531 GCA_023376005.1 Doryteuthis pealeii
ACACACACATATATATATATATATATATATATATATTATATATATATAAGAAAGCTTGATATGTACGTGTCGACTTATAACTCCAAAAGAAACGTCACTCAGATTCGAAATCTTGCATACACCTTAATATTCTTCTAACTAAGAAACACACCAAATTTGGTTATTGATTTTTCTGATTAAGGGATATAATTAATTTATTAAACAAAAATCAAACGATTTTCGGGAAGCACCGTATAGCTGCTGCTGCTGTTGCATCAGCAGGAGCTTGCCTGCTGGCTATATTACCAACTTGCAGGTTATATCAGCAGTGATTCAAAATGTCCGCTACAAGTATTACTTTTGAGTTTGACCTTCTTAATAGTAAACATTGCTCTATTTCTACTAAAAAGCCAACATTATTTTGAGTGCAATTGTTTTGTAATTTAATACGAACTGCTAAATCTTTTTTGAGACCTAAAGAAAAAAATCAACTTTTTAAATGTAAAAAAAAAAAAACGAAAATATAATACGAAAAAAAAAATACGCACAAACAAAAATTAAATGAAAACATTTTTATGAATGATTTTTTTACGAATACTTTCATATTTCTTAGAATAAAATATATCCATTTTGAATCAGTGAAACTCAAAACTTTTTTTTAAGAAACTGTTCATAAAATTAAGAAATTTGAATTAATAGGCGAAATATTCCACCTACAAATAAGCTAAAGTTTAGTCATTAGCTTCTTTGTTGCTTTTGTTTTACGGCTCAAAAAAGAAAGAAATTACAATGTTACATTTTATTTCTAACTCAACAAGCATTTAAAAACTGATTTCAAAATTGTCTTACGTACGAAAAAGTTTTAGTAAAAATCATTTAAAACATTCACAAGTTACTTTTTAAAATATTATTCTCAATGTTGTAAACAAAAAACAATTTGCAAATTCTTAAAAAAGGGGATATAGAAAAAACACATACTATTATTATTTTCAAATTGCAAAACTGGAGTGGAAACCGAACCATTCACTTTTCAGCGAACGGTGTATAATACAAAGTATAACATTAGGGACTCCATCTGCCGTGTTAAATTTCCCCCAACCCTTATATTTTAACAATGAAATTTGAATAAGGGCCAATATTATTTTAAAATTTTTTAAACCATTCAAAAGAAGAAACATTAAACAACTCTTGATGATTCTTTTTTAATTTTCAGCTCACGGAAATAATGAAAATTAGAACTAAAACAATGTTTACATTTTCGCACCGCTAAATCAATTGAAATTCACAGTAGCAAAAACAAGTTATGACTACCGTTTTTTGTTTTAATTCTATGAAAAATCAACTAATAGTCAAATTTTCACGAGATTTTCGGGTAATTATTAATCTGTTGATGAAAATATGTTTTGAAATAGGGTTTTTTCTTAAAATATATTAGGGAAATATTTTTTACTATTTTATTTTATGATATCTGGAAAAATTAACAGAAAAAAACGATTTTTTTCTATAAAGACAAGAGTCTGAATAATTATATCAGAAGTTTTTATCAGTTTCTATAGGGGATTTTTTAGTAAAAAAAACAACATAAATTCTAAATTCTGCTAAAAATTTTCAATATTATGACATTTTTAGCAGACACAATTCCGTAATTATGTGACATCTAGCAAGGATTGAACTCACTATTCAGTAGTAATGGATTTACAAGGCTACCTTGCTAACCCTTACACAATGATTGGACCTCATTTTTTACCCAACCTGTTCGTCACAGGTAGAATATGGTACAAGGTCGAAAGCAAAGAGCATCTAGCGAGTGTTAAAATGTAATGTTAAAAAGTAATTATGTGTGTCTAACTTGCTAAATCTTACACCACAATGGGATACTATTAATATCTAAAAATGTAAACATCAAAAAGAGACTATTCCTAAAATAAACTAATATTATAATACACAAACTGTTAGCTTTGTTTAACGCTAAAAATCCAATAAACGATAAATTTCGTTGTAATGATTGCTCATTTTTTAATCAATTCAACCCATAGATGGTAACAGGTACTACAACTCTGGATCAAAATGGCAATGAAGGAGTATTCCACACTTCCGAGAGCTCCAGAATTAGAATTTCACCATTAGATGCACTTTAATGTCATACCCTTTTTAGGAACACTCTTTGGAGTTCCTAAAAATGTTTTCGTCCGGTCATGGACCAGGTACTTTTGCTAGTATATATATATATATATATATATATATATATATATATATATGTGTGTGTGTGTATTTGTATGTGTGTGTGTGTGTGTGTGTGTGTGTGTGTGTGTGTGTGTGTGTGGTGTGTGTGTGTGTGTGTGTGTATGTGTGTGTGTGTGTGTTTGGGAGAATATGTGCTTACTTGAAGTCATATGTAAGGCGTAAACAAATCGGGATTTGAACAGATATATTCACCTAATTCATTAATTATCAACTTATTAATTTTCAAATTAGGTATGACTTCAATTAAGTACATATTCTCCCAAAAATTGTCAGTTATCACCATCTCAAATAAATTGTTTGTTACTTTCATATATATATATATATATATATATATATATATATATATATATATATATATATATTATATTATATATATATATATATATTAATTTATTTGTTTATTTATATATATATATTTGTGTGTGTCTGTGTCTGTGTGTTTCTGTAACTATATATTTAACTGTATAACTACATATATATATATACACACAGACACACAGATATATATATATATATATATATATATATATATATATATATATATATATTATATATATAATATATATATATATATATTATTATACAAGATTGGAATATCTGATATCATATAATTGTAAAATTTGTATTAAGAATAGTTACTTGAGGCTATATTGTTCACTGAAGAATCATATTAGTTACTTGAAACCATAAAAAAACTGTGTACAAACAGATCACTACAGAAATAATTACTTATTTAATTATCAATATTAGATACGAATATTTGAAACCATAAATTTGTGAGCAGATTATTTATATTAGATAAGATATATAGAAGATACCATATAATCATTTAAAAAAAACTTTTAATAATCTCTCTACACAATAAATGTAAGTATAAACACATAGTGTTGACAGTTCCTTAACCGCTGGGCGCAAAGTATCCCCGAAAGGTTGACATGCCGTTAAAAAACAAAGGTTTTTTTTATATATGTATTTTTTAATCATTTTAATTTAATATATATTTTTGCCTTTTAATATTTTAAAGAAGTTTAAATAGTTTTTTCCCAGTATATATGTAGTTTTTTTTTATTGTTGTTATTTTTTATTATTGTTGTTATTTTTCACTATTGTTGTTATTTTTCATTAGTGCTAATATTTTTTAATTATTGTTATCAATTTTTAATTTGTCATTTATGACAAGATAAAAAAAAATAATAAATATATATCCTGTGTTTTTTCTTTTTTTTCTCTCTCTTTTTTAATGTCCAAGTTTGAAAGAATGACTTTGTTGAGGGTTTTTTTTTGGGGGGAAGGGTCTTTTTAATCCTTTTACTTTATATATATATATATATATATATATATATATATATATATATATATATTTATATATATATATTTGGGAGAATAAATGCTTAATTGGAGTCGTACCTAATTTGAAAATTAATTAATTAATAATGAATTAGGCGGGAATTAATTAATTTTCAAAATTAGGTACGACTCCAATTAAGCACTTATTCTCCCAAAAATTATCGGCAAAAAGCCATTCCAAAACAAACCGTGTTTACAATTTATCATATATATATATATATATATATATATATATATATATATATTTATATATATATAAGAATTACTAACGAGAACCTCACATCTTGGACATAAAAAATTGCGCAAGTTTTAAACTGTTATAACTAGTTTAGTCACCTTAGTAATAGCGGTCCATGATTATGTGAATGCTTCTATTTACGGAGGGGTGAAGGGTTCTATTTAGAATTTCATAGTTATCTTCGTTATATTGAGATTATAAGTTAGTTGCAAATCGGACGGAAAACAACTTTGAAACTAACTCTTCCATCATTTTCCCTTACTCCCGTCTTTCATTGGTAAATTTTGCTAATTTAACTATTTAGTTAAAATAGGAAGTAAAGAATAATATTACAGTTATTTCTTCTTGTTGATGGATTTCTTTTAAGATTTATCCCCGAGATTTTTGCTCATATTCATTAATATAAAACCAAACAATTAGAAATCAATAATACTAAGCATATATTTATTAAAATCAAATTTTTAATATCTAAATGCAAATTAGCCTTCCAATTCACACTGTAAACCGCTATTTTGTTGTATATATAAATACAATTGCATGTTATTAGTATGTATATATGGTCAACAGTCTTAATGATGTAAAACAATTTTATTAATAATTGAGGTTTAAATAAAAAAAATAAAATCATGGAGAATGTGATGTAAATAACAAAGGGAATTGTGACTTAAATAGTAATATATTTTCGGTTACAGACATACAAACCAACAATCTCCATTATAATAAGATATAAATATGTATATTTATATATGTATATATATATATAAGAATGAACAAACTTTTTTTAAACGAATTTCTAAAAAAATCAAAAAGTACTCAATACCAGCTACCAGAGTATCATATACGGTTATTTCAGGTTATATATATATATATATATATATATATATATATATATGTATATATTATATGAACAAAAGTTATATGTTATTTATTTTCTTGGTTGATTAGTTTCGTCCTTAGACGTGTGTGTGTGTGTGTGTGTGTGTTAGGAAAAAAAGGAAATGGATCCGACAATAAGTGGAAAAGTAAAAAATGATTCACTTGATAAACAAACCCCAACATCAACGGGCGATATTTAAATGTCTTGATGAAGATTATAGATTCACATTATTGTACTTTAATAACCAAAATGTTTTAAACGTCGACAATAATTTTTGAATTTTAGTAAATCATCCTCACCACTCTTATTTTTACA
>CM042153.1:24502031-24514531 GCA_023376005.1 Doryteuthis pealeii
AAAAGAAAGAAAGAAAGAAAGAAGGAAGGAAAAAGAGCAGGGGAAAGATAAAGAGCGCGGAAGTGATGACCCTAATCTGTTTCAATCGAGCATAATGAAAAAATAAAAGGAAGGAATGAAATATAAAACGAGTGGGGGAAGTAAAATCAAGATTAATATACTTTTTACATATTGAACTATTTTAGCAATAGCTCTTACGTAAACATATCAAACGGTGTAATAATTAAATCATCCTAATCAATTGAAATAAGGGATTCATAATATTAACACAACTAATTTGAAAAAAAGGGACCAGTTATCTGTGTGATTTAAGGCTTCTGCAATGCCAGTAGCTCCCATAGCATAGTTGGTAAAGCAGCTGATATTGCTAATCATGTTTGGAAATGATTATGTCTGGAATAATTATCAAAAAGAACAATGATTAGATTTGATTCTTTTAAATATCATATTGTATCTTTTGCTTATTTTTATTTTTAGATTAGATATTGCTAATATATTATTCATTTTGGTTAGTAGTCTTTTATGTTATCTTTTTAATCTTTTTCTTACTTGGATCTCATTTCTACAAAATTAAAACCGTGCCTATTGGGAATAATAATAATAATAATAATAATAATAATAATAATAATAATAATAATAGACTGTGTGGTAATAGAGATGAGACTGTAAACCATATACTCTGCGAATGTAGCAAACTAGCACAACGAGAATACAAAACTAGACACGACTGGGTTGGGAAAGTGATCCACTGGGAATTATGCAAAAAAATAAATTTTGACCACACAACAAAATGGTATATGCATAAACCAAAATCTGTTCTCGAGAACAAAACGCATAAAATTCTCTGGGACTTTGAAATAAAACGGATCACCTTATCCCAGATGGAATATGAAAGTGAAAGTGATACCAATTGTAGTTGGTGCACTTGGAACAGTCCCAAAAGGATTAGAAAAGGGTTTGGTAAGTTTGGAAATCAGACGAAGGATTGAAACCATTCAGAACACTGCACTGCTGCAATCTGTCAGAATACACAGAAGAGTCCTGGAGACCTGAGGAGACTTGCTGTCACTCAGACTCCAGTGAAAGACCATCAGCTAATGCTGATGTGAAAACTCAAAAGGAGTAAATAATAATAATAATAATAATAATAATAATAATAATAATAATAACCAGACCTAGTGTTGATTAACAAAAAAGAAAGAACTTGTCAACTGGTGGATTTTGCAGTTCCAGCAGATCACAGGGTGAAGCTGAATGAAAATGAAAAAATGGACAAATACCTGGACCTTGCCAGAGAACTAAAAAAGTTATGGAATATGAAAGTCAAAGTTATACCAATTGTAGTTGGTGCACTTGGAACGGTACCAAAAAGTTTGGAAAAATGTTTGGAAAATCTGGAAATCAGAGGGAGAATCGAGACCATCCAGAATACCGCACTGCTGCAATCTGCCAGAATACTCAGAAGAGGCCTGGAGACCTGAGGAGACTTGTTGCCACTCAGACTCCAGTGAAAGGCCATCAGCTAACGCTGATGTGAAAAACTCAGATGGAATAAACAATAATAATGTGGACCTTACTAGAGAATAGAAAAAGCTGTGGAATATGAGGGTGAAAGTGATACCAATTGCAGTTGGTGCACTTGAAAAGGTCACCAAAAGCTTAGAAAAGAGACGAGAGGAACTGGAAATCAGGGGAATAATTCAGACTATCACAACAACATTGTTGAAATCGGTTGAGATGTATTTTTGAGATTTTTTTTTTTTTTGGGGGGGGGTTCAGGAGACGTCGGTTTTTCCGGCAAGGTTAATATATATATATATATATATATATATATATATATATATATTTGGGAGATTATGTGCTTAATTAAAGTCATACCTAATTTGTTAATTAATGAATCATAATTAAATGAATTAGACGTGCATATCGGCTTAAATGTAAAGCGTACTGGTATGCACGCCTAACTAATTTAATTATAATTAATTAATTAACAAATTAGGTATGACTTTAATTAAGCACATAATCTCCCAAAAATTGTCGGTCTTCGCCATTTCAAACACATTGTTTGACCACTTCATATATATATATATATATATATATATAATATATATATATATATATATATATGCGCGCGCGTGTGTGTGTGTGTGTGTGCATGTGCGTGTGTGTGTGGCGTGTGTGTGTTGTGTGTGTGTGTGTGTGTGACGTTCGTGGTACGTAGTCTCATCAAGGCACCAAAGTGGATCAATTAGCAAAGACTTACATTGATCAGATCTGTACATATACTGGATGTCATGATGAGGACTTGGAGAGAGAGAAAGTTATGGAAATCCGTACTGTCAGTTAGACATGATTATATATATATATATATATATATATAATATATATATATATATATATATATATATATAATCATGTCTAACTGACAGTACGGATACTGTCATTTCATATTTCATAAAAATAAATGTTCACTCTGATGAAGGTCGATTCTTGTATGTGTGCGAAATATTTTCACACACATAAACTGACCGAAACACATGTGTAAGTGATATCGATTAATATGATATCGATTAAATTCATTTTATCCATTTACTTATCTTTTCTTTACTCATTTTTCCTCATATATATATATATATATATATATATATATATATATATATTAGTGTTGTTATAAGTCCAACGGGAGAAAATTAAATATATATAAAAAGAAGGTCCGCAAAAAGAATTGTTTTTTAAAGTTTCTTTTTAATTTTACTTCAGCAACACGTGTTCAGGATCTTCTAGTATCTTCTTAGGCTTCGATTAACCACTTTCTGATTAATATTAATATATATATATATATATATATATATATATATATATATATATATATATAATATATATATATATGTTGTGTCCATGAGACTACATACTACGAACGTTATACACATACATGTATATATATATATATATAAATATACAAATATCTATGTATATATATACATATATTTATATATATATATGTATATATATACATAGAGAGAGACAGAGACAGAGAGAGACAGAGAGACAGAGAGGGACAGAGAGAGGGAGATCTTAACGGCATGTCAAGGGTTATTTTATGCATAGAGGTTAGAGAATTGCGTTCATTTTAGGTTTCATTTGTTGTGTCTTGATGTATTGATAATGTTGGACATTATAAAGTAGAATATCAATGCTATTTCTATGTATATTTTAACTTTTAAATATCTTTGAAAATTAATTTTTGCACAAAAAGAACCGGTGATATTTAATATATATATATATATATATATATATATATATATATATAATATATATATATATATATATATATATATATATATATATACTTTGGTGTTAATTGTTGTATTTTCTTAGTTCTCTTTGGACATGCATACATACATACAAACTGCCCTTTATATATGTATAGAGCGTGGTGTAATGGTTAGGGTCGTAGGAAATGGAATCGTCGACCCGAGTTCAAATGCTAAACGATGCTTTTTACATTACCCTTGGAAAAAGGTATGCATCCAACTACTCTCCCTCCAGCTATGGGTAGATTTTAGAGCATACTGGTTTCTTTAACCTTGGTTAGGTAACCAGTCTAGAAGGGAAACTCTGAATTCAAACATGTTAAACTCCGTTTAATAAACTGACATTGTGTCACACACTGCTCGTGCGGAGGGTTGGTATAAATATATATATATATATATATATATATATATATATAATCATAATCCAAAGATCAGGTGAAGAAATCTTCCTTACGACTTAGTAGTTTTTTAAAATGTCGTAGTTTGTAGAGCTCAATGTGTGCTCTTATTATCAGAGTCACAGACAGAAATTATATCAGGAAAAAATAACAGAAGAATTAGATTTTTAGCATTATAGACTATTTCAGGGAACCTAGAGAAATTGTCTAGTAGCTTCAATCATCAGAAGCTAAAAAAAATTTTTAAAATAAAATAAGATAGATTCTTTTTTAAAAAGGTGCTAAAAAACTAAAATTTCTATTTTTTCTTTATATATATATATATATATATATATATATATATATACTAAGCGTGTTGGTAAATCCTCGCGGTGAGAAAAAAACCAGCAAATAGTTTGATTGTAAAAATATACTACCAAACATCAACCGGGGAGAAAAAAATTTTTTGAAAAAAGAAAAGACCAAGATAGTCGTACCAACAAAAAGTAATCTATTGGTACAGTATTTGGCCAAAAGAAAAAACAATTTATATGTATATATATGTATATAAGATATATATATATATATTCATACAACCGCTAGGAGAATAAGCTAATAAGTAAAAAGTGCTCAATACCTAAGTAGAGCAAATAATAAAGATAAATCTAATGAGTCAGACGAACCTACTATTAGTTTCGCTTAATGCTCTTCAGCGCTAAGATCTGACACATTTTAAGGACACATTTGGTTTGGCTTGTTTTACGGCATAACAACCTCAGTGGGTCATTTAATGCCGACAAAGTTATGAAATAGAAGTTCATTTTTAATGGATAATACGATTTTGTTTATATACTCATGTTTTTATATTTAACCCATAGATGGGACGCTAAAATCTGAGTCAGATCTTAGCCCTGAAGAGCATTAAGCGAAACTAATAGTAGGTTCGTCTGGCTCATTAGATTTATCTTATATATATATATATATATATATATATATATATAGAGAGAGAGAGAGAGAGAGAGAGAGAGAGATAAATTTACAAGTTTTTTTTCTACTGAAAGTGATACTAGTCGCAAATTCTGTTTATTTGTTGATGATAATATTGTTGTTACAATAATTATATTGACATAATTTCTGTTATTTTAGTATTAATTGTTTTTAATGTTATTAAGTGGCAGAGTCGGCGGCGGCGGCGGTGATGGTGGTGGTGGTCTTTACGGAGATAAAGGTTATACAATAACTCGGAGGTGAAGCAAGTGTAAACAGAGAGATGTGATATATAAATGATAGAGAGGGGTTCGGGACTGATCGGGATCCGGTGGGTGGGGTAAAATGCTTGATTGAAAAAGAGAGAGTGAATTTGTACAGAGGGGAAAGGAGAGAAGAGAAGAAATAAGAAGAAGAAAAAAGGAAATAGTGGTGGGTAAGGGGGGCTTAGGGGTGGGGCGACCAATAAGCGAGAGAAAAAAAGATAGGGGGAGGAGAGATTCGATTAAATGTATGAATGAATACATGAATGAAATGGGAGGGACACGAACGAAGCGAGGGAGGGAGGGAAGGGATGGCTGGATGTAGGGGGGGTCAGACGTAAGCGAGACACTGGGGCAAATAGGCTGAAGAAGAAGAAGAAGAAGAAGAAGAAGAAGAAGAAGAAGAAGAAGAAGAAGGAAGAGAGACAAAGAAGAAGAAGAAGATGAATGGAAGAGAGAAAAGAAGAAGAAGAAGAAAAAGAAAGAAGAAGAAGAGAAGAAGAAGAAAAAAAAGAAGAAGAAGAAGAAGAAGAAGAAGAAGAAGAAAAGAAGAAGAAGAAACGAGTTGCCGTGACGAAGCGACAAAACAGCTGCCATTCTTCAAGATAAATCTAACTTCTTCATTTTTTTCCTTTTCTTTCTTTCTTTCTTTCTTTCTTTCTTTCTTTCTTTCTTTGTCCTTTCTTTCTTTCTTTCTTTCTTTCTTTCTTTCCTTCGTTTGCCCTTTCTTTCCTTTTTCTTTCAATGTTACTCTATTCGCTCCTATTTCTTTTTTTTTTTTCATCATTTTTCATTTTTCTTTCTTTCTTCTTTTTTTTCTTTTATTAATTCCAGTCTAGTTCTTTCAAATTTGTCACTTTCTTTTTAACCTTTCGTTTCTCTTGTCAATTAACTTTCTTTCTTTCTAGTTCCCTCCCTCTCTCTCTCCTCTCTCTCTCTCTATATATATATATATATATATATATATATATATATATATATATAGCTATTTCATCTCTTACCTTATTTTCTGGTAATTTTCTCTTATTCTCTTAGTCTATCTGTCTATCAATCTACACCCTCTTTCCATCTCTCCATTACTCGTTTTTTTCTTCCACCCTACTTCCATTTTCTCCCCAAATCGTTACACTCTCTCTCTCTCTCTCTCTCTCTCTCTCTCTCTCTCTCTCTCTCTCTCTCTCTCTCTCTCTCTCTCTCTTCGCTTTTCATCCGCTTTCTCTCCCCCTCTCTCTTTTCGTCCAGCCATTACCCCCCATCCCCCTATTTCATACCCGCCTCCTTTCACGATACTTCTTCATTACACTTTCCACCAATAGCATTGCCTTTTATCTCTCTCCTTTTTTTTACTCTCCTTTTTACTCTCCCTCCCCCTCTCTCTCTCTCTCTCTCTCTCTCTCTCTCTCTCTCTCTCTCTCTCTCTCTCTCTCTCTCTCTCCTATTATTATTGTTATAATTTACTACCCTTCTCTCTCTGTCTCTGGTTCTCTTACTACTCCTTCTGCCCCTCCTCCTTCTTCCTCCTTCTCCTCCTCCTGCTCCTTGTTCCTCCTTTTAAAAAATTCATGAAGCAAGAATGAAGTGCACAGTCGCTTAATCTACTCCCGGATGTCCTGCCAATTTCCGAATTGAAAAAGAGCACCGCTCTCTATTGGCTTCGAAGCCAGCGTCTGTGTGACGTAGGCAGGTGATGGCGACGTCCTGTGCGGGCCACGTGCGTTGCTACGGTGACTAGATAAGCCTTGCCCACCGTGTCATGCCCGGTAGACAGACGGCGAGCTGACTGTCGAACGATCGACCCCCCTAAACAAAATAACAACAACAACAACAACAACAAAAAAACACTCGCTACACTTGGTTCTATATATACACGGTTGTGTTTCTACTTGGCTTGCGGTTTGAGATTTCTTTAATCAAAATTTATAAGAGAACACACTAAGGTACTGTGGACCCTCAAATATCTACCTTTTTTTTTCTGTGTCCTTTTTTGTGCCCTTTTTTTTTAAGAGACTTTTGGATAGTTCTTTAACTTTTCCGAATGTTAACTTTTATTATATCGACATTCAATATAAAAGCGTTTTTTTTTTTTTTGTCTTTTTTATTGTTTTTTTTTTTTTTGTTTTTTTGTTTTTTTTAATGTTTCTACGCAAAGTAATTATTTTAATTAATAGATTAATAGGCACAAATATCTCCGGGATTATTGGAACCTCTTTTCCCGAACTTTGTGTAAATGTGAGTGTACTACACTGCTGCATCATTACGAGTGAATTCGATTCGCACTGGGTGCCTCATAATCATGGCTTTGTACCACAACTAAGTTTTTGTATATTTTATAGTTTTCTACGATATTGTATCCCCAATACAAATTCACACACTTACTTAATAGTTTCGTATTTATTCATTCAATTATCTATTTATTTATCTATCTATTCATTCATTCATTCAAGTATTCATTATTTATCCTAGGAGTCAAATGAGCTCCTTCGTTATGTATATTTATAAATATAAACTCAAATGAACATACATAAATATATATATGCATAAAGTTCTTATATATATATATATATATATGTATATATATATATATATATATATATATATGTATATATATATATATATATATATATATATATATATATATATATGTATATATATATATATATATACATACATATAATATATATATATATATATATATATATATATATATATATATATATATATATATATATATATATATATATATATATATGAGAAATATAAATAATAAAAGTTTACATAAAATTTATCGATGCAAATATAAAACATAAGAAATCTTATAATTATGGACACTAGAACTCCGTTTTACGTGATATATATATATATATATATATATATATATATATATATATATATATATATATATATATATATATATATATATGGGATATGTGTATGAACTCGGAAATACGCATAGTTATACAATTTTCTATGTTTTTCTTTCTTGATTAGAGTTTTCTACTATGTATATGTATGTATGCATACATGTTTGAATGTATGTGTGTATGCATGTATGTATGTATGCATGTATGTATGTATATGCTTTTGATTTTCTTTCTTTTTTCGTTTTCTATGTAGATAAATCAATAAGTCGGAGAATATTTATGCAAAAAAATTAAATGCAAAGAAAATAAAAAGATGCTAAATGAACCCTTATTTTATACAACGTTTATTTTTCAACATAATATCCTCCCTTTTAAATTGGCTTCATAATTGAATGATGAATATTATCCACACTGATCAAACATTAGACAAAAAACAAATTCCAATCATAATTCTGCGAGTCAGATTTATTGATTTATCGTCTCAGATTTTTGTTTTTTGTTGTTTTTTTTTGTTTGTTTCTGTTGTTTTTATGTTTTTGTTGTTGCATATTACTATTTTTTATTTTAATCATTAATTACACAAATACGTTCTTAAATTTAACAAGTGCATATACAATTCTACATAGTCTTTTTATCCATTTGATAATTATTATTATTATTATTATTATTATTATTATTATTATTATTATTATGAGAGTTTTTCACACCGGTGTTAGTTGATGGTATTTCACTGGAGTCCAAATGACAACAAGCCTCCTAAGGTCTCCAGGACTTTTCCGAGTATTCTGGCCGATTGTAGCGATGCAGTGGTCTGGATGGTCTAAATTCTTCCTCTAATTTCCAGTTCCTCCAGTCTTTTTTCCAATGTTTTTGGGACTGGTCCAAGTGCATTAGTTACAATTGGTATCACTTTGATCCTCATATTTCACAGCTTTTTAAATTCTCTGGCAAGGTCCAGTTATTTGTCTATTCGTTTTCCTTCATCTTCACCCTGTGATCTGATGGAACTACAAAATCTACTAGTTGACAAGTTCTCTTTTTTTTTCTTTTTTTTTCTTTTTTTTTTTTTGGTTAACCAATACTAGTTCTGGTCTCCGGCCTGGGATAAGGTGATCCGTCTTTATCTCGAAGTCCCAGATAATTTTATGCGTTTCATTCTCAAGAACAGATTCTGGTTTGTGCATATACCATTTTGTTATATGGTCAAAATACAGTTTTTTGCATAATTCCCACTGGATCACATTATTATTATTATTATTATTATTATTATTATTATTAGTCCTTACCAGTTTTTCACACCAGTGTTATCTGGTGTTTTTTTTTCACTGGAGTCTCCGGTTTTACCTAGCTCTCGTAATAATAATAATAATAATAATAATAATAATAATAATAATAATAATAATGGTGTAGAGTATATTTGTGACGATTAGAAAATAAGACGAATAATTCAATATTCAGTGCGAATGCAGACCCCAAAATAGCAATCAGTTTTGAAAACAACTTGAATTTGCAATTGCATTTTAATCTTGAAATATTGCTCAACTAAACATCTCGCTATGAGGTGTCTTTTTATTTTAAAAAAATGCATATATAGGAGCATAGCGGGAAATTACACACACACACACACACACACACATATATATATATATTTGGAGGATATGTGCTTAATTGAAGTTATACCTAATTTTGAAAATTAATTAGTTAATGATTAATGAATTTAGGCGGGTATATATGTTCAAAATTCATTAATTATTAACTAATTAATTTTCAAAATTAAGTATGTCTTCAATTAAGCACATATCCTCCAAGAATTGTCGGCTAAAAGCCATATCAAACAAACACATTGTTTGTTTACTTACTCTCATATATATATATCTTTTTATAATGGAGATTGTGGGTTTGTCTGTCTGTAACCGAAACTATATTACTATACAAGTCACAATTCCGTTAGTTATTTACATCATATTCTCCGTGATTTTATTTTTATTTAAACCTCAATTATTAATAAAATTGTTTTACATTACTTACACTGTTGACCATATCTACATACTAATAACATGCAATTGTATTTATATATACAACAAAATAGAGGTTTACAGTGTGAATGGGAAGGCTAATTTGCATATTGATCTTAAAAAATTGATTTTAATAAATATATGCTTAGTATTATGATTTCTAATTGTTTGGTTTTCTTATTGAATATGAGCAAAAATCTCTTCAATAAATCTTAAAAGAAATCCCTAAACAAGAAGAAATAACTGTAATATTATTCTTTAGTTCATATTTTAACTAAACAGTTTAATTAGGAAAATTTACCAATGAAAGACGGGAGTAACGGAAAATGATGGAAGAGTTAGTTTCAAAGTTGTTCTATTTTTCAATCATACCCCCTCTGTTCAAAATCTTTTTATCTACATTCTTATTCAGTTTCATTAGCCTTTCTAATTTAATATCATATTTTATTATAAAATTTAACTAAAATACTTGCACCCGGAGGGTGCATATATTTGCTAGTATATATAATATCCAATAGTCCAGATGAATTGGGAATTATTCTATTAGGAATTTTCCGTATATCCACAATGCTTGCCCATATAGATACACACCTATCGATATATATGAGGATTCTATAATGTTCCCATAAGACCTCAATATAAGAACACACACACACACACACACACACAACACCCCCGGCACTCCCAAAGCCGCATCTACACCATATATATATATATATATATATATATATATATATATATATAGAGAGAGAGAGAGAGAGAGAGAGATTCAGAATGTTGCAATTTTATTTACTGTAAGACAAACAGGAATATTTTATATATGCTATTTTTTTTTTTAATTATTCTCGACTAGTTTCGACCTTATGTCATCATCAGAAAAAATTCTTGTATAAGAAATTGAATTTGGAAAGTTTTATTAAAAAAAGTTTTCAAAGCGTTTGACAAACCCAAAAAATGTACTGTTAAATGCGACAAGTCCATTTGTTCAGTGAAAACCATATCCTGGTTAAATTCGTGTGAATTGTGTTTTTATTTTGTTAGTTTATATATACCTGGTGAATTTTTGAAAGCTGTATATATATATAATATAATATATATATATATATATATATATATATATATTGGGGTTTTTTTAAGCCTAGGAAAATAAACATGAAAAGAATTAGGATTTATAAATCCCCTTCCCAGCTGGATACTTAAGGAATGACAATAATAAAAAAAAATCATTTAAACTAAGTCATACGGGAAATATTTATGATATATATCTTATTATAATGGAGATTGTGGGTTTGTCTGTCTGTAACCGAAACTATATTACTATACAAGTCACAATTCCTTTATTTATTTACATCATATTCTCCATGATTTTATTTTTATCTAAACCTCAATTATTAATAAAATTGTTTTACATTACTTACACTGTTAACCATATCTACATACTTATAGCATGCAATTATATTTATATGTACAACAAAATAGCGGTTTACAGTGTAAATGGGAAGGCTAATTTGCATATTCATATTAAAAATGTGATTTTAATAAATATGTGCTTAGTATTATTGATTTCTAACTGTTTGGTTTTATTATAATGAATATAAGCAAACATTTCTTCAATGAATCTTAAATGAAATCCGTTAACAAGAAAAAAATAACTGTCATTTTATTCTTCACTTCCTCTTTTAACTAAATACTTAAATTAGAAAAAATAACAATGAAAGACAAGAGTGATGGAAGAGTATGTTTCAGTTGTTCTATTTTTCGATTATACCACCCTCTGTTTCAAATATTTTATCTGCATTCTTATTTAGTTTCATTAGCCTTTCTAATTTAATATAATATATTATTACATTAAAACTTAAATACTTGCATCCGGAGGGTGCATATATTTGCTAGTATAATTTAATATACTTAAAGATGATTTTTTTAAATGTTTGAAAAGATTAAGACATCATAGAATTTTTTTTTTAATTTATAAGATAATTAAAAGAACAAAAAATTATTGTTATTACTTAAGGAAAATTTTGGTTACATATGTTTATAGATGTATATCAGTATTTTATAATTTGATTGAAGCATTGCATAAAGTATGTTATATTTTATTTATTTATCTTATTTATTTAGTATTTTTTACTCTTTTATTTTAAGTGCAATAAACTTCAAAATTAAATGAAATAAAATCAACAATATATATATATATATATATATATATATATATATATATATATATATATATATATATATATTATATATATACATATATACATATTCATATTATATAATATTACATATATATATATATATATATATATATATATATATATTCATATTATATAATATTACAGATATATACACATTCATATTTATAATATTACATATATATATTTATATTGTATTATACTATATATATACATATATATATTTATATTATATTATATATATATACATATGTATATTATATTATATATATATATATATATCATATTATACACACACACACTCACAAACGCACACATACCACACACACACACACACACATATATATATATATATATATATATATATATATATATATATATATATACTTCATTTTCTCCCTTGCTGATTTTTGTTTACGATTTAATTTTTCGTATCTTTTTGTTTCTAATGAATTATTCGTATGAATAAATACAGAAAAAAAGACACC
>CM042153.1:24517031-24534531 GCA_023376005.1 Doryteuthis pealeii
ATATATATATATATATATATATATATATATATATATATATATATGCACTACTAATTTATAATATTCATTAGTTTAATCGATAAAAAAAGAAAAAGAAACGAGAAGCAAATGATGTATATCACAATCTTCATTAGCCATGAAAATTAATTAAATTTTAATGTAAGATTATATTGAAATATTTTGTGTTTTTGCATATTAAAATAAAATAGAAATTGACATAAATAATATGCATTAGATATTCTCTCATGGCGAAAGGCTGCCTGATACATAATTACTATTTTTAAATAAATCCCATGGTTTTGGCAATACACTATCTGATGCCAGACCGGGGAAACTCGTTAATGAAAGAAAAATATTCTTAAAAAATGACCATCAAATAACGAAGTAAAGACATCTTAATACTCGTGTTCTTTAATTGTACGACCGTTATCATCTTGCAATACCCTCTGATGTTGCTTATCCTCCGAATTCTTATTTATAATGAATTTTGTTACCTCAGCTAAATAATGGTCCATTCCGTTTTTATTATAAGGAAAGAAAAGGAAGAAAAGGGACATGCTACTCAAAAAGAATATAACAAAAAGAAAGAAAGAAAGAAAGATAGAGAGTAAGGGAAAGATAGAGAGAGGGGATGAGCGCACGGAAGCGATAACGCTAATCTGTTTCAGTCGAACATAATGAAAAGATGAAAAGAAGGAAAGAAAGAAAAAATAGTGAGAGAGAGTTAAATCAAGATTATTATACTTTTCACATATTGAACTATTTGGCTATAGCTCTAAAGTAAACGTATCAAACGTTGTGATAATTAAATCATCATACTGTGGTATGTCCACAGGTCCTGCTAGTTTATGATATTCGAACAACTGATATGATCTTTGTTGACGAAGGCCGGAGAATGTACCGATCGAAACGTTTTAAGAAACAACCTGATAAAGAAGGAAATCAATTCTTCGAACAAATCTATAAATGAAATTATTATTATTATTATTATTATTATTATTATTATTATTATTATTAGATTTTTACACCAGCATAAGCTGATGGTCTTTCACTAGTGTTTGAGTGGCGACAAGTCTCCTCAGGTATCCAGGACTCTCCTGAGTATTCCAGCTGATTTCAACAATGCTGTAGTCTGGATGGTCTCCAATTTTTCTTCTGATTTCCAGTTCTTCTAGTCTTTTTTTCTAAGCTTTTGGAGACCGTTCCAAGTGCCCCAACTACTATTGGTATCACTTTCACCCTCATATTCCCCAATTTTTTTCAATTCTCTAGCAAGGTCTAGGTATTATTATTATTATTATTATTATTATTATTATTATTATTATTATTATTCACTAATGTACACGGAATAATATACGTAATAGTCACAACGTTTCGGCCGATGTGACCTCCGGCCTTTTTTATTTGTCTTTCTTAATCGGTAACCATTGGGAAATATTAGTGACTACGACAAACAACCGAAGAAGGCCGGAGGGTACACGGCTGAAACATTGACTATAATAACAACCAGTATGAAAATTCTAGTCATACATTAGTTAATATCGATTAATTACTACATCGAACTTTAAAATAGTTTATTTCCTTTTCTTTTCTTTTCTTTTCTTTTCACCCTTTTTTCCCCTTAGAGAAAAAAGTTTTATAGCTTTTAGAATTTGTCAGATTACTAATAGTATCATTTTTAATTAACGAATTATTGGATACTAGGAAGACCTGTAGATATACCACAGTATAAGAATTCAATTATTAATTATGTTTACTTAAGAGCTATTGCTAAATAGTTCAATATGTAAAAAAAGTATAATAATCTTGATTTAACTCTCTCGCTCTTTTTTCTTTCTTTCCTTCTTTTCATCTTTTCTTTATTTTCGATTTAAACAGATTAGCATTATCACTTCCGTGCGCTCACCTCCGCTCTCTATATTTCCCCATCGCTCTCCTTTTCCTAATGATTAAAACGGAATGGTCCATTATTTAGCTGGGGTGACGGCATATAATCAGAATTTACATTTTTGTATTACATCTTGGACGATTTGGACGGTCTCATTTTTTTACCAGAGGGTGTTGCAAGATGATAACGGTTGGAATATATAATATATAGATAGATGACTAACAAATCCCTTACTAAGAAATTTTCTCAATAACCATAGGTTAGTAGCAATCTATAAAGGCGCTTGTTGCATAACGGTTATCGTCCAAGGAAATGGATTCGACTATCCGAGTTCAAATTCTGAGTGAGGATGTTTGCATTTTCACATAATTAGAATTAAAATAAGTGGAATAGATCACTAATTAGGACTGAGCCTATTCTAATAGTGAGCCTATTCTAATAGCAGATATTTAACAGGTTTAAATTTATAGTTTTCCTTCTCCTATGGTTGCCTAACCAAGGTTAAAGAACCCAGTCTGCCCTACTATTTACCCATAGCTGGAGGGAGAGTAGTTGGATTCATATCTTTCCCAGTGGTATTAGCGCTATGTGAACAGTAGCTTCGTCCAGGATTTGAACTCGGATAGACGAGTCCATTTTCTACGACTCTAACCATTACACCACCCACCTCCAACATACTCTTGGGAAAGGTGTAAATCTAACTATCCTCCCCCTTACAGTAGGGTAGGCTTGGTGTGGCAACTGGTTGAGGAGTGGGGATACTTGGAATTTAAACCAGTTATAGACATGGAGAGGGATGTGCTATTTGTGTTCAAGCACGCTACATGAGTAGTGACCCTTCCCCAAATAAACCAGAATACGGAACCTGTGAAAAAAATAATAATTTAAATCCCCAGATGTCTGCCTACAATCAAAGACTACATTGTATGGCTACCAGGCCTTTACTCAGTATAGTCTTGTTGCATAATCATCAATCTATGGAATTAATTTTCTAGTTCTTCCTATTATCGAAGTGGTAGTACCTGTTAGGGTCCCATCTATGGGTTAAATAAAACAAAATGCGTTTAAAACAAATTTGAGTACTAAATGAATAAAACAAAAACGTCATCGGCATAAAATGACCCAACCAGGGTTGACATGCCGTAAAATCAAAACCACCAACCAACCAACTTCTTATTATGTCTGAATTTCAACCGTATAAAATCATATATCATGAGTAATTCAACGTCATATTTTATAAAAAGGAGTTGTTTTTGTTTTTGATTTTAGTTCGACCTATACACGAGTAATAGGGCCAGGTTAGCTCAGTCGGTAGAGCGTTCAGCTAGAAACCACAAGGTTCCTTGTTCGATACGACCCTCGCCAACTCAGCGTATGAGTAGCGCATGATCTGTGCGGTAAAGTAAGGAGCTGATGTGGAGCTCCACCTCAGATGCTAAAATAATTTCCTTGGTCTAGCGCTAGTGAAAAGGGGATAAACTCCCTCGCTGTCTGGCTCATGCCGACATTAGGCTTTACTTTTTACTTTATACACGAGTATAAACGGTATTAAGACACTTATGTCAAGGAGAGAAAATATTCCTGGTATTTTCAATTTAAACAAGATCTATAGGCACCCCCCCATAAACACACGCGCGGCGCGCACACACACACATACACACACATACACACACACACACACACACACATAAAATTGCATCTTAGTATATAAAAATAGGGCCGGTTTAGCTCAGTCGGTAGAGCATCTGCCTCGGAAGCACAAGATTCCGTGTTAGATGCCGTTACTCGCCAACTCAGCGCATGAGTAGCACAGCTTGTATCTGTGCGGTAAATTGGTGAGCTCCGCCTCAGACAAAAAACAATCTCCCTGTCTAGCGCTAGTGAAAAGGGTATAGACTTCCTAGCTTTACTTTTTTACTTAATAATCTATATCTCATTAATTTACTTACAGAGGTGAGTTTTATTGCATCTAAAATGTGTCAAACTTATTTTAACAGTTTATATATATATATATTGGAGGATATGTGCTTAATTGAAGTCATACCTAATTTTTAAAAATTAATTAGTTAATAATTAATGAATTTAGGCGGGTATTAACTAATTAATTTTCAAAAATTAGGTATGACTTCAATTAAGCATATATCCTCCAAAAATTGTCGGCTAAAAGCCATATCAAATAAACACAGTGTTTATTTACGTACTCTTATATATATATATATATATATATATATATATATATATATATATATATATATATATACGGTTTTGACGAGGAAGATGAGAGTATTTTCTAAGGTTGTTTTTAAAAATTAGTTTATCATGCGAGACGACAGTTTAGGACTTTTCCCGGAATATCTAAGTGCCAAGGGTGAAAAAAATTGAAACAGCCTTGCAAAAGAAAATTTAAAAGAAACCTAAGTTTTTTTTATTTTTAAAACTAGAAGCGACTACCCGGCTAAGAGTAGAAAAGATGAAGCAACAAAAAAGGATGGCTAGATTGGAAATCTTAAAATAATTACCAATAAAAAAAAGTTCGTTTATACTCGTGTATAGGTCGACATTTCTTTTATCATTAATTCATATGTACTTACCCAACCCCTTCGCCCGAACAGGATTTGACACAAGGCCAATTTCTAAGCGGAGTTCAACAGGTTTAAATTCAGAGTTTTCCTTTTCTCATGTTAAAGAGTTCAGTCTATCCTGCTATTTACCCACAGCTGGAGGGAGAATAGTTGGATGCATACTTTTCCGACGGATATTAGTGCTTTGTGAAATGCAAACAACCTCAGCCAGGATTTAAACTCAGGTCGCCTTGTCTATTTCCTATAACGGTAATCATTACACCAAGAGCACCTCATTAATTTATAAAATTAATTTTTGAAGTTTTGCTCCTTGTCCTTCTCATTATGTTTGAATTTCAACCTTACAAAAGTATTACTCGTGTATAGGTCGACCCATAATTTATGGTCACAAAATCGTTAATCTATAGAATTAATTTTTGAGTCGGAAGGTTGTGCCTAGTCCTTACTATCATGTTTGAATATATATATATATATATATATATATATATATATATATATACACAGACACAGTGTTTCGGCGTATCACGTCACTTCATATATATATATATAATTACGGAATTTCAATGCTGTAGAGTTTGTTGATAAATTAAATCCAATGATATCCATTTTGATTGTATAATATTCCACGATAAATCATGAAATACTGGTATATTAACTTTAGAATAAAATTTACTTTTCATAAAATAAATTGCTACAGGCATAATTATTAATGACCGTTATTGTACACACACACTCACACACACACATACATATATAGATAGATAGATAGATAGATAGATATTAATTGAAAAGAAGTATATCTCAGTTTAACTAAGTAATTCCATTGATTTAGTGAAGCAATGGGTAGGGGCCTGATGAAATAATTTGGATGAAAATCATGGTAGACCCTTAACTCTTTTCCTCTACTACTATTAAATTATCATTATAGCTTTATGTTTTTAATATATTGAGCACTTTTGCATAATTTACTAGTGTCACTGTAACGGATAGGTTAAAGCGGCAAATGGATACTATATATATATATATATATATATATATATGATTGTGGAATTTTCATGCCGTAAAGTTTGGTAATTAATTATATCCAACGATATCCATTTTAATTGCATAATATTCCACAAAAATATGTATAAAGATCAGGAAATATAAGTGAATAAATATATATATATATATATATATATATATATATATATATATATATGTGTGTGTGTGTGTGTGTGTGTGTGTGTGTGTGTGTGTGCATTTATGTTTGTGTGTAAGGTCCTTCCTTGTCTTCTTAGTTTTTCCGAGAATTTTTCCTTAAAAGTTCATTATGATCATGCTTGCTCCAAGAACTTTACGCATACATGTGTGTGTGTGTGTGTGTGTGTGTGTGTCTGTGTGTGTGCGCGTGCATGTGTATGTGTGTGTGTGTGTGCACGCACGCATCTATGTGTGTGTGTGTGAGAGTGTGTGTAGAAAATTCCATTTACACTTGAGACATAAACTTATACATAAACCTGACCCTTATCCTCTTAGACGAAAAGGGTAGACACTCACGTTAGTTTTTTTTTTTTTTTAAACTGAACATGTCCAGTCTGAAGAGGGTAGATTCCCCTGGGCAGCAGCTGCTCCTCTACGTTTAAGGGGTAAGGTTCAGGGTTTATTTTCCGATGTGTTAGGCGCACTTTTAATCGGGAATGCCGAAGAGTCTGGAACAATTTTTGAGGCTGTCCATCCGCGAGGATCACTTCCTGGAGGGTCACAATGTAAAATAGACATTGTTTCACAACTCCCGACCGTGAGAGAGGGTCTTTGTATGTGTATATGTGTATGTGTGTGAAGGGTGTATGTGTGTATGTGTGTGAAGGGTCTATGTGTATGTGTCTGTGTCGATGTGTTTGTATGTATGTATATATGTACAGTTGTTCAGTCCGCCGACACTATACCTGATACACATAAACATGCACACACGCGTACACATACATGCATATTACTACTGTAAACTGTTCATGTTCCTGACACTAATACATTATTCTGTGTACTTGACATGAGACTTTGATGAGTTGTGGTGCACCTGAGCACTGTACAAAATAAATTTAATTATATATATATATATATATATATATATATATATATATATAGATGAACAACTGTGATAAGACAAATAGGAATATTTCTTTTGTATTATTTATTTTTTCTCAAAAAGTTTCGACCTTAGATGATCGTCAGATGAAAGGTTTTTGTGAAGGAAAGTTGTGTAGAAAGCTTTAAAAAAATTTTTTTTTTGAATGTTAATATACCATGAGAGAAATGACGAAAAATGAACTGTGACTTAGAATATCCATTCATTGAGGGGAAATTATTTTCTGATATCCAAGTGTCTTCAACAAACCTTTATATGATGACACACATGCGCGCACACGCACACACATGCACACACACACATATGTGAAAGTGCATGTGAGCGCGCGCACGCACGCGCGCGTGTGTGTGTGTGTGATCTCTCTTGTAAACTAGTTTTATTAAAGACGCAAAAATGTATTACTATGTTTGTTTTTGTTTTTTTTCTGATTTTCTTCTGTCTTTGAAAAATCTACAATATATATGAGTTTCTTTTGCGTGCACATACACATGCATACAATCTCTCTCTCTCTCTCTCTCTCTCTCTCTCTCTCTCTCTCTCTCTCTCTCTCTCTCTCTCTCTCTATCTCTCTCTCTCTCTCTCTCACACACACACACACACACACATACAGACCCGCGCGTTCATACATACACCCCCACACACGTGTGTGTGTGTGTGTGTGTGTGTGTCATCAATATCATAAGAAAATTGTATAAAAGTCAACTTTGAGTAGTAGTAGTAGTAGTAGTAGTAGTAGTAGTAGTAGTTTTTAAAATTTCATTTTTTGAAGAGAAATTGTTGAAAAAAAATATTATCAAAAGATACAAAATCAAAGGATATTTTCTAAGTGATGTGTTTTCGAACCAAGTGCACCAACCGAAAAATGAGGCGATTAAAATGATTTCCAGTCCGTAAAAAAATGTAGTTAAAAAACACGAAATATTTTCGATGATACTGAAAAATATTTTTACTTTATTAATCAAATGGACAACTTTTAAACATTTTTCTCTGTTACTTTATATATATATATATATATATATATATATATATATATATATGTGTGTGTGTGTGTGTGTGTGTGTGTGTTAGTTTTGCATATATTCAATTGAATGGAAACTTAATATATACAAAAACAAACATACATTTCTTTATTAATATATTGTTCTATCACAGATATTGAGCACTCTTCATAATAATACTGCTTACTACTGTCTATCAAGTGAGATAGTGTTAACCATACACTGTGGTAATATATATATATATATATATATATATATATATATATATATATATATATATATGTATATATGTATGTATATGTGTGTATATATGTATATTTAGAGAAAGGCGTTTTAAATGGCTTTTACTATAAAAATACATTCAATATCAGGGGGAAAATGAATAGTTATTACTCAGGAATAAATGCAAGCATTACTGATCTATAATAGAAATTAAACGTTAATGATTTTAATGCAAAAATAGTAAATAATTTGGCTAAAGAAATTCTATGGAAATAAAGTACGTGCTACTTTTTAACTATAAATAACGTCGAAAATGAAATAGAATATTTGCTACAAATGATTTCGTAACCAATAAAACTTAATATATTTATTTTTATTGAAGAAAGGAAAGTAGATTTTCCGAATGATATTGCAAATTTTGTTAAAGAAGTGCATTACATTGCAAATAATTTTGTTAAAGAAGTGCATTGTAATAATTTTACTAAAGAAATACATTGCAACAATTTTGTTAAAGAAGTGCATGGCAAATAATTTTTAAAGAAATACATTGCAAATAATTTTGTTAAAGAAGTGCATTGTAAAAATTTTACTAAAGAAATACATTACAAATAATTTTTAAAGAAGTGTATTGCAATAATTTTACTAAAGAAATACATTGCAAATAATTTTGTTAAAGAAGTGCATTGCAAATAATTTTACTAAAGAAATACATTACAATAATTTTGTAAAGAAGTGCATTATAAACAATTTTACTAAAGAAATGCATAGCAAATATCTTTACTAAAGAATACATTGCAAATAATTTTACTAAAGAAATACATTGCAAATATCTTTACTAATAATTGCAAATAATTTTGTTAAAGAAGTGCGTTACAAATAATTTTGTTAAATAAGTGCATTGTCTAAAGAAATATTGCAAAAATTTTGCTATAATATTACAAATGATTTTACTAAAGTAATTCATTGCAAATAATTTTACTAAAGAAATATATTATAAATAAGTTTACTAAAGAAAGCATTGCAAATAATTCTACTAAAGAAATTCCATTGCAATAATGTTATTGGGTGTCTTTCACAACTTATATTTAATAAAGTCGTCGGGGTGGCATAAAGTCTGTATCAACCAGACAGCGAGGAGTCTATCCCCTTTTCACTAGCGCTAGACCAAGGATATTGTTTTAGCGTCTGAGGTGAAGTGCCACACCTACCATCAGCTCCTCACTTTACCGCACAGATCCCTGACTTACTTATACCCAGAAACTTGTAGTTCCCAGTCGAACGCTCTAGCTAATGTCAATTATTTTATTAGTTTTGATTGATTGATTATTTCATTCATTCATTCATTTTAACGATTTATCGAATATTAATGATAATTAATTTCAAGTAATTAATTCAATTTAATAATAGCCATTTGTTTATATACGGCTGTATAATTTCAAGTAAGTAATAATAATAATCATTAGTAAACAGTTTAGTTTCAAGTAACTATTCTTAATACAAAAAATTTACAGGCATCAAGTATTCTATCAAATACGAATGATTTTTAAACAGATCTATTTGACCACATATATATATATATATATACCAACCCCCTCCGCACGACACAAGGTGAATTTAAGCGGAGTTTAACATGTTTGAATTCAGAGTTTCCCTTCTCCTAGACTGGTTACCTAGCCATGGTTAAAGTGCCCAGTCTAACGCTACTATCTAACCATGAAGGGAAAGTAGTTAGACTCATACCGTTCCCTTTTGGAAAAGGTATGAGTCTTGCTATGTGAAATTCAAACAACCCCGTCCATGATTTGAACTCGTGTTGACAAGTTCATTTCCTACGACTCTAGCCACTACACCACTCTCTTCCTCCATGTATGGACTCTAACAGGTACTACTAACAGGCTAGGTTAAAGTAGTCCAGGGAGTATTTACTGGTTTTAATAGAAATATACTGTTTTTTTTACTATAAAAATGCAGTTCTGATCAATCGATGGACATGTCAATCCCTAGCACCTATATGATTATCCCAACCCTATTGCCCTTATGGCAAGCCCCAACCCTTTTTATCACATGGGTGCTAGAAGGTGGCAGCTGAGGGTCTACATGTCCTGGGAATGACGTTAAACTCTATCTGATGGTGAGGTTTCAGTTCTATAGGTGTGGGAAATGTGGAGCACCCCATCATCACCATTGCTTCCTGGTCCACTCTGATCCGGAGTGCTAGTACCTGTTAGGGTCCCATCTATGGTTTAAATAGAAAAATGTGTTTATAAAAAAAAATTGAGTATCCATTAAGAATGAATTTATTTCAAAACTTTATCGGCATTAAATGACCCACCGAGGTTGATATGCCGTAAAACAAAACAAACAAACAAATTACAGAAATGCATTGACATATGTGTGTGAGGTGGGGGCAGTAATTAGCCGATATAATTTAGTGTAAGCGTTGCTTATAGAATTAGGGGCTGTTATAGAGAATGTTATTCGGCTGTTTTCCTATGAATACTACTCACTGACACGCCTATCTTTAAACACGTGCAATTATCATTTAATATTATAATATAGTAATAAACTAGCAGGACCTGTGGATATACCACAGTATGATAATTTAATTATTACAACCTTTGATGTACTTACTTGAGTGCTATAGTGAAATAGTACAATATGTACGAATTATAATAATCTTGATTTAACTCTCTCTTACTCTTTTTTTTTCTTTTCCCCTTTTCATCTTTTCATTATGTTTGATCGAAACAGATTAGTGTTATCCTTCCGCCCGCTCATCACCTCTCTATCTATCGTTCCCCTACTCTATCTTTCTTTATTTCTTTCTTTCTTTCTTATAATGTTTTTCTGTGTAGCATGTCTCCTTTTTTCTCTTCTTTCTTTATAATAAAAACAGAATAATTGTTTTCAGAATCTGGAACAAAAATGGTTTTGGTGTCGTTTATTTAAAGACATATCAACACCTCATGGGTTATTCAATGTCAACATTTGTTTAATTTTTAAATGTTTGGGGTTATGCTGTAGAGAAGAGATTTAAACCCCCCCCCCCCCGGAATAAAATGGACTGTTCTATTTGAACATAATGATTGAAGGCGTTAGTTTCGGGGAACTCGTCTTTCCAAGCGAAAGGCAGCTGGGCAAATAAATCGCGCAATCCCATGGGCACCCCCCCCCCTAGGCAATACGTGTCCCTCAATTTAAAGGGGCAGGGCTGGGTTTATTACCCGGTGCTTGAGGTGCCCTAAAAGGGGAATACCAAGGGGATCCAGGTACCACATTTCTGGTTCAGAGTAGACCTGGGAATAATGTCAACAGAGAGGTACTCCACACTCCCCAGAGCTTCAGAACTGGAACTGTGAGGCAGGGGCAAGTGGGGTGGAGCCTAACTAAATCTCAGATTAGGCGCCCTGGGCGGTAGATAATCCGTTAGTGATACTGTTATTTTACACCTTGCGAGTTTTTGATACCAGTTTTAATTGGTGGACTTTAATTGATTTTACATCAAGTCTCCTCAGGTGTCCAGGACTCTCCTAAGTATTCTAGCCGAACTTAACAATGCTGTTGTCTGGGTTCTCTGATTCTCAATTCATCCGGTCTCTTTTACAAACCCTGGGGACCGTTTCGAGGGCACCAACAATTATTGGTATCACTTTCGCCCCGATGTTCCACAGTTTGTTTTTTGGGTTTTTTTCAGTTCTCTGGCAAGATCTAAGTATTTGTGTATCAAGAGATTGTCGTGAATATTCGTGCCAATTGCGCGATATGATGATGATGATGATGATTCTTCGGCGTATTATCAACTTTCGCTTTAACGTAATTGTTTTTTTGTTTTGTTTTTTTGGGGGGTGCTTAATGGCATTATTTTGTGCTGCTATCAAAAGCAATCTATTCATGTGGAATATTATTTATATCAACCCTAATTTTCAGCATCTGCTTATGTTGTCTTTTCGGAAAACTTCCAATGACAGAAAATAAAATGGAAGCATCTGAATATGCGTTTCAATTTACTTAAGATTAAACATTTGGCTATATCGCTGGATCATATAAAATAATCACATATAGAGACATATGCAAGGGTGACGGTGTATCAACAATATGCACATTAGGGTAGGTCGATTTTTAACTTTTTTTTAAATATAAATTTCTCTCAAACAACGAAAGTTGTGTGTTGGTTTAATGAATACTGATACAAAAAACTAGATCTCTTACTTGCATCATTGTTTGAGGAAATAGCATCAAAGATCGTCTACTAAAATGCACCAAAATTCCTTGTTTTTGCAACATTTAGCCTAGAAATTGGTGAGAAAATTTAGGAATTTAATATCTAAAATAGAAACGAAATGAATAGAATATTATAACTAGAAATCAAATTTAAAATAGATAAAAATCACATTATCATATATCATATATCATATATCACACCTCGAATTGTATCACCAGTCTAGAACCCCTACCTCACTCAGAACATTACCCTCCAGGAGGCTGTATAGTATGGTAGGTTGATTGTTCACTTTTTTTAAAATATCAAATTCTCCCAATCAACAAAAGTTATTTGTTGGTTTAATGAATTCTGATACCAAAAATTAGATCTTTTACTTGCACCATTGTTTGAGGATATAGCATCAAAGATCGTCAAGTAAAATGCATTAAAAATCCTAGTTTTCGCAAGTTTTCACAGTGGTATACAGCTGGTTTGATTTCGGAGTTGTCTTTCTCCTAGACTGGCTGCATAATCAAGACTAAAAGAACCCAGTCCGCCCAAATATTTATTCATTTACTTTATACTCTCTCTGGTGATCGTGAAATATATAAACAAATGTATGAATTTAATAGTTTAAACATCATCTCTTTACGGCAACTGTCAAATGGCTGAGAGGTTAACGAATTGGGCGGACGAAAAGTCAGTCGGATTTTGCTCCTGGTCAAAGGTAGTTGTTGTGTCTAGCCACACGGAGGGGGCGTGAAACGCCGAAATACGGTGACTGTAGATGACTTAATATACTGAATACTGATACCAAAAATTAGATCTTTTACTTGCACCATTGTTTGAGGAAATAGCATCAAAGCTCATCTACTAAAATGCACCAAAAATCCTAGTTTTCGCAAAATTTAGACTAGAAATTGGTTAGAAAATATAGCAATTTCAATATATAAAACAGAAAAGGTTGTCATTTCAAATGAAATGAATAAAATATAACTAGAAATCAAATCGAAAATGTGTCCCCCCCCATCCCACCGACACCTTTTATATGCTGCTTTTTATGCTGCTTTTTACCTAATAATTAAGCTGTAACAGTGATAACATTTTAAAAAGAAATCCATTTCCTCAAACGAAGGTAAAGTTTTAAAGAAGAATATTTTCTTTTGTAACTATTTTTGTTAATTTGCAACTTTCGCCACATAAAAGACATTACAGTTTCAAAATTGACCTACCCTAATACACATACCATATGCACATATTGCACCCAGGTAAAAAAAAATCTGTATTGTCCTTCAGGTTAATGCATTTTTGTTTTCTGTCAGTATATTTTGCTTCATTGGTCGATTTCTAACGAATATCAACCTGTCTAGGGTTATTTTATGCCCGGAGGTAAGAGAAAGTTGTTTTTAAGAGTTATTTTCGCGTCGTTGTATGCTTGCTTTGTTTTACGATATATCAACCCTTTTCGGGTTATTTAATTCTGAATCAAGTCATTTTGATAAACAAAGAACTCGGTTGTTTACAGTAACTGCGATGTGACCACCCAATTAAGTATTGAACCATCATTATATGATACCAATATCCTATCTAATACAAATAACTTGTACACAGTTGTTTGGTTTCAAGTATTCCTATCTGTTGTAACTCGAGTATCAAAGAGAAACAATAGGAAGAAACACAATGAGTATTAAGAATAGGAGAAAGGGTTTACTAAGCAAAGTCCCTAGAGATCGTTGTTACTCTTCTCCGGGGTTTCACCACACACTATTTTTAGGAAAAACAGACGATTCCATCCTCATTATTTAGGTACTACATGACATTAGGGCCGGTTTAGCTCAGTCTGTAGAGCGTTCGGCTAAAAACTACAAGGTTCCTAGTTCGATACCGGTCCTCGCCAACTCAGCATATGAGTAGCACAGGGATCTGTGCGATAAAGTAAGGAGCTGATGGTAGATGTGGCGCTCCACCTCAGATGCTAAAACAATCTCCTTGGTCTAGCGCTATTGAAAAGGGGATAGACTCCCTCGCTGACTGGCTAATACCGACTTTAGGCCGCCCCGACGACTTTACTTTACTTTACATGACATTATCTAATACTTATAATTATATGGTTTCAAGTAATTATTTCTACTGAATGATAATGATTTGTTAGCACACAGTTACATGGTTTCAAGTAACTAATAGTAATAATTATCCTTAGTAAACAATTAACTATTCAAGTAACTATTCTTAATAATAACGATTTGCAGTTATATGGCATTAATAATTATTTGTATTTCAGGAATATCTAATGCCATTAGGTATTCCTACAAAATACAAATAATTTTTAAACAGATCTATTTGATCATAGATAGGACACTAACAGGTACTACCACTCAGGTTCTGAATGAGTAGAATGCAATTCAAATCATTCTCTCTCTCTCTCTCTCTCTCTCTCTCTCTCTCTCTCTCTCTCTCTCTCTCTCTCTCTCTCTCTCTCTCTCTCTCTGTCATTCTGTTAGTTCTAGCCCAAAGGGGCGCGAACCTAGAGGCGTGGCTAATAATTGTGGTCTCTTGAGAGGGCCCCTCTAATATTTAGTGACATTTTTTATTGTATAAATGCCAGTCGAAAGGCAGCAGATGAATTCCTATTTATAAAGATTTGGCTACCTGTGGTGGGGAGGCATCTTCAAATAGTTGCCTCCACCCTCCTTCCTGGGCAAAATCACTGGCCTTACTACTCAAAAAACAGATCCCAAATATACTGCGTTCTGGGTGTGACGTTAAACTGCATCTGATAATGAGGCTCCAGTTCTGGGACTCTGGGAAATGAGGAGTCATCAAATTATTTATATTAGATAAGAATACTTGATACCATATGACCATGTAAACAAATATTTGTAATTACGTTCATTTCATAAATAAATTTTCATAAATAAAATGAAATGAAAGATGTTTCAAAAGAAATACAACCAAAGCACACCTTATCCGCCTAATAAAAAGTCATTTTATCAAGATAATAATAATGTTGAATAATGTTAAACAGAAAGATCTTTTAAAGTAAAATTATTAATCAAAATATTAAATTTTATTTTAATATAAAATTGATAAGAAAAATAATAAATCTTATTTCTTTTATAAATGTTTAAAGAACCTTTTTTTTAATTACATTCGTGCTTGGATATTATCGTACCAAAATGATGCGTTATTACATATTTGATATTTAATAAGTTTTATTAAAACAGCACATGACCAGATTAAAGTGGGGACTAACAGCCTACCTAGAAAATTAGTATTAAAAGTGATTATTTAGATAGATAGATAGATAGATAGATAGATAGATAGATAGATAGGTGAGGAAAAAATAAAGAAAGAAAGAAAGAACTATATTCTCAATAATTTCACCAAATAGATATCTATAGAAAAAGAAAGATAAATAGAGTGATAGAGAAAGAAAGAAAATAACCAACACATTTTTTTAAATGAAAGAAAAATATATAAAAAAAGAAGAGAAGAAAGAATGAATGAAATGAAGAGAAAGAGAATTAAGATGAAAGAACTGCGAAAAGAAGAAAAATAAAGAGAAAATATAGAAAAAAAAAACGAGCAAATAAAGTAATATGAAAAGAAAGAAGAAAGAACTGTATTATTTTCTCAATAATTTCATAAATTAAATGTCTATAAAGAAAAACGACAAAAGATGAATATATATATATATATATATATATATATATATATATATATATATATATATATATATATATATATATATATATATATATATATATATATATATATATATATGATATATATATATATATATATATATATATATATATATTATGATATATATATATATATATATATATATATATATATATATATATATATATATGATATATATATATATATATATATATATATATATATATATATATATATATATATATATATATATATATATATATATATATATATATATATATATATATATATATATATATATATATATATATATATATATATATATATATATATATATATATATATATATATATATATATATATATGATATATATATATATATATATATATATATATATATATATATATATATATATATATATATATATATATATATATATATATATATATATATATATATATATATATATATATATATATATATATATATATATATATATATATATATATATATATATATATGATATATATATATATATATATATATATATATATATATATATATATATATATATATATATATATATATATATATATATATATATATATATATATACTATTTCCTCAATACAAACAACTGGACAAGGAATGAAAGAATTTTAAACTAGGCCAATTTTAAAAGTGCTGTGGTCTGGATAGTTTCGATTCTTCCTCTGATATCCAGTTCCCCCAGTCTCATATATTTCAGGCCGTTATTGACCATTCCGGGTGCGCCAATTACGATTAGTATTACCGTCTCCCTCATGTTCCGCAGCTTTCTTTTCGCTTTTTTTTTTTTTTTTTTTTTTTTTTTTTTTTTTTTTTTTCACTGTGTTGTTCACCGGATCGACAAAATCTACAACATGACAAGTTCTTGTATTCTGACCAGGATTGGGTGATCTGTTTGTATCTCAAAGTCCTCATTATTAATACAATTAGGACCTGTGGATTATACCACAGTATGATAATTCAATTATAACAACGTTTAATATGTTTACTTAAGAGCTATTGCTGAATAGTTCAATATATAAAAAGTATAATCGTGATTTAACTCTCTCTTTTACTCTTTTTTTTCCCTTTCTTTCCTTTTCCTTATATTGTTGTATTTTTCTGAGTAGTATGTCCCTTTTTTCCCTTTCTTTCTTTATAATAAAAACGGAATGGTCCATCATTTAGCTGAGGTGATGACACTCATAAGAAATAAGAATTCGGCGGATAAGCAACACAAGATAACAAGGATTTACATTTTAAAATTTTATCTTGGACAAATTTGGACGGTCTCATTTTTAACCAGAGGGTGTTGCAAGATGATAACGGTCGGAAGATTAAGATACAAGAGTATTAATATATAGATTAAGATTATCATCCCTCCCATTTTCCTTTTCAATTTTTTTAATAATTAAAAGTAAAAAAGACGATTTTTCTCCAAAAACTGCATTTAAAAACATTTCGTATTATCAATATCTCTAATTTATTTTTAATGAGGCTTGTTAATTTGTATTATTCGAATTATTCGGACTATCGTCCTCATCTTTATTGTTATCTACGTTAATGCAAAAATACAACGAAGGTTCCCGAGTCTTTGCAGAGTTCGAAAAGAAACAGCTGAAGAAGGCCGGAGAGCACATCGGCCGAAACCTTGTGTTATCAAGTATTTATTTACAGGACACCGTTCGAAGTTTTTTTTTTTTGTTTTGTTTTTTGCTTTTTTGTTTTGTTTGTTTTGTTTTTTTTTTTTTTTTTTTTTTTTTGCATTGGCAA
>CM042153.1:24542031-24547031 GCA_023376005.1 Doryteuthis pealeii
TCTCTCTCTCTCTCTCTCTCTCTCTCTCTCTCTCTCTCTCTCTCTCTCTACTCAGTATAATCTAACCCAGTAGCACAAGGCAATGTCAATGGAGTTCGCAGTTGAAATTGAACCCTCTAGTTTGAAATCCTTTGCTGACCATCATTCCTGCCAAATCCCAGCCTCTATCTCTCAGTATGTCTGTCTATCTATCTACCTATCGCAGTCTATTCCTACTTATCTATCAATCTGTGTTCATATGTACGTATTTACCCAACCCTCCGCTACGGTCAGGATGTGGCATACAAGTTCAGATGGTTTGAATACAGAGTTTTCATTCTCCTTGATTGGTTGCCTAAACAAGGCTAAATAATCCAGTCTGTCCAACTATCTACCCACAACTGGAAGGAGAACAGGTCGGTACATGCCTTTCCAAAGAGCTTTAGCGCAAAGTGAAATGCAAACAGCCTCGTCCAGGATTTTAACTCGGGTTGCTGACTCTATTTAAAACAACGATAATAATTACGCAAAGCGTTCATATGTATCTCCGTCTCTTCTATCAAAGTCAGTTCATATCTATCTATCTCTCTATCTCATTATATTGATATCTATCTATCTATCTATCTATCTTATCTATCTATCTATCTATCTATCTATCTATCTATCTATCTATCTATCTCAGTATGTTCATATCTATCTATCTCTCTATCTCATTATGTTGATATCTATCTATCTATCTATCTATCTACTATCATATCTATCTACCTAGCTCAGTCTGTTCATATATATCTTTCTTCTGTCGATATCTATCTATCTATCTATCTATCTATCTATCAATCTATCTATATATCTATCTATCTCAGTCTGTTCATATTTATCTTTCTTAGTCTGTCAATATCTATCTATCTATCAATCTATCTATCTGTCTGTTCATATCTATCTCAGTCAGTCCATATTCATCCATCTCTATTTATCTATCAATCTATCTTAGTCCATATCTATCTATCTATCTATCTATCTATCTATCTATCTATATTTCTATCTGATCATATCTGTTTATCACACACACGCATGCGCGTGCAGGAACAAGCGAAATCCCTATTTCTGATAGATTTTCCTAAGCCGAAGTTTTGCCTTTTCAATCATCTTAAAAGTTTATCAGACGATAGCTGTCATGCTTTTTTATTAGCCCTATTAGCCTATAATTAGGACTTGGTTGTGATATTTGCAAAAGTCCCTTTTTTTTACACCTTTTCAGCCACGGGTGGTCTTTGTCTGCGCAGAGGGGTGTGAATTTCAGTCGAGGGTCAGCGATTCGCGCCTTTTCGTTGTCTTTTTTGTTTGTTTATTTGTTTATTTATTTTTCCCCCTCTGTATCGTTTTCATGACTTGCACGTTGATGTTAAAACAGAATGTCTCCACGTTTCACCGGCGTCGGAAATTCGACACTCTTCCTCAGCAGATAAGTGTTACACCGTATAGTGATGCGCTCAAATATCAGCTGCTTTTTATTTCGTACTAGAAGCGGCTACCCAGCATCACTTGGGTAGAGGGAGGCGCAACAACAACAAAAAAACGTGGTGTAATGGTTAACAAATTAGTCTCGCAGATCCATTATTATTATATATATTCTAATTCTTCGTAGTGATATCTATATAAGGACTTTAACTCAATCGGTAGATTTTCCGGCTGGGCACTTCAAGGTTCCTGGTTCGATACCGGCCCTTGCCAACTCTGCGTATGAGCAGCACAGGGATCTGTGCGGCAAAGCGAGGAACTGATGGTAGTGCGGCACTCCGTCTCAGACGCTAAAAAACAAGCTCCTTGATCTAGCGCCGGTGAAAAGGGGATAGACTCCTTCGCTTTCTGGCTGATACCGACTTTAGGTCACCCCGACGTCATTACTTATATTAGAACTAATCAAAATAAATATTCTTTTCAGAATTTTCTTTTTTCGCAGACTATCAGGAGTCGACCGCATACAACCTTTGTTGTTGAGCGATACAATGGTCAAATCCCGTCGTCCACAAAGAAAACCTCATCATCAGTTCCAAACATACGAGAACATCTCAAATTGATTCAGTCGAGTGAGTTTACGGCGAAAGTAGCTAAGTTCCGAACTAAGAGGAAAATGACGCGTCAAAAAACAATCCATGGATTGGAAACACGCTGACTCTCTAGTAAAGAAGAAGTTCTGGGCGCATCAGTCAATAAAGAAGGTCATTCTGACAGTCTTCTGGAAAATGAAAGGATCCATCATTATTGATTTCCTTGAAAAAGGGGCAACTGGGAACGAGGCTTGCCAACTCTTTGGGCTAAATTCACCTTATTTATTGAATAACCCTAGTACAAAGCAACTTTATCTCTTTCAAAATAATTGCCTTGGTACGCTACTTCCCTGGAAGTTTTTAACTGACACTGCCTTCAGCAAAGCCTCAACAATTCACAAACGAGGAAAGTGGATTTAACCAAAAAGAATAGTCCTGAAGTGACATAGTTCATGTGTTCGACTGATCTCAGTTCTTGTGATTGTTTCCTGTTCCCCAAAATCCAAACCCCAGTTCCCTAGTCGTTATTTGAGGACTGTTTAACCCATGGATAGATAGATAGATACATACATACATAGCAATAGATACATACATACATACATAGCAATAGCATCTTTACAAATCATTGCCGTCCCTCACTATCCTATAACCCCACCACCAGAACATTTCCTCTCATGAGCCCACAAATGACACAAATACATACATACATACATACATACATATGAACAGAATAATATATATATATATATATATATATATATATATAGTAATCCACAGACACGTGTTTCGACTTATCAAGTCTCTTCAGTGTGGCTAGACATTTTGTGAACTACCTACAACCGGGATAGAACTCCGATCGATTCAGCATCAGTCGGACTGCTTAACCACTCGGCTATCGTCACCCACAGAATGCGAAGGGGATTTTAACTGTTTTAATACCCACATCTGTATGTATGTAAAGACCGCCATAGAGTGCGCCATCCCTTTTATAGGAGAGCATTATGCCCCCACCCCCACCATATTATTGCAAAACTGAGGATTTTTCAGTGCAATATATATATATATATATATATATATATATATATATATATATATATATATTTTTTTATATGAGAAACTAAAAATAGCGGAATGCAGAGACCCAGGGAAAATATTGAACTCGCGATCTGAGTTGTCAAACAAGTGTAGGCATTTGAACAAGCATAAACTGTGCCAGGTAGGTTATGGTATTACGTAGGGGGGCACACCCACGTTCTTAAGAATGAGTACAACCCGGATATTAATAAAAGTAGATGGCTGCAATAAGCAATAATTCCCTGAAGAATTGCTACGGCAAGAAACTGCAGTTGGAATATTTTATAACATTCGCTTTTTAAAAAAAACGTATATTTAGCTCTTTTTATTGAGCACTTTTTAAATCGATTTTAATTAACCCAGAAGTAAATTTATTTGCTTCGTGGATTAGCAAAGATCCGTAATATATATATATATATTTGAACTTTAGTTATAATTTAGTCATTTAATTTCATTTTGATCAAATAAAATGACAACAGAAATTTGTAGATTTTCTGATCCTTTTTTTGGCCAAATGTAGACAAATTTTCTTTTTAAGCTGATTGAATAAAGGTTGAAAAGTGGTAAATTTTGATTATGCAAATATAATCGAATGAATAAGAAAAACTGAATAGATCTTCTTTCTTTTTAGAGTAACATATAAAAATAGGAACTTTTCCTAAAAGGGAAGATAGCGAAACGAAATCTGTTGAAAAATATATGACAGATCAGATTAAAAGGTACGTCAAATAACACAACATTCATACAATGATCCTCATGTTGTTTTTATGAGGTATGTGTTAAGGTTCACATGACCTACCACATTTTCATTATTATTTTCTTGTAATAATTTCATAGTACCCGTCAAAAATGACAGTATTTCGTCTGGGTTGGTATTTCTATTCAAGTATGAGATTCCTCAACTATGACACGGCACCGTGTTTTTTTTGTTTTTTGTTTTGTTCTTTGCTGTTGTTTTTTTTTTTGTTTTTTTTTTTTTGAGGGGGTTCGGGCTGAACGCAGCAAAAATAAAATTTAAACTAAAAAATAAAAATAGGCGTACCTAGTCCTATGAATCCTGACCCAGAGGTGCTTCTGAAGTTCTGTTGCATATTCTCAAACTAATTCCGATCTTCGGACGAAATGCAAAAAAAAAAAAAAAAAAAAAAAAAGGATTCGTATAATTCTGGGGGTTCTGACAACGGGAAGTACCTGACCAATAGGGTAGGTCGATTTTTCACCTTTTTAAAATATCAAATTACATGAAACACCAAAAGTTGTATATTAGTCTATTACGTACTGATATCAAAAATTAGATCTTGAACGTCACGAACGCTTACGTGAAGAGAGTTGGAAATTGATAAATACAAATAGAAATCTATAACGATTAATCTCAGATGTTATTATCGTGAAATCAATAGATAAATCGAATAGTAAAAGAAAATGATGCAATGAATATTTAAAAATCCTTTCAATTTTTTCCTCTCGGGATTGGCGTAGAATAAATATCCAATATGCCATAAATGTTCGGTGTTAATTTTCTGTCTCGTTGCCCCAATGGGCTAGTTTTTCTCAGTCGATAGAGCATCCGCCAAGGAACCACAAGGTTCCGTGTTCGATACTTGCACTTGCCAACTCATCGGACTATAACACAGTGCGGTAAAGTGGGGAGCTGATGGTGGCAGTGGTGCTCTACCTCAGACGCAAAAAACAATCTCCCTTGTCTTGCGCTAGCGAAAAGGAGATAGACTCCCTCGTTATTCGGCTTATACCGACAATAGGTTACCGACTTTACTACTTTTATTATATTTATATTTACCACCCCCCTCTGCACGAGCAGGATGTGACACAAGGTCAATTTCTTAAATGGTGCTTAACAGATTTGAGTTCAGAGTTTTCTTTCTCTTATACTGGTTACCA
>CM042153.1:24557031-24585460 GCA_023376005.1 Doryteuthis pealeii
CTGTCTAATGTTGCATATTCAAATTTTGAGTGTATTTATTCTATGTTATGACGATTTTGGGTAAGGTGACGTAAGCAGTGACGTAATTTTTGTTACAGACAAAAACGGAAGCGAATCTCCATTATTAATAGATTTGCATCATTACACGAGAGATTTATCGATTTAAACATTTTTATTTTTTGTCCTTAGCAGTAATTCATTGTGACTATTTAACGCCTCCATTTTAAGAATTTAATGCAGATAAAAAAATGAATTAAGTGTGAATAATTACATTAATGAGATGTTGTCCTAGATATTACGCATAAATTGCACCCGATGTTAATCTTCCAGTTCTGAAATTTTGAAGAGTGTGGACTCACCCCCTCGTTGTCATTGCTCCAAGGTTAACTTAAATTGTTAGTATCCCATCTGTTTTTACAATTTATAAGAGGTCATAAATTGTGAGCGTACCTGTAGGTAGATTTAAATTCGGTCTGTCAGGTTTAGAATCAAGGGGTTCATGGAAAATTAAGCTGACTGTTAATAACATGTTGGTCCCTTGAAACGCGTCTTGACAGACATGTGATATAGTTTTAGTTTAGAATTTAGATTCGGCCTGACTTGGAAGCAGAGCGGACGTGTTTGTCTCTCTCTCTCTCTCTCTCTCTCTGCTGGGGTCGATCTCATCTGCGCGGAAAAGATTGAATCATGGGCTGATAAAATAATAAACTTGATCAAGAAAAAAACAAGTATTGTTTTAATTACAATGACAAAATCAGCCCTTAGAAGAATTAAGAAGAACAGAGAAGAACTCGACTAGACAGGAACATATCGACCAAAGAAGTTAACAAGAATCAAATAGGAGATCATTCTCTCTCTCTCTCTCTTCTCTCTCTCTCTCTCTCTCTCTCTCTCTCTCTCTCTCTCTCTCTCTCTCTGTCTCTCATTATATACCCAATATGGGTATATAACCCTGTTAGTCAAATAGATATTTTTGAGATAGTGAAGTGTCTAAACCTGACATATTTTTGTACCGTATATAACTGAAGACCATAATTTTAAACTGACTTCGGCATAATGGCATTCAACATCAGGTAGGTCGATTTTTCACTTTTTAAAAATATCAAATTACATGAAGCACTGAAAGTTGTGTACTAATTTATTAAGTACTGATACTAAAAATTAGATCTTGAACCTGTACCAATTTTTGAGGAAATGGCATCAAAGATCGTATAATTTGATATTTTTTAAAATGAAAAATCGACCTACCCTTTTCAGTATGCCGTAAAACCAATTAACCACCAAACCAACCATAATTGTTATGTGGTTATTCTGTGGAGTTTATGCGAGTGAACGTGCAGAGACATTCACAGGTCATTTTCGATCCGCCATGCGTTGCCGGCTTTCACCTTTGCATATCAGCAGTTGAAATTATTGAATGATTGCATATCATGTCATTTGAGAAACTATCCCTTTAATAACTGTCCATTCAAAAAATGTCCATATAAGAACTACATTTAAGAAATGTTTATATCAGAACTGTCAATTTAAGAATAGTCATTTAAATATCCATATAAGAACTGTTAACTAAGAACTGCCTATTTAAGAAATGTTTATATCAGAACTGTCAATTTAAGAATAGTCCATTTAAAATATCCATATAGAACTGTTAACTAAGAACTGCCCATTTAAGAAATGTTTATATCAGAACTGTCAATTTAAGAATAGTCATTTAAAATATCCATTTAGGAATTGTTAAATGAGAACTGATCATTTCAGATATGTTCAGAAATATCCATTTAAGAATGGTCCCTATAAGAAATGTCCATGTAAGAAGTGTTCATTTAAGAAATGTTCGTATCAGAACTGTCTATTTAAGAACATTTAAGAACAGTCCATTTAAGAACTGTTAATTAATTACTGCCAATTTAAGAAGTGACATTTTGGAAATGCCCATATAAGAAATGTCAACTGAGAACTGTACATTTAACAAATGTCCATATAAGAATTGTCTATTTAAGAACTGTCAGTTAACAAATGCCATATTTAGAACTGTTCGTTTAAAAAAATTCCATTTAAGAACTGTCCATTAAAGAACTGTTAATTAATAACTGCCCGTTTAGGAACTGACATTTAAGAAATGTCCATTTAAGAATTGTCTATTCAAGAACTGTCAACAAGAAATGTCTACATAAGTTATTTGATATTTGCTTCTTGATTAAGTTCTGTTGTCATTTACTAATCCTTGCTTAGTTTGGCACAAGGGCAGTAGAACTGGGTACGCAGTGGGAATTGAACTCACTAACAATGGTCTGTTAGTCTAGTTCACTAATTATGATACAACTCAAGGTTCTCCCCAATATAATAGTCCCAACCTTCTTGCCTTATGGTAAACCCCAACATTGTTCTGGGTATGACGTTAAACTCTATCTGATCGTGAAGTTCCAGTTCTGGAGCTCAGGGGAATGTAGAGTACCCCTTTATCAGCATTACTCCCAGTCCACTCTGACCCAGAGTGTTAGTACCTGTAAGGGTTATATCTATGGGTTAAATAGAAGAAAATAAGTTTTTAAAACGTGTTTAAAAATTACCTATCAAGAAGGAATTTTAAAAAATGTATTCGGCATAAAATGACCCAGCAAGGGTTGGCATGTCGTAAAATTCACCCAACCGGCCAACAATGTGCTCCTTGGCCACGTCTTATTTCTTTTTCTTTTTTTTTTTTTTTTTTTTTTTTTTTTTTTGTATAGCAGACATTTTCTGTCCAATGTAAAATGATTTGCTGTGAGTTTATAGAGACTTCTGTCTTCTTCTCGAACTTTCTTGATTGCAATGCACTGTGCTGTGCTGTGTGTGTTACCTTTTTCTATTCTATTAATTGTTCTCAAACCAAATCTCTTCTTAATTAATATAGATTCACATTGAAATGAATTTACTAAGCAAAATTAACAAACACCCCTAAAATTTCACTGACAATATCCTTTCATTAACATTATAAATTAATGCAGGTATTATCAATTGCATCTGTCATCTGTCAATATATCTCAATGGTTAAAGCTAAGGACTGGAGGTAGAATAATCTAAGAAAGGAAAGCAACAAAAAAAAGAAAAATGAAACATTCAGATTTTTATACAGGAGCAATACAATGAATATTGTCTTTTCTTTGTTTCTTTTTTTGCCTTTTTCTTTCTATTTCATATTCTTTCTTTCATATTTTTCTTTTTTAATTATTTTCTAGTTCTTTCTTTCGTTCTTTTTTGTCTTTTTCTTTTTCTTTTTCATTCTTTCTTTCTCTTTTTTCCTTTTATTCTTTCTTTCATGTTTTCTTCTTTTTTAAAGTTATTTTTAATTCTTTCTTTCGTTCTTTCTTTTTTACCTTTTTCTTTTGTCTTTTATTCTTTCTTTCATATTTTTTTTTATTTCTTTTAGTTTTTTCTTCTTTCTTTCTTTCGTTCTTTTTGTCTTTTCTTTTATCTTTATTCTTTTTCTCATTTTTCCCTTTTATTCTTTCTTTTATATTTTTTATTTTCTTTCTTTTCATTTAGTTATTTTTAGTTCTTTCTTTCTTTCTTTCTTTCTTTTTTCGTTCTTTCTTTATTACGTTTACTTTTCTTTTATTCTTTCTATCATATTTCTTTCCTTTTTTAGTTTTTTCTTTCTTTCGTTATTTCTTTCTTTCTTAAAAAATGTCCCTATAGCCCCACCCAGACTCAATACCCTCCCATCACCAACATTCTAATTTGCACCTGCTTTAAAAGACAGCGTTCCGCCCGATAAAGAAGAGGTGGGAGGAGGAGAGAAGGGAATATATCTCCCCCCCACACACACACTCTTCTTCCCCTTCTTTCTTTTCCTTCCACATTTGTTCTTTTATTTTTCTTCTTCCTTTTCCTCTATATACTACGCCCTTTTTTTAATATAAAATAAAGAGGAAGGCCGCGTGAAGAGAGATAGAATACACATTAAGAGAATATAATATAAAAATATTTAAAGAAGAAACAAACAAGAAAAAAAACCTTTTTTTTTACTAACGATGAAAACGAAAGAATAATGAGAATAAATAAAGCGAAAATAGATTGGCACCAAATTTCCTCATATTGTTTTAGTCCAAGCCAAATGATTCATTTTATAAACGAATTTTGGTTCCAAACTTTCTTCAGTATAAGCTCTTCAGGTAATTTTCACCTTTAGTTCTTAAAATTCCTAGCATAAAATTGTGCGTGCGCATTATCTGAAATTAACTTAATTGTTATTAAGAACACATTTTATGATATTTTTGTGTTAAAGCATGCAGTTGTATTGTTTTCGAAACGATTCTAAGATTTGTATATTTCGCACGGACACAATCAAAATGGCTACCGTCTTGTTTCAAAGTGAAAGTCAGTTGGCTAAATTCCTAGCATAAAATTATCTGAAATGAACTTAATTGTTATTAAGAACACATTTTATGATATTTTTGTGTTGAAGCATGCAGTTGTATTGTTTTCGAAAAAGTTTTAAGATTTGTTTATTTTGCACGGAGACTTTCAAAATAGCTACCGGCTTAGTTCAAAGTGAAAGTCAAGGAAGGTTACTCTAATTTCCTATTGGCTAGGAATTTTAACAACTAAAGGTGAAAATTACCGCTCTTCATTGGCTATACGTCTTGATGCTCATGTGCGTATATGTCTTGAAATCATACGTAGTGTTTTATCTATATTCTCATACATGTATTTTTTATTTGTTCAAGTTTTTTTTAATACTTGTGTTTTTTGTTTGTTTACGTTACAGCGTTTACATATCCCCATATTTTCATTTAAGTACGCAAAATTTCACAGACTAACTATATATATATATATATATATATATATATATATATATGTGTGTGTGTGTGTGTGTGATCATGACAAGCAAATTCGGCAAATAACGCGTGCGACGTGCGAAACACTGAACAGCTGTTTCGAACTACATTATATATATATATATATATATATATATATATGTAGTATATATATATATATATATATATATATATATATATATATATATATATATATATATATATATATATCAGGTGTAGGAAGAGTAACTTCGTTTTCAAGTCTTTGATTTTAACTTTCTGTCAACCTGTCTAGGGTTATTTTATGCCTAGAGGTTTGGGAATCACGTTCATTATGTGTTCATATTTACATTTTTTATTTAGTTGTTTCTTAAAAGTATTTTTGCACACAGTTATATGATATCAGATATCCCTATCTAATACTAATGATTATATGGTTTCAATTTATTATTTCTATTTAATAATAGTCATTCATTTTCACAGTTATATGGTTTCTAGTAATTGATAATAATGATCCATAGTAAACGATAATAGGTTCAAGCAGTTATTCTTGATACAAATACAGATATAAGTATTTCTCTCTTATATGAATAATTTTCAAACAATACTAAAAAAAAGTAAAGTCATCGAGGTATCTTAAAGTTGGTATCAGCCAGACACCGAGGAAGTCTATCCCCTTTTCGCTAACGCTAGACCAAGGTAATTGTTTTGTCGCCACACCTATCATCAGCTCCTCACTTTACCGGTAATCTCGATTCTTCCTCTGATTTCCAATTCACCCAAATTCTTTTCCAGACCTTTGGGGACCGTTCCAAGAGCACCAATTACAGTTGGTACGATCTTCGCTTTCATGTTCCAATTATTATTATTATTATTATTATTATTATTATTATTATTATTACATTTTGGCATTCGATAGTTTTAGGAACAATGGAAGTGGACCTTTCTCAAAACATGCATATCTTTTTTTAATAAATAAACGAAAGCAAATATATTCCATCAAATAATTTTATAAGCCACTATCATTCTTTTTTCTTTTTTCTTTTTTTTCTTTTCTCTTTTCTTTGTTTTGTTTTGCTTTGTTGTATTGTTTTGTTCTTTTTATTTGTTGTTTTTTTTAAAGAAAATAGATGATAAATATAAACTTGCTTTTACAATTCAATAACAGACTAAATGCGAGTCTTCCATCTATATTCATAGAAGTGATATAAATAAAATTTGCTGTGGGTTTGGCATGTATTCATTGTGTATCCATTGTGACAGACATGTCTGGTTGATTCGTTCATTCTGATATAAGATTATTCCGCCCAAGAAAAGAAAAAGAAAAAAAGAAAAGCAATTTGATTATTCCATTTATTCATCTTTCCTTCTTTTATTTCCCTCTCCATTTTTAGCCATTTAAGTCAACATCAGTGGAGAGAAAAAAGATTCTACCTTGCTAAAAACTGTTTACTCTTTTAGCAGATGGGACTCAAAAGAGCTCCCTATTAATCTGACGGTTCGTTGTGTTTTTTATAAGACTTATATAGTTAGTTTATACATTGTTTGAACTAGTAAGCTCGGCTCTGTAGATTTCATTACAATATATCGGCCCAAGTGCAATTCTGCCTTCTTTGGGCATCTAATCATATCCTTTTTATTCGAGAGTTGCCAAATGTTTATATATATATATATATATATATATATATATATATATGTGTGTGTGTGTGTGTGTGTGTGTGTGTGTGTGTATTATAAGGTGTATCAAACAAGTATTGAGACTTTTTGTACTTTTTGACAAACCTTGCATTCTAAAAAAAATAACAGTCTATTCATTGTTCATTTCTATCTTGGTAAATACAGCTTCAAACTCGGCACTTTTATGACACACCTTGTATTCTGAAAAAAATTAACGTTCCATTCATTGTTCAATTCTAACTTGGTAAATACAGCTTCAATCTCGATACTTTTATCACACACACACACACACACAACACACACACACACACACACACATATATATATATATATATATATATATATATATATATATATATATATATATATATATATATATATATATATATATATATGAGAGAGAGAGAAATATTCAACAGACATCCAAGTTGGAGATGATTCTATTTGGGACCATCTATATCCTCCGTGTATCAACAATGCACGTCTATGCAGATGCACACCTATAGATTTATACTAGGAATAGTTGAAGTCCCTAAGAAAACTTAATGTATGATAATTGTAGAAACAATGATACTCACCATCGTGAAGAATAAGTTCCAATTACCGTGGAACTGGGAAGACAAGGTAGCATGCGATTGTAACTCAATACAAACTCGAAATGCTACCTTGTCTTCCCAGTTCGACGGTAATTGGAACTTATTCTTCACGATGGTGAGTATCATTGTTTCTACAATAATCAATAAATAAATTATATACAGAGCAATATTTACACTTCCAATAAGAAATAGAAATCCAACAGACCAAAATATTTGGCCTTGGGTCACATCCTGCCCGTGACGGAAAGTTTTGGTAAAGGCATACAACTAGTTTGAATTCATAATTTTCTTTCTCACATACATGTTACCACAGCAGGTTAGACAAATCACTCTACCCCACTATTTAACCATTGCTTGCGGAGAATACTTGGATTCATACCTTTTCCAAGAGTATTACCCCTATGTGAAATGCAAACAGCTTCATCCACGATTTGAACTCGAGTCCATTTTCTGCAACGGTAACCCTTTAACGATGAGCCACTCCCAGTTGAGTTGCTACGTAAATAGGTCTTCAGGTCTATTTAAACAGAAATCCTTTTGTATTCCCAAGCTATTATCATTCGAGTTCTTCCTTTGTCTTTACAACTGGGCGACATGATAAAGTTTGAACTTCCTTATATACATCAAACCGGAAGCTGTATTGGTGACGCTGGATGCTGACCGGAACACGCAAATGGCTACTCCGGATTCAGTCGTCTTCAGTGTCGGCTAGAAGCCACCTGAACGAGTAAGGTAATAGAGCAAAATTGAAAACGGTGACGGCTAGAAATTGCAACAAGGTGGTAAGAGATACTCACGCCATAGCCACACCCTATAGCCACACCTCCACTCACAAATTACCCCACGGTGTTTCTATTTCTTTGATTTATATATATATTTTTTTCTCTTTTACTTGTTAATCATCTTTCAACAGGAAACCTTTGTCTCTTTTCTTTCTTCTTCTTTTGTCCTTTTCTTTCTTTATCTCCTTCTTTTCATCTCTGGTCTTTCCATCCAAACCAGAACATATTTATATGGGAGAATCTCTTATTTATTCAAAAAGGGTCCTGTTAACAGACGCTATACCCTATGTAAAAATAAATGAGGGCTCCCTTTTTCAAGTGTCTGTTACTTACCACTAACCACACCCTAGCTATACCCTATGTAAAATAAGTGAAGGTAGAGCGTCCGACTAGGAACCAGAAGGTTCTGGTTTCGATACCGGCCCTCGCCAAAGCGTATGAGTAGCACAGGGATCTGTGCGGTAAAGTGAGGAGTTGATGGTAGGTGTTGCGCTACGCCTCTGACGTCAAAAACAAATTCCTTTTTTTTCCAGTTTTACAACTCAAACACATTTTTATAAAGAAAACTATAATTGTCTAATATGATGGATAGATATGAACAGACTTATATAGTTATGAACAGACTTAAATAGATACATAGATAGATACTAGGAAACTGAATAATACACACACACACACGCACACACACATATATATATATATATATATATATATATATATATATATATATATATATATATACAAGGTGTGTCATAAAAATGTATCGAGATTGAAGCTGTGTTTACCAAGGTAGAAATGGACAATGAATCGAACGTTAATTTTTTCAGAATACAAGGTGTGTCATAAAAGTGGTGAATTTGAAGCCGTATTTACCAATATAGAAATGAACAATGAATGGAACGTTAATCTTTTTCAGAATACAAAGTGTGTCATAAAAATGTATTTAGATTGAAGCTGTTTTTACCAAGGTAGAAACGAACAATGAATGGAACGTTAATTTTTTTCAGAATACAAGGTGTGTTAAAAAGTACAAAAAATCTCGATACTTTTTTGACACACCTTGTACATCATTTGCTTCTCTTTTCCTTTTTGAATAATCCCCTCGTATAATGTTCCCATCCTTTTCATGTCCATTTAGTCTTTCCTTTCTCTATTTATCTGTTTAGTTATTTCTTCATCTATTCATTGCAGGTCAGACGGGCGTGAATCAGCTCGGCGGAGTGTTCGTGAACGGACGACCGCTACCTGACCATATCCGGCGCCGAATTGTGGAACTAGCCCAGATGGGGGTACGTCCCTGTGACATCTCGCGCCAACTGCTCGTCTCACACGGTTGCGTCAGCAAGATCTTGACGAGATTCTACGAAACTGGTTCCATCAAACCAGGCTCCATTGGTGGCAGCAAGCCGAAGGTGAGGGTAAATATCAGTTTTGTGAGTATAAGACTTTTACAATCACCATATCCAGACATTTCAATCGAACTTTTTTTTATATGCCACCTTCCAAAAATAGATAAATAAAAGAAACAAATCCTTGTCTCCCCAGTGTAGGTTTATTCTGTTTAATTAGCACGAGAACAAAACAAGAGTACAGGGTTCGAATTTCGGCCAAGGTTGTTAATGTTCATTTTGACTTAATGCCTACTGGAAAATCATGAAACAATTTCTCGTTGGCCTCTGTCTCGTCGCCAAATATCACGTCACTATATATCAGTACAACCACTAGTGGAAAAGAGAATTTTACTCATAAATACCCCCAGAGTGCTCAACCTACCAGGAGTGGGGGGGATATATATACATATATACATATGTGTATGTGTGTGTGTGTGTCTGTGTGTATAAGATAGATCGATAGATCTGTAACCTTATACAGTTCTTAATTGAATTCTGATCTGAAATTTTCATTGTATAATGTACAATCTAAGTGATCAATGTTCCTCAGTGAATTAAGTGCATTAACAAGACAGAGGATTATTTCATGAAAGTTAAGTATGAGTTGAATTAAATAAATGCCTTTTCCACTTCGGACTGATTCATATCCCTACGCATTAGGGTAGGTCGATTTTTCACTTATTTAAAATACTAAATTGTCCATCTATGCAAAAGTTGTGTGTTAGTATACTAAATACCGATAGCAAAAATTAGATCTTTTACTGACACCATTGTTTGAGGAAATAGCATCAAAGATCGTCTACTAAACTGCTCTAAAAATCCTCGTTTTCGTAAAATTTAGCCTAGAAATTGTTTAGAAAATTTACCATTTTCAATATTTAAATCAGAGCTGTTATTTATTTTATGAAAATGAAACGAATTAAATATTATAATAAAATTGAAAATGTGCCCCCATCACCAACGACACCTCTGATATACTGCTTTTTACCTCATTAATTAAGCTATAACAGACGATCTTTGATGCTATTTCTTCAAAATGCAAGTAAAAGATCTAATTTTTTATATCAGTATTCAGTATATAATACACAACTTTCGTGCAGATGGACAATTTGATATTTTAAAAAGTGAAAAATCGACCTACCCTACTTCGCATACGCATTGAAATTTATAATTACTTTTCACACATTTGTACTTGTTGACATTAGGGCGTCTCATAAAGGTGTAATGGCTAACAATCTCGTCATGCAGGTCGCATTACTATTGAATAGTGAGTTCGATCCTCGCTGGATTTCCAATATTTGAGACCTTGTATCACATCCCACCCGTAGTAAACGGGTTGGATAAAAAGGGTTCCCATCGTGGTGTAATGGTTAACAAGCTAGATTTGCAGATCCATCTTCGCTAGATGCCCCATACTTCCGACCTTGTGTCACATCCCACCCGTGGCGAATGGGTTGGGTAAAAAGGGGCCATGTCGTGGTGTAATGGCTAGTAAGCTAGTCTCTCAGATCTATTATTACTGAATAGCGAGTTCGATCCTCGATGGATACCACATACTTAAAACCTTGTGTCATCCTACCTGTGATGAAGGGGTTGGGTAGATCGCTTAAGACGTTCCATTGTAATGGTTAACAAACTAATCTTACAATATGGCGGGGCGCTTTTGCTTAGCTCTTAAATTTAGGTCGTGTTTTGTCACTGTCCCAGTAACTAACTAACCCATTTTAAAAATCCCATAGTCTTATGTCTGAGCGCTTCTCGCATCTACAATGAGAGTTCTTATGATCGAACTTTTGCCGGGTCCCAGGGTCGCGAGTGGGGGTGGGGAGAGGTCACTCCATTACATATGCCAAATATTGTGGATACAGACCCATGTAGATCTTCAGTTTTTATTGATATTTTTTACCCCATCAATATTGGCGTAGCTGACAGTATTATGTGATTATATATTTTTGCTTTGTGTCTTTACTGTTGTTGTTGTTGTGTTGTTGTTGTTGTTGTTGTTGTTCCACCCTTGTGTAATGTTGCGGGTTTCTTGCAGAGTAAGGACCCAAGAAAATATTGTCACTTGATCCTTATAGTAGTAAAAAAAAACAATAGACACGTTTAAGCCAACATTCACTCACACTTGTTTCACGATTTGCGAGAAGTGCTAGATCATCTGCGTAGTCCGCAATTTTAGTAGTCTCTACGGATATCGCCGACTTCTTGCCTTTTTTTTAATGTGAAGCCTTTTTCCTTTATGACGTTCAAATTTATATATTTGGTATATATAACAAAACTAGGTTTTTTTAGTCATATATATATATATATATATATATATATATATATATATATAGGTAGTTTGAACAATCGCATAGGTGAGAAACTATCAGTAACCAAGCACCGTTGACTCCATGTCTACGCTACTCTAACATAGATCTAAATGCTCTAACCACGATTTTGAGTACTGTTTACTTATAAATATAGCACCCCTATACTGTACTCTGATTAAAAATTGACCGTGATGGAGGGGTTGGACAAATACATTGTTACGATTCGTGTGGTAATTTTAGGGCTGTAGTTGAAGGCAGTTTTACATTGGAGATCTTTGTGCATAAAGTTTAATCCTTTCTTGTAGTAGAAAGATGTAGTATCAGTTTTGATCCTTGTCCGCTGATCCATGCATAGCGAGTTGTATAATCCTCGTCTGTTGGTCTATGCATCCAGCGAGCAATTGTAGAACAATATATCAACGCCTTTAAATAGTAAATTAAATACATATTTGGGCGTTTTTGATTGGCCGATTCAGTCAATGCTGTTTTGGAACAGTTTATAAATATAAGTCGTGATCTTCAGTACACCTTATACCAAATGAATAATACAACGCTGATACTTTACTATTGAGTAGAAATGTATTCACTTAATTCATTTCTCTTTTCTGACTCTAAACTCAAGCCTATGAAAACCTGTTACGGTTCGTGTGGCCATTTTAGGGCTGTAGATAAAAGTAGTTTTACAGTGGAGATCCCCTGTGGCATAATGTTTGGTCCTTTCTTGAAGTAGAAAGATGTAGTATCAGTTTTAATCCTTGTCAGCTGATCAGTGTTAAAGAGTTGTATAATCCTCGTCTGTTAGTCCATTCTTAGAGAGTTGTATAATCCTGTTAAGTATCTGGCAGCCATCCTTAGTTCCAGATGTAGTGAATAAGTAAGCAAGCCAATAAGAATCCGGTGTTATAGTATTCTTTGTAAGTCCGACGTCCAAGAGAATCCAAGTGTCAATGACATAAGTTCAGAATGGGGCCTCTATTAATACAGCAGAAGCAGCAGCAGCAGTGCCAGTGATTGGACAATAAGAATCTTTCTCGGGTCACGTGCTTATAGGCGAGTCTATAAGTAGAAGTGACCATTTGCCCCATGCCTTATATCCAACAATATTGCAACATGTATATCCAGCGAGCAATTGTAGAACAATTTATCAACGCCTTTAAATAGTAAAGTAAATACATGTTTGGGCGTTCTGATTGGCCGATTCAGCTGTTTTTGAATCGTCTATAAGTAGAAGTCGTGTTTATTAGCACACCTTAAACCAGTTATGATCTTCAGCAAACCTTATATCCAAAAATAATCCAACTTACATACCATGAGGAAAGATGCTTATTTTGACATGGGTGCATTCTGGGAAGTAAACAAAAAAAAACTTCCGCCATTTTGTACGGCAACCCCTCTGCCATGGGCAGGATGTGACACAAGATCAATTTTATTAAAAGTAAAGCTGGTTTGAATTCAGTATTCTTTCTCCTAGACTGGTTGCCCTACCAGGCTAAAAAACCAGTCTACTCTACTATGTACACATACCTGTAGGGGAACAGATAGATTCACCCCTTTCTAAAGGGCATTAGCATGAAGTGAAACACGGACAGTTTAGTCCAGCATTTGAACTCTGATCGCTGATTCCATTTCCTACGACGGTACCCGTTACACAAGGCATAGTAGTATCACTCACATCAATGCACCGTCTGTGTATGTATGCGAGAGTATAGGCCTGTTTTAATGTCGAAAGAGAATATACAGCGTATTAATATGGTATCTAAGCACTGTTGATACTCCGTTTATCTTGGAAGCTGAGCACGTATATCACCTGTGCGTTTGATCTTGAATGTATTGAAACACGTATATAGGGTTTTGCAATTTTATTTTCATCTGTATATATGTAACTTATGAATAAAACATTGAAGATAAATAAATTGTCAGATTCGGAGGATATTTCGTAATTAAAATTTAATTTAGAAAAATGTAAAGTGTTGCATATTGGATCCAAAAAAATTGAAGTTGAATATAAATTAAGTAACATGAAAATAAAGAAATTAAAAGAGGAATGCGATCTAGAAGTTACTTTTGAAGCTGATATATATATATATATATATATATATATATATATATATATATATATATATATATACAAGTTGTGTCAAAAAAATATCGATATTTTTTGCACTTTTTGACACACCTTGTATTCTGGAAAAAAATTAACGTTCCATTGACAGTTCATTTCTATCTTGGTAAATACAGCTTCAGACTCGGTACTTTTATGACATACTTTGTATTCTGAAAAAAATTAACGTTCCATTCATTGTTCATTTCTATCTTGTTAAATACAGCTTCAATCTCGATACTTTTATGATACACCCTGTATATATATATATATATATATATATATATATATATATATATATATATATATATGAGACCAAATGAAATGAATGGTTAGAATGTTAGGATTGTTATCTCAAACGAGGTAGATGCTGTTTTTAAAATATACAAAACTCTAATAAGACCTCATATAGAACATTGTATTTCTACCTGGACTCCAATGTCTAGACATGGAAATTAGAGTGTAAACGTGAGATTGGGGGGCATACAAACAAGAGTAACAAAACTAATAAAAAGAGTTACCGGAAGGGATTAAGAAATTGGAATGAACTACTTTACTGAAAAGAAGAATAAGAGGTGATCTAATTGAAACTTTCAAAATAATGAATGGAAATACTATGGTAGACAGTATTTTTAATATTTCTCCTTCTTGCAATTTTATTTTCCGTAAGTATATATGTGGGTCATGAATAAAACATTGAAAATGTCATGCTAATCTTTAATACTTAGTGGGTGTTTCTAATTACACAGTGGAATTTCAACGGGTATAAAAATGCCTTCAGAGCGTATAGATATAAAATTATATAGATTTTTTATGAACATTAAAATTTGCCTGGAAATTGACAGAATTTTAATCACATTTCAGGCAAATCTCTCTCATCAAATAAAACACATTTTAGATATAACTTTTATCCATTTTATAAAATACAGATTGTTTCAAAAGACTTGATATCATTTGAGGTGTACAAGGAATTTTAGAATAATCGATATTACTTCATAATATACAAAGTGTGTGATAAAAGTATCAAGATTGAAGCTCTATTTACCAAGATAGGAATGAACATTGAATGGAACGTTAATTTTTTCAGAATACAAGGTGTGTCATAAAAGTGCCGAGTTTAAAGCTGTATTTACCAAGATAGGAATGTACAATGAATGGAACGTTAATTTTTTTTCAGAATACAAGGTGTGTTAAAAAGTACAAAAATCTCGATACTTTTTTGGCATACATTGAGTTAGATTAAAAATTATTTTTTTAAATGTGTTTAAAAATGAGTTTAAAACAATTGAATACCCAACAAAATGAATAAATAAAAATGTATTCGGCATAAAATAACCCAACAAGGGTTGATATGCCGTAAAATCCAACCAACCGACTAACGTACAAATAATCTCAAATTTTAAGAGCATGTGTAAAAACAACTAAAAATTGTATTTAATTTTTTTTTTTAGGTTTAGAAATGCCATTCCTTGGAAAATGTTAATAATACTGTTAAAATTTGAGATAATTTGAATTAGAATTGGTTAAGTTATTAGATTATGAATTATCATTTTTTTTCTGAAACACCCTGTACGTCTCAAACGATATCAAAGTTTCTGAAACACCTTAAGTATCTTTAGATTAATAAATAAAGTTTCCCAACCCTATTGCGCTTATGGCAAGCCCCAACCCCTTTTTATCATATGGGTGCTAGAAGGCGGTGGCTGCGGGTCTACATGTACTGGGAATGACGTTAAACTCTATCTGATGGTGAGGTTCCAGTTTTGGAGGTTTGGGGAATGTGGAGCACCCCATCATCACCATTGCTCCCTGGTCCACTCTGACCCGGAGTGGTAGTACCTGTTATGGTCTCATCTATGGGTTAAATAGAAAAATGTATTTATAAAAAATTGTATTATCCATTAAGAATTGATTTATTTCAAAACTTTATCGGCATTAAATGACCCACTGAGGTTGATATGCCTTAAAATAAAACAAACAAACAATAAATAAATAAAGTATTAAAAATGTGATATGGATCTTAGTGGTTGCTTCAAATTAAACCGTGGAACTTTTAGTTTCGGCTGGATTTTCTGATAGCAATAACAACTTTGTTCTTTTCTTTTCTTTTTTTTTTCCTCTATGCTCTTCAAAACGAAAGCAAGTGGCAACTCCCCTGGTAGTGCGCAAGATCCTCAACTTCAAACAAGAGAATCCTTCAATCTTCGCCTGGGAAATCCGCGACCGTCTTCTCGCTCAACGGATTTGCGACGAACAGTCCATTCCGAGTGTCAGTTCCATCAACCGCATTCTACGCAACGCCAGCGCCTTCATCGGGAATGACCGCGATTCCCGTCATCGGTCATGTCCCAGCAACCCTTGGCCAGCAATCTACAATCTCCGAAATGCTTCATGGCTGCAGCAGCAGCAGCCGCAGCAGCAGCAGCAGCCGCTGCCAACAATCCTGTCGGGTCAGTGGGTAACCCTGCAACGCACGGTGCGGCAGGTTTCACACCCGGTGGACTAGCCGCCACCGCCGCGCTTTTTCCACACCCTGCTTATACAAATAACTTTCTTCCTATCCCGGGTCTCTCTTACCCGAAACTGGTGCAAATGTGTGCCAATGGCGGTGGTAGTGGCGGTCGAATGAACAGTCCTTTCAACGGCCAACGTTCCACGTCTCCTTGTGGCCCAAGGGATCTGAGTTGTGACGACGAAAACAAGGAAGTGGATGTCGACGACGATGACGACGACGTTGATATCGAGGATGATTCTCCGTTGCCCAGGAAACAGAAATCCAGTCATCTGACTCCGGGTAAGTAATTATCTCCTTTTTTTCTGACAGGTATGTTCACAGACTTGGTTCAAGATCATTTTTTCTAGCAGGTGTTATCACAGATATAGTGCTAGATCACTTTTTTTGGCAGGTATATTCACAGACTTGGTTCTAGATCACTTTTTCTAGCAGGTGTTATCACAGATATAGTGCTAGATCACTTTTCTAGCAGGTATATTCACAGACTTGGTTTAGATCATTTTTTCTAGCAGGTGTTATCACAGATATAGTGCTAGATCACTTTTCTGGGTATATTCACAGACTTGGTTCTAGATCATTTTTCTAGCAGGTGTTATCACAGATATAGTGCTAGATCACTTTTCTGATATTCACAGACTTGGTTCTAGATCATTTTTTCTAGCAGGTGTTATCACAGATCTAGATCACTTTTTCTGGCAAGTATATTCACAGACTTGGTTCTAGATCATTTTTCTAGCAGGGTTATCACAGATATAGTGCTAGATCACTTTTTCTGGCAAGTATATTCACAGACTTGGTTCTAGATCATTTTTTCTAGCAGGTGTTATCACAGATTTAGTGCGAAATTAGTTTTTTTTTCAGATGAAATGTTTCTTTGTCTAGGAATTGAAAATATACCTAAAGTCACAGAGGGTGGGGGGATATGGTTGGGCTCAAAACTCGATGCCTGAGATGCCCCCAAAGGTAAATGCCGGCAAGACTGGTCATTTTTTCACTACCCCGATCTCTGTTCAAGAGCAGACTCCTTAATCTTGGCTATTAGGACAGACTGGACTCTTTAATCTTGGTTAGGTAACCAGTCTGGGAGAAGGAAAACTCTGAATTCAAATATGTTAAACTCCGCTTAAGAAATTGACCTTTTGTTAAATCCTGGTCGTGCGGAGGGGTTGGTAAATATATATATGCCGCTCAAGAAAAACACCCACCTCCCAGTACCTAACGAGTTCCTACTAATTCCCCCGGATGATATCCATCTTGTTAGTCCCCTTCCTCTTTCCGGAACACGTGGAGAAAAGGAGGGGAAAAGAAAATCATCCTCAAATCCGCATGCCATGTAGTGCATTTGATTTCTACTTTGCTCACGTGACTCCAAGACGCAATCACGTCCCCTTTTTTATTTTTTTTTTTTTTTTTTTTTTTTTTTTTCGAGCATTTTCCCCCAGACAATGAAAAACGTGTGTAAAATGGCAGCTCAGTAATTTCCAAAACGAGGCTCTTCACTTCGACTCAAAATAATTTTCACTCCATCAAGCACAGAAGATCCCCCCCTCTTCCCTTTACCCCGTCTGATAAACTTTCTTGTCAATTGCTCAGGGCTTGTCAGATCTCAGGCACGGAAGAAAATGCTCAAGACTTTATTTCTCCTTTTGAAGATACGTGTGCAAAAAACACGAACATATAAAAATATCAACATCTGTTTTCTACCTCTATATATATTTACCCAACCCCTCCGCACGACCAGGATGTGACACAAGGTCAATTTTAAAGCGGAGTTTAACAGGTTTGAATTCTGAGTTTTCCTTCTCCTAAACTGGTTACCTAGTCAAGGTTAAAGAGCCCAGTCTGCCCTACTATTTACCCATAGCTGGAGGGAGAATATTTAGATTCATACCTTTCCCAAGGGTATAAGCGCTATGCGAAATGAAAACATTTTCGTCTAGGATTTGAACTCTGGTCGGCGACTCCATTTACACTTTTTTTTTGTTGCATTTCATCTTGGTCGATTTGGACGGTCTCATTTTTAACCAGAGGGTATTGCAGGATTATAACGGTCGGAAGATTAAGGAACAAGCGTATTATAATACTCATATACACACAAGTTAGCTGAACAAATTACAATAGCAATAGGAAATAAAGCTTCACGCGCTCTGGTGCGCATGCGCGCTTTTGACATCACTCCCTTGACGATTTAGCTGATCTTTTCCTCCTAAAAAGGAATCGTTCCGGGTTTGTTTGTTTTTTTTTGGGGGGGGGGGAGTCTTTTTTTTTCGGTCGAACTGATTCCGTTTGCCATTTTTTTATTATTATTTTTTTTTTTTTTTTTTTACCGCTGTCGTTCTTTTACCGCTTGAGGCGTCGATGCGAAATGAACGAGAAGACGTAAAACAATTTTCGACGACGATGAAGTAGAAACATTGAAAATGAAGGAGAAAGCAGACGACAAGGAAGTGGGCTGGAAATTACGGAATTTAAATAGCGGGAGCTTCTTGAGAAATTACACGGATCACTGGAGGCGTATTTTCACCGGTTCTCTGCCTCCTTTTCACGCATTGGAGTCTCGGTATTTGTTCACCCCACCCTCTCTCTCTCTCTCTCTCTCTCTCTCTCTCTCTCTCTCTCTCTCTCTCTCTATTTCGTCTATTATTTTTAATTTCTCCCCTCAACAGTGATTTATTGTCGTCTCTCTCTCTCTCTCTCTCTCTCTCTCTCTCTCTCTCTCTCATATATATATATATATATATATATATATATATATATATATATAGATCTAGATATCTTGTTTATTATGTTCCTTTTCAGTTCTTCCTCTCTAACAAGGTTTTCAAATTTTATATTAATATCTAACACCCACTTGGTTTAATTGGTTTTACTCGCTCTCTCCTCCCCCTCCCTCCCTCCTCTCTCTCTCTCTCTCTCTCTCTCTCTCCCCTCTCTCTCCCCTCTCTCTCTCTCTCTCTCTCTCTCTCTCTCTCTCTCTCTCTCACATACCTTTATCCTTCTGTAACTCTTCATCATCAATCATTTCTCCTTCTTTCTCTTTCTCCCCCCCCCATCAATCATTTTTTTAGGCATACCTTTTCGCTCGTTAACCATTCTTAATAGATCATTCATCAACACCATCCTACAACAGCGATGATAATTATACTTACTAGCAAAAAAACGCCACTCGGGCGGTGTAAAAAATAAATTTTTGAAGATGTTGCCTGAGGGGAGAGAATTAAATAAATAAAATAAAACGTTTAATATTTAAAAAAAACAATTACTAACTTTAAAAAAAAAACATCTTATTCACTCCACTCCACTGAGATATTTATTTTGTTTTACGACAGTGGGACGGGACCCCCAAAACGTTTTTAAAAAAAATTCTGATTTAATTATTCAGATTCTTATCTTTATAGAAAAATTTAAAATCGTACGGGTAAAATATATTTTATTCAGATTTCATCAAATGAAATGGGGGCGGCGACCTAGTAAAAAATATTCCCCCAATATATTTTAGGAAAAACCATTTTAAACATAAATTTATCTAAAGGTGAATAGGTATCGACATTTTCCTGAAAATTTGACTCTTAATTGATTTTTCATAGAAATTTTTTTTTTAATACTGTAACTTAAGCAGTGACATAGTTTTGGTTACAGACAAAAAGAGGCCGAATTTGGATCCTTTTTTCAAAACTTAAATGCGAGGACAATTTCAGGATATGCCTTAGTGCAAGGGATGAGATTTCGAGAAGAAGGATTTTAAAGGACATTGTCTCTTCTGTTGTGACCTAATTGTCTATGTTGAAGGAAAGTTAGAAAAGAAACACAACGAATCTTTTTTTCTTTTTTCTTTTTTTTTTTTTCACAAATTCAAAAAGCTTTTATTACTTTTCCATTGAGATGATATATTAGTCGAGATCACCTTCCTTCCTACAACTTTTGTCTTTCTTTTCTTCTTTACTTCTTTCTTTCATATTTTCTTCATTTTTATGTTTCATTTCCTTTCTTTATTCTTTCCTCACTTTTTTTAAAATTCTTTCTTCTTATCGTTTCTTTCCTTTTCCTCGTTTGTCTTTCTTTCCTTCTTTTGTTCTTTCTTTTTATCCTTCCTTCGTTCTTTCTTTCTTTTCTGCATTCTTTCTTTCCTCCATTTTTCATTATTTGATTCTTTTCTTCTTTCTTTCCCTCAATTTTTCCTTCTTTTCTTCCTAAATTCTTTCATACGTTTTCTTTTATCTTCCTATTTTCTTTCATTTTTTCTTTCTTTCTATCTTTCTCTCTTTCTTTCTTTCTTTATCTCATTTCTATTTTCTTAATTCCTTTTCTCATTTTTCTTTCTTTTCTTCCTACAGTCTTTATTTCCTTCTTTTTTCTGTTCTCTCATTCCTTTTTTCTTCTTCCCTTCTCCCATTTTTCTTTCTTTCCTTCTTGTTTTATTTCCTTCTCTCTTTCAGTCTTTTTTCGTTCTTTCCTTCTTTATTTCTTTTCTTTCTTTTTCTTCCTTTTTCTGCTTCCATTTATTTCCCTCTAGTTTTTTTTTTCTCCTTTTTTCTTTCCTTCGACTTTTATATGAGTATATACGCTTATACGATATATTAATTACATTTCGAACTATTTAGATCATTAATTCCATTCCTTGTGCGCTTACTCCACTAGTGCATATTCGTTCCTCCCCCTATCTCCTAGTTTCTGTTATATCAGCCAACTTCGCACACCTTCTTATTCACATGTCTCCCCAATATCCATTTGGGTTGCAAGGGTCGACATCCCTCTCAAATATTCATCATCATCATCATAAAGAAGTATTCGTCACAAGATTCACTAAGCGTGAAAACACAACCGGAGAATCGTAAGATTGCAATTTGCAGTTGACTGGAGATATCAAGTGGATTTTCGCGGGAGCGTGTCTTCGGGGCGAGAACTAATAAAAACGACGCCATCTTGAAAAATGTCTGCCTTCTCTTTCTTGCCACTTTTCAGTTTCTCTCGTTTTCATCTCTTTTTGCTAAACCTATTTTTTCGCCGTCATCTTCTTACTATCTTTCTCAGTCTACGGAGTTATCCCATGTATAATTCTATATATGAAAAAGGGAGAGTAAGGATGTTTTTTTCTTTCTTTGTTTCTTTCTTTTTTAGATTAAAAAGGAGAGCAAGGAGAATATATATATATATATATATAGTTGTGTGTGTGTTTGTGTGTGTTTGTGTAAATTGATATTGTGTTTGCCGTGTGCAGCCTCCTCTCAACGGTTTAAAAAGCAACATCTTGATCTCAATATCTGTATCGAGATGTGGATCCTTCATATATATATATATATATATGATAATAAGGAGAGTAAGGAGAGTAAGGATGTATAATTTTATATATAAATCAATTAAAATAAAATGAAAATAAGTGTAACCTTTTTATATGCGTTAATATTTAGTCTTTTTAATCTAATCTAATATGCTATTACATTAAAACTTAAATACTTGCACACAGAGAGAGGTTGTATGTTTTTGTTAGTGGTTTTAAAAATGTAATGACCACTTAATTGTGCCTTCATTAATTAAGGTAAATTGACAAAATTATTAAAGGGAATATTTGCATGACAAAAAGGCATGTTGCCTATCGAAAAAAAGTTAATTAAAAGAAACCGCATCTTTTAGATATGACAGAAAAAGATAGATAGATATTAACAGAGATAGATAGATAGATAGATAGATAGATAGATAGATATGAAAAGAATTAGATAGATAGATAGATAGATAGATAGATAGATAGATAGATAGATAGATAGATATGAACCGAGTGGGATAGATAGATATGAATAATATTTGATAGATAGATAGATAGATAGATATGAACAGAATTAGATAGATAGATATGAATAATATTTGATAGATAGAAAGATAGATAGATATATATGAAAGAAGATAGATAGATAGATAGATAGATAGATATAGATAGATAGATAGATATGAACAGAATTAGATAGATAGATAGATAGATAGAACAGAATAGATAGATAGATAGATAGATATGAACAGAATTAGATAGATAGATAGATAGATAGATAGATAGATAGATAGATAGATAGATATGATCAGAATTAGATAGATAGATAAATATGATCAGAATTAGATAGATAGATAGATAGATAGATATGATCAGAATTAGATAGATAGATATATATGACTGAATGGATAGATAGATAGATAGATAGAATTAGATACATAGATAGATATGAGCCGAATGGGATAGATAGATAGATATGAATAATATTTGATAGATAGATAGATAGATATGAATAATATTTGATAGATAGATAGATAGATATGAAGAATTAGATTAGATAGATAGATAGATAGATAGATAGATAGATAGATAGATAGATAGATAGATATGAACAGAATGATATAGATAGATAGATATAGATAGATATGATCAGAATTAGATAGATAGATAGATAGATAGATAGATAGATACAGAATTAGATAGATAGATAGATAGATAGATAGATAGATAGATAGATCAGAATTAGATAGATAGATAGATAGATAGATATGAACCGAATGGGATAGATAGATAGATAGATATGAATAATATTTGATAGATAGATAGATAGATATGAACAGAATTAGATAGATAGATAGATAGATAGGTAGATATGAACAGAATTATATATATATATATATATATATATATATATATATATATATATTAGATAGATAGATAGATAGATAGATATGAACCGAATGGGATAGAAAGAAAATTGGTTTTATTTAGAAGCAAATGTTTTTCCCGCCAATTCCCGTTCGTAGCGACATGCCTTTTAATGGCGTAGAAAACCAATGTTGTAATTTCTTTGCATTTATAAATGCCTTCCGTTATTTTTGTACGAGTGTTTGCGCATAGACGCACCAATGTCCCATTGGGAAACAGATTTGTGACCACATATCTTCCTGTTCATTTCATCGAGCGAGCTCTCAATCGCCATCTTGAACAAAAATATGCCGGCGCTGTAGGAAGGTCGGGTGACCAGGAAAGAGGAAAGGAGACGAGAGTGGATCTCGCTAGCCTCTCCGGTCCCGGCACTCCCCCATGCCACACCTTCCGGACGTTAACCAATCGAATCAATTACGAAAACACATTACACTCCATGGCCGTAGCCAGATCTAATGGTGCCAACACTACAAAGACCCCAGCGACAACAAAATGTGGATACATTTTTTTTTTCTTTCTTTTTTTTTCTTTTTTCTTTCTTTTTTTCTTTTCTTTTCTTTTCTTTTTTTCTTTTTTTTTTCTTTCACTTTCACTTTTATTCTTGTTTCTAACTTCTTTTTTCTTCTCTAGTTTTTTTCTTTCTTTTTTCTCTTAATCTCTCTCTCTCTCTCTCTCTCTCTCTCTCTCTCTCTCTCTCTCTCTCTCTCTCTCTCTCTCAACTCTATTTTACTTTTGCACTTTTAGCATATCTTTATCACATTGAACTCTCTCTCTCTCTCTCTCTCTCTCTCTCTCTCTCTCTCTCTCTCTCTCTCTCTCTCACGCACACACACACACACACACACACAGACACACATACACACACACATATATACACACACTATCCTGGGCACCTCACGTGGTATAATGGTTAGCAAGCTAGATTTGCAGACCATTGATAAAGAATTCGATTCTCATTGGGCGCACCAAACTTCTGGCCTTGTGTCACATCTAAGCTAAGTAAATCACGATATTACACTCTCTCACCATCTCTCTCTCTCTCTCTCTCTCTCTCTCTCTCTCTCTCACACACACACACACATACACATACGCGCTCCTCTCTCTCTCTTTCACCCTCTCTCTTTCTCTTCCTTTCTCCCCTTACTACATCTCTCTCTCACTTTCTCTCTCTCTCTTTTCCCTCCCCTCTCTCGTTCTCCCCCCCTCTCTCTTCTCTCACACACCACACACACACTCTCCTCTCTCTCTCTCTCTCTCTCTCTCTCTCTCTCTCTCTCTCTCTCTCTCTCTCTCCTTTTCCCTATATTTGCTCGTCCTCTCTCTTTCTCTTTCTGTCCTTATTTCTCATTCTCTCTCTTTTTCTGTCTCATTTTTTTGTTCCTCATTTCTTTCCTTTTTTTTCATTATTTTTCTCGTTTTCTTCTCTTCTTTTTCTTCATTATGCTCTCTTATTCACTTTTATTCTTTTTCCTTCATTATTTCCTCTCCTTTTCTGTTGTTCGTTTTCATTCATTATGCTATCTCGTTTTATTTTATTCTTTTCTTCTATTTTTCTTTCCATTGTTCCTTTCTTTCTTTCTTTCTTTCTTTCTTTCTTTCTTCATTTCCTGTCTTCTTGCTTTCTTTCATCTTTTTTTATTCTTTAATACATTCCCTTTCTAAAAACTTTCGGTCATTTTTTTACACTGCTATTTGTTCACAGTCTCCTCTTCCCATTCACGTGATTTTGCGTGTATAGTCTCGTCGAAGATGGCTGAGCAATACGAATCGGCTGACGAAGCAGGCCGTCATAGCGTGCCAAAAACTGAAAAGCCCACTCTCGTCGTCTTCCCGTTTGCTCTTCCCCACCCCCATCCAGACTACATTTGGCTAACTGAACGTCCTAAGCCACCGCACTTCCGTCCGAGCCCTGTCCGGACCGAGGGCCAGTACGGCCAAGCAACTGAGCTTTCCGGATTGCGGCTATAGTCTGGTTGTCTCGACGGCCAGTGGCGTGCAAGGAAATTGGGCGCAGGCCGTGGGTGTGCTCCGCCACGTTGAAAAGTACCTGGCTGGCTGCTGGTTCTGAGTTAGCAGATAGAGATTTGGGTATTATCAAGTCTCGCATAGTTAATGCCAAGTTGGTGGATGCGCCAGTTCATGACAGTGATCTCACGAAAGGGTCGAGAACTGCCATGGATTTAGACAGCGGAGCAGAATAGATTGCGTGCGACGGGAATCGAGAGAAGGGAATATTCCCGCGCCTTTTAGTCAACATCATCTCAGCTAGATCTCTACTACGCATAAGATATTTTCGAGCTTAGGGCTTACGTAGTCCAGCGGTGGGTCTTTGTAAATTATTTGTCTGATAAGAGAGCTTAATGTCTGCCTTTGGTGTCGATCTGTGTCAAATCGCCGTCAGATAGCACCTTCGTCCTGCATGACGGGTTTATACTGTCACGAAACCACCATAGGTTCTTTTTCACGCCAATCTTTCGTGTCGCTTGTTTGTCTTCACTCGTTACGCATTCATACATTTTGTGATTGTTTGGTGATTTTTGTTATACTTTGAGATTTCTTGCTGTATCTTAATCGCGCTATAGCTATGTGCATAAACAATTCCGCGATCTGCCTTTATAGTTGAGCTCTTAATGATTGTGATTTAGGTATTATATTATTTGACACTTCATTTCGTGTCGTTCTCATGTTGTATACGGAACAAAACAGGTTTGAGTGTGAAAGAATGACTTCTTTTCATATATTCGTTGTTCGAGGTCTGATGGTAGTAGGTCGGAATAACACGAGGTAGGTGATGGTGGATGTTTCGAGTGAGTGATAGATAGTGGTAAGCGTGTCGGGATGGATAATTTAGGATGGGCTATAGGCAGCGTGCGAAGTGGCACGATCGGCATTAGTATCTGTTGTGTCTGTCAAATCAAAAAGAATAAGAGATGAAAGTGATGGCTAGTTTGAGGCGTTAGGTTGGCTCTCTGCTCTCTCTCGTCTCTCGTCGTCTCTCTCTTCGTCTCGTCTCTCTCTCTCGTCTCTCTTATAGTATATAATATATAAGAGAGAGAGAGAGAAAGAGAGTTTTCTAAAGTACGCTATGTTACCTAGTCCTTCCGCCACGTGATAGGGTGCCGACAACAAAGGTTAATTTTAAGACAAGGTGTTACTGCTGTTTTTAATTCAGGGTTTGTCCTTCTCATGTTAGCTGGTTGTCTTGGCAAGCCTAGAGGACCCAGTCAGTTCTACTATTTACCCATACCTGTGATGGATTCATACATTTCCCAAGATTATTAGCGCAAAGTGAACTGTGAAGAACCTCATCCAGGAATTGAACTCGGTTCGACGATTCCATTTCCTACGATATTAAACGTTACACAAAGCAAGTTGCTGAAGAATTTTTTTGTTCGTCTGATTTGAGGTCAAGATACAAAGAAAATCGCATCTGGTTATTTTACAATTTCTGATGCCGCTTAAAGATTTACAGTTAATGTTCATTTAAGGCCCGGATTCCTAGTTCGATACCGGCCCTCGCCAACTCAGTGTATGAGTAGCACAGGGATCTGTGCGGTAAAGTAAGGAGCTGATGGTAGGTGTGACGCTCCACCTCAGACGCAATATCCTTCGTCTAATGCTAGTGAAAAGGGGATAGACTCCCAGCTGTCTGGCTGATACCGACTTTAGGCCACCACGACGACTATACTTTTTTTTACAAAAATATGGGGGGGAGATAGTAGGTGGTTATTGCTACTATATTACACAAATCTACTTCACAAATGTAGATATTTGTAGGTATTTTTTAATCTTACAGCTAGAGGAATTATCTATATAGACTTAGTTACGTCTTCGTATTATTCCTTATATGTGTTGTGCATCATGGGAAGGGTTAAACATGTGTCATCGGTGGAAGGCAAGTATAGTTTGTGGAGCATGATGTAAAGGCTGGTTGTTCTTATGGCCATTCTAGTGGATTGTATCAAATCATATATATATATTGATGTGTGTGTGTGTGTGTGTGTGCGTGGTGGTGTGTGTGTAAAGTATATATAGAATCTATGACTATAGTTAGATCATTGCAAACACCACACACACACAACACACACAAGCACATAGTATATATATATATATATATATATTATATATATATATATATATATTATATAGTTAATTACTTGAATCTCTATTCTCGCATACAGTCTACTGACATCTGGAGAAATATTGTAACAGTTCTTGTCAAAAATTGGACCAACCGCCCCAGTAGGGCTAATAATTCTTCCGAACATTCCGCTTTCCTTTCTACTGCATCTTTTTTCTTACACCTCATTCTACCATATAGCTACTCTCGTCTCTCATCTCTCCTCTCTCTGCTCTCTCATCTCTCTCTCCATATATATAATAGTATATATATATATATGTATGTATATATATACGAGTTTATTTCCTTTCACGTCGGTTTATCCTTTGTAACTTTTACCTATTCATTCTTTTCCCATTCTCTCTTCCCCCCAACTAAACTATCTATCATATCTATCTATCGTATCTATCCTATAGTATTCGTATCTGTCTTCAGTATTTTTATTCAATATCCTGTTATTCGTTCTGTAAGCTCTCAATATCAAATCAGTACTTATATACGCTGCTAATTGTATCTACTGACTTCCCTCCGTCTCTCGTCTCTCTCTCTTCATCTCACACATAGATCTTTATCCTTCGTGTAGCTCTTTAATACCATCAGATTACCAAGGCGATATGTAGCTGTGATATACGCTCTCAGCTTCTCTGGCGTCCCTCTCGCTCTCTTCTTCTCTCCTCTGCTCCCACTCTCCTCTCTCTCATCTCTCTCTCTCTCTCTCGTCCTCTCTCCTCTCTCTCTCTCTCACACGTGTGGTAGTCGTTTATCTTCTGGTAAGCTCTTTATTTCATTCAATCATGTACTTATAATACGCTCTACTGTTCTTCTGCCTCCTCTCTTCTCTTCTTCTCTCTCTCTCTCTCTCTTTCGTCGCCATCTCTTGCCTCTTCTCTCTCCTTGAGGTCTCCTCATGCTCTCGTCTCTCATCGTCTCGTCGTCTCCCTCGTCTCTCCTCTCTCTCCCCTCTCAGCCCCTGTCTCTCTCTCTCATATCTATCCTTCCCTGTAGCTTCTTTACATCAAATCATGGTACTAATAGATACGCTCTACTTCTCTAACCACTCCCCCCTCCTCTCATCTCTCTCCTCTCTCGCCTCCTCCCTCCTCTCATTCGACTATTCTTCTGTAAGATCTGTTTATCATGCAAATCATGTACTTATATCGTTCCTAAAGCTTCTCTGCCATCGCCCTCTTCTCCATCTCAGTCTCTCGTCTCGGGTCGTCCTTCTCCTCTCCCACTCTCTCCATCCGTCTCTCTCTCTACTTCTTCCTCTTCTCTTTCTCCTCACTCTCTCTCTCATCATCCCCTCTCCTCTCTCCTCCATCTCATCTCTCCTCCACCCCTCCTCTCTCTCCTCTATCATCCTCTCTCCTCATGATCTATCTTGCTGGTATGCTCTTTATCTCCGATCATGGTACTTATATACGGGGAGCGCTCGTAGAACCCTA
>CM042153.1:24585560-24590560 GCA_023376005.1 Doryteuthis pealeii
GCAATCCGCAATGGACAGCAAGAGAAGACAGGCAGCCAAAAAGAGAAGGGGAGGAGGGGGGGGGGGGAGACGAGAGAAGGAAAAGGGCGGGTAAAACTAGGTTGGGTTTCAAGACGATTATAATAATGGCGACCGGGTGCTGGTTGCTGGTAGCTGGTTTTGGAGGGTAATGTGGAAGAAAGAAAAAAAAGTCAAAGGAAAAAAACATCGATGTTTATGTTGTAAGCCCGCGAAAAAGATTATGTCCAGGTAAATGAAAATGGTTGGTGAGGGGTCCGGAGCAGAAGTAGGGAGGAGGGATATGGAAAGAAAAAAAAGAAAAAAAAGAAACTATGTAGGGATTAAAAGTGTGAAACGAATTTTAAACAGTGTCGCAAAAGGGGGTGATTTAGTGTATTGTAGGGGTGTAAGGAGAAAAGAATTATGTTGTGTTTTATTGTTAGTTAAGAGATAGATAGATAGCATAGATAGATAGTACGAAAATAAAGAATCTGACAAGGATAGATAGACTGATAGATAGATTAGATAGATAGATAGAAGCGCTTTAGGAACATTTAATAGCAAATTATGTAATAGTATATCAATAAGATTAAAGTGAAAGCAATGTCTTGTGAAAAGAGAAAGACGGATTGAAATATCTTAAAATTAGATAGATAGATAGATAGAAGCTGACACAAAAAAGACGGATAAGATAGATAGATAGATACGATAGATAGATAGATATATTCATGAGATAGATAGATAGATAGACTAGATATTCCATGAGATAGATAGATAGATAGGTAGCAATATCACGATGATAGTAGATAGGGAGAACAACCTTAGAGATACATCATGTATAGATACGACTAATAGTCAGATATGGACAATCATTAGAAGAATAGATAGATAATAATAATTAAGATAGAATTAACTGATTGAGAGACAGACACAAAAAGACTCCGTATAGAATTAGGATAGGATGTAGATAGATAGATAGGCTAGATAGTTAGATCGATAGATGTAATGATACAACAAAGACTGGGAATAGGAATAAATAATAGAATAGATGATTAGATTATAGAACATCTGTCATGACGATAAATTAACTTATAGAGACGAGAGCGATTATATAGACGATTAGAAGATAGATAGATAGAGTGAATAGGATAGATAGAAAATAGATGCATTTCATTTAAATAAACAGTCAAGTGTGATCAGCTTATAAAACCGTATGTCATGAGCAATAGCACTAGATCATCTTATTCTGAATGGCATCAGACAATGATTTAATGTCGGCTAGTATGGAATGTTTGCAAACTTAAAAACAAGATATCACTAGCGGTGACAAAATTTCTTAACGGTTGAATACAACCATTCCACAATGACATAAGCTAGTAATAATGCCACCATCTATAGCTCTCTATGCTGCTCACGATAACTTAATTCTGCTCCTTTCGACTTCCGTAATATCCGATTTTCTTTCTTCCTTCTGATGTTTTGTTGGTTCTTCATCCGTTCTTTATATCTGTCAAACTTTTTCTGCTTTTAGTCAGTTAAAATCGATTGGCATCGCGGCGGTGCTGGCGGGCATGAGCGCGTCAGGCGTTCTCGTTGTTCATCAATCCATGGGCACGTTCGTTCAAAATGGTGGCATTTTAAAAATATGATTACATCTTATCTTTGATTTCATTATTATTCTTTTTTGCTTCGTTGCCACGTATCCGATCTGGCCGTGAAAAGACAAAACCCATCTGATTATTTATAAGCGACAGATAGAAAAAGGGTGAAAAATTAACGCGAGGAAATTAGTGTTTGCTGTAAAGAATTGGGGAAAAAGACAGAAAGAAAAAAGAAGAAAGAAGAATAAATAAAGAAAGAGAAAAGAAAGAAAAAAGAAATTAAATTCGATAGAATAGATAGAAACAAGATTGAGAAAAGTGAGGAAAGAAGAAAGAAAGATTAAAACAGAAGAGGATTATATTATATGAAAAGAAAGAAGAAAGAAAGAGGAAAAGAAAAAGAAAAGAGAAATAATAGAATAGAATTAGATTATAATGGTAACAGACTGAAAAAAAAAGAAAAAAGAAGAAAAGAAAAGAAGAGAAAGACAGAAAAAAGAAAAGAAAAAAGAAAGAACCAATTAATTAGAATAGTAGTAGATATGACACAGACGGAGTAAGTGAGGAAGAAAAAGAAAGAGTTAAAACATGAGTAATTATATATAATATGTAAAGAGAAAAAGAAGAAGAAAGAAACGAAAGAAAGAAAAGAAGAAGAAACGTATTAAAACTTATGAAGATAATATTAACATGATGAAGGAGGGGAAAGACGAAGAAAGAAAGGAGAAAGGAAAAGAAAATGAAAGACCAAGACCAAGAAAGAAGAGAAAAGACGTAAAGCAACTTAATTAGGAATCAGATAGATAGATCATGAACGACTGATAAGCAGAATCAGAAGCAGAAAGAAAGACAAGAAAGATAAGCGAAAAGAAAGAATAAGAAGGAAAGAAAGAAAAAGAAAAGAAAGAATAGAGACCAGAATAGATAATGAACAGACTGAGGAAGTGAGGAAGAGAAAGAAAGAAAGAAAGAAAAGAAACGAAAAGAAGAAAGATCAAAATTAATAGAAGATATAATATGATATTGACTGTGAAGAAAGAAATAGATAACAATGAAAGAAACAGGACCAAGAAAGAAAGAAAGAAAGAAAGAAAGATCAAAATATGAATAGAATCAGATAGATAGATATGAATAGACTGTGAAGAGAAAAAAGAAAAAAAGAAGAAAGATAAAGAAGAAAGAAAGAAAGGAAAAAGTATTCCCTTATAAAATATTTAGAATAAAAAACTATACAAAGAAATATTAAGTGTTATGTTAATCAAAGAAAGAAAAACATTGTAAATCAAAATCGATAGAATAAAAAAAGAGCGGGAAAATCTTTCTTTTAAAATACGACAAAAATGAAAATGATTATAATCTTGAGAAAATTGATTTTCCTCTAAAATGATTTATAAATGATTTTTTACCGATTTGGAAATACGATTGTTCTTGTAATCTAGCCACTTCTTAACACACACCATTACCATCAAAGACCCGTCGTTGTTAGAACTACAACACACACACACACACACACACACCACGGTGCTCTTGGCATTAAAAATAGCTGAAAGTGTAAAAATGTTGAAATCTGCTATTTAACTAGATTGTAAGATCATTAAATAAATTATCTTTGTTGAGAGAATAAACTTTTGTTAGCAAATTAATGTGGATATTTTAAAATCCCCTCAACCAGATTTTTTTATTAGGCAAATCAATGTAGATATTTTACAACCCCACTTTTAAAAATGTTTTTTTCGATTGAATTTGTACATCATTGATTGTTATTGTATATTTTTGTATTATTTATTACAAAGACAACATCATCATCAATATTCATCATCATCATGTCACGCTTTCAGCGCGGATATCCATGACAATCTCTCTCCATCCGTCCCTATCGCTCATCATCTCGGGAGGTCCTCTATTGCAGCATCCTGCATCCGCACAGAGCTGATCAATGTACGTTTTGCTGGTCGGCCACCTCTGGCTTGTCCATGTGCTGGCTTCCACAGGAGGACGTTGCTTATGAGTTCGTCCTTGCTTCAACAGCAGTGTCCCGCGTGTTGTCCGTCTTACTCGGATGGTTTGGTGATATGTGGGTGGCGCAGCAGCTTTCTCATAGGGTGTTGTTTCATGTCTTGTTCAGGATCACCCGCAGCATTCTGTGTTGCTCCCATCTAGTTTATTCTCTAGTTGCTTAGTTAGGGTCCAGGTGGTGCAGCCATACAGCAGTACTGATATGACAACGGCCTGGAAGAACCGTCTCTTTAACTTGTCTGTGAGGTTGGATTTCCATATGATCGATAGTTTATTTATAGCGGCCCATGCTTTTCCTATACGTGCACTAACGTCATTTTCTGTGGAGGAGATGTTACTGCCTAAACTCTGTAGAAAAATTTAGATACAAAGACAACAGTAGGATTTATATGTAATGAAATTGCAAATCATCGTTTCAGGCTTAAATAGCTTTCTTATTTTTGTTTTTGTTTTTGTTTTTTTTTTTCTCGTAGAAATTCCACGGTTCCCGCTTGTAAATGATAATTGGGGCTATAAAAGATAAGTCTATAAAACAGAAAAGAGACTCATTTACCAATTATATACTTTTATGTTACCTTATGTAATTAATGTTGTTAATTTTGTTTATTTCTTTATTGTTGTTTGAATGACATTTACGAGATTTGTAGATTTAAATGTCTTTGTCCTAAATAGTTATTAACTATTTTACCTCCCCAGCTTGAAGAGCTTCTCATTAACCTAATTAGTAATGCCTAACTAAATATCTATATATTAATACACTTGTTCTTTAATCTTCCAACCGTTATCATTTTGGAAAACCTTCTGGTTAAAAATTAGAATTTCCAATTGATTTAAGATTAAATGCAAAAATGTAAATCCTGATTATCTGGTGTTGCCTATCTGTCGAATTCTTATTCTTTCGAACAGAATGAAAAGAAGGAAAAAAAGTGTGAGAGAGAGTTAAAGCAAGATTATTTTACTTTTTGAATTATTTTGCGATAAAATGAATTGGACATGATTTTACTATAAAAATGCATTGGAAATGAAATTATTATAACATGCATTGGAAATGATTTTACTATAAAAATGCATTGGAAATGAAAATAATATAAAAATGCATAGGAAATGATTTTACTATAAAAATGCATTGGAAATAAAAATGATATGAAAATGCATTGGAAATGATTTTACTATAAAAATGCATTGGACATGATTTTACTATAAAAATGCATAGGAAATTTGAAAGTACTACATCAAACTGTTTTGTCTGCTATTTTCTATAGAAGACAAAAAGGAACAAATACACTTTCCCTAATTATTAATGCAAGTTTATTATAATTAGTTTTCCTAAAATGTGACATTGGTTATATTTTATTATAACGTTTAATACGTTTTAGCAACTGA
>CM042153.1:24595560-24600560 GCA_023376005.1 Doryteuthis pealeii
CAAGTTTAAAGATCCCTTACTATTTACAGATAGCTGGAGGAAGAATGATTATACCTTTCCTTAGGGTATTAGTGCTATTCTCCCTCCAGCTTTGGGTAAAATAGTAGCACAGACTGGGTTCATTAACATTGGATAGGTAACCAGTCTAGGAGAAGGAAAACTCTGAATTGAAAAACCTGAGGAGTCGTTGATTGGCTTTGTAGCAGTCTTTGTGTACCAATTCTTTCATATTGACTGTGCCAAAAAGTGTGGATGATCCTGTTAAGTATCTGGCCGCCATCCTTGGCCAGTTGTAAAGAACTTAAAGTAAATAAGTAAGTAAGTCCTGAATTATCGAATCTTTTGGTAAGTGAATAAGTCCTAAGTTTTGGAATCCTACGTAGTGTCAAAAAGGTCCAGCGAGATAAACCTATGATCCGTCGTCCATGAAGATCCAAGTGGTTGTGAGTACCTAAGATTAGAATCAGCCAGTATAAATAATAATATCAGCAGCAGAGCACTGCCAGTGATTGGACAATAGGTTGGTCACGTGCTTATCGGCGAGTCTATAAGTAGAAGTGTGCTTTTGTCACACGCCTTATATCTTAAAAAACGCCAACCGGTCCAACAAAAAGCCTTCAATACTATTAACAAAACACTGTTTAGTGTGTTCAGTGGATAAACCCTCATGCGTCGAAATCAACGAAAGAGTCATTTCCATTTCAGGAATTGAACGCGTGTCGCCGTGCCCATTTCCTTGGACAATAACCGTTACACGACGGGTGCTTCCCGGGATATACGAGAAAATGAGATTTCTGGTCAGATATTAGTGTCCCACGCGTGCGCTTTTAAGTAATACAGTGTAGGGTATCGGGTCAATTTTGAAAGGAGTTATGACGTGTTAATGCTAGAAATCGTAATGTACATATTTTCTTTTCCTGTTTACTTTCTCGATGTTGGAATCTGGTTGTTGGATTTGATGTTGAGTTGGCTGGCATTCTTGCTCTTTTGAGTCTGGAACAACTTGGGATACACATGAGGATATCTTAGCCTTGTGCCATTTATAGTTCTTAATAATAACACAAGACTTTCTTTCAATTGGCTGGTCACGTCAAGCCCTAGCATCTATGATTTTCCCAACCCTATTGCCCTTTATGGCAAGCCCCAACCCTTTTTATCATATGGGTGCTAGAAGGCGGTGACTGAGGGTCTACATGTCCTGGGAATGAGGTTAAACTCTATCTGATGGTGAGGTTGCAGTTTTGGAGGTTTGGGGAATGTGGAGCACCCCATTCATCACCATTGCTCCCTGGTCCACTCTGACCCGGAGTGGTAGTACCTGTTAGGGTCCCATCTATGGGCTAAATAGAAAAATGTATTTATAAAAAAATTGTATTATCCATTAAGAATTGATTTATTTCAAAACTTTGTAGGCATTAAATGACCCACTGAGGTTCATATGCCGTAAAACAAAACAAACCAAAAACTTTCTTGTTTTTTCTCGTGAGCAATTTTATTTTATCCCAAAGTCAAAATGCTTTGGGTGACAGACACATATCTTGCGTCTCACCCTCCCACTCCTTAGTTCCAAACTGATATTTCCCCCTTCTCTCTTTCTCTCACTCTCTTCACTATGTCTTAACCAATCAGAATTCGACAAGTGGCCTAGTGATTCATCATAAAAAAAACTTTCCATGTTAGCTACACGTAATCTCTTGGATTCCTAGCTTTTTCCATCCTATTATGTTACAACAAGAACGGGACCACCTGTGATCGACAAAGATGCTAATTGTAATATATTGCCTGGTCAATGAGTTCGCACCTGAAACCAGGACTGCACGCAGGAAATGCGTGGTGTCAAACATGGGCCTGAAAACAAAAACAGGATATGGCATTGAACTGACCTTCGGTACAGAGACGCGGGAATAGTTAGGTTAGTTATCAGATTCGACCTGACTTTGGAAGGAGAAAGACGTAATTGTCTTCTCTGCTGGGTCATCTCATCCGCGCGGAATTGAATGGCTAGATAAGTAATAAAATCTGATCAAGAAAACATAAGTTTTGTGTGTTATTAAATATATAAAAACAATGACTAGCTCAAAGAAGCCGACTAGAAGAATTAGCAAAGAAGATTGAAGAATGGAAGAATTAGAAGTCAACTAGAAGAAGAAGAAGAAGAAGAAGAAGAAGAAGAAGAAGAAGAAGAAGAAGAAGAAGAAGAAGAAGAAGAAGAAGAAGAAGAAGAAGAAGAAGAAGAAGAAGAAGAGAAGAAGAAGAAGAAGAAGAAGAAGAAGAAGAAAGAAGAGAAAGAAGAAGAAGAAGAAGAAGAAGAAGAAGAAGAGAAGAAGAAGAAGAAGAAGAAGAAGAAGAAGAAGAAGAAGAGAAGAAGAGAAGAAGAAGGAAGAAGAAGAAGAAGAAGAAGAAGAAAGAAGAAGAAGAAGAAGAAGAAGAAGAAGAAGAAGAAGAAGAAGAAGAAGAAGAAGAAGAAGAAGAAAGAAGAAGAAGAAGGCGAAGAAGAGAGAGAAGAAGAAGAAGAAGAAGAGAGAAGAAGGGCGAGAAGAAGAAGGGCGAGAAGAAGAAGAAGAAGAAGAAGAAGAAGAAGAAGAAGAAGAAGAAAGAAGAAGGGAAGAAGAAGAAGGAGGGCGAGAAGAAGAGAAGAAGGGCGAGAAGAAGAAGAAGGGCGAGAAGAAGAAGGCGAGAAGAAGGGCGAGAGAAGAAGGGCGAGAAGAAGAAGGGCGAGAAGAAGAAAGAAGAAGAAGAGAGAAGGAAGAAAGGAAGAAGAGAAGGGCGAGAAGAAGAAGAAGAAGAAGAAGAAGAAGAAGAAGGGCGAAGAAGAAGGAGAAGAAGAAGGGCGAAGAAGAAGAAGAAGAAGAAGAAGAAGAAGAAGAAGAAGAAGAAGAAGAAGAAGAAGAAGAAGAAGAAGAAGAAGAAGGCGAGAAGAAGAGGGCGAGAAGAGAAGAAAGAAGAAGGAAAGAAGAGAAGAGAAGAAGAAGAGAAGAAGGGCGAGGAGAAGAAGAAGAAGAAGAAGAAGAAGAAGAAGAAGAAGAAGGGCGAAGGAAGAGAAGAAGAAGAAGAAGAAGAAGAGAAGAAGAAGAAGAAGAAGAAGAAGGGCGAGAAGAAGAAGAAGGGAGAGGAGAAGAAGAAGGGAGAAGAAGAGAGAAGGGCAAGAAGAAGAAGAAGAGAAGAAGAAGAAGAAGAAGAGAAGAAGAAGAAGAAGAAGAAGAAGAAGAAGAAGAAGAAGAAGAAGAAGAAGAAGAAGAAGAAGAAGAAGAAGAAGAAGAAGAAGAAGAAGAAGAAGAAGAAGAAGAAAAGAAGAAGAAGAAGAAGAAGAAGAAGAAGAAGAAGAAAAAAGAAGTCAGCAGTCAGCAACGAGTAATCAGAAAGGAAGTAATCAAGTAAGATCATTCTCTCTCTCTCTCTCTCTCTCTCTCTCTCTCTCTCTCTCTCTCTCTCTCTCTCTCTCTCTCTCTCTCACACACACACACACACACAACACACACACGCACACACATCTTTATCCTTCTGTAGCTCTTTATCATCAATCATGTACTTTATATACGCTCTACTTCTCTGCCTCCCCCCCTCTCTCTCTCTCTCTCTCTCTCTCTCTCTCTCTCTCTCTCTCTCTCTCTCTCTATCCTTCTGTAGCTCTTTATCATCAATCATGTACTTATATACACACGCACACACACACACCAAGATGAGCTCTCCTCTCTCTGCTATGTACCCGAGAACTCTCTCTGTTTGTATACCCGAAGTGGGTATACAACATATTGATATATATATATTTACCAACCCCTCCGCACGAGCAGGATGTGACACAAGGTCAATTTCTTAAGCGGAGTTCAACAGGTTTGAATTCAGAGTTTTCCTTCTCCTAGACCGGTTGCCTAACCATGGTTAAAGAGCTCAGTCTACCCTGCTATTTGCCCATAGCTGGAGGGAGAGTAGGATTCATACCTTTCCCAAGGGTATTAGCGCTAAGTGAAATGCAATTACCACGTATTGATATATAACACTAATCACACCACAAAGGGAAACATTGCATTAAATGACAGCCGCATTCAACGCCGCTGCCAAGTCATCTGTTAACATTGCATTCCATGAGGCTTCGTTCTCTAACAGCAGTAATGATCATTGACACCACTGCAGCGGTTACAACGCCTCACTTAAGCCAGTGAACATCGTCATTAAACCGTGGGAGACTGGCGCCGTGTCGCCTAGTGAGATATGCCAAGCCTCCAGCTCTTTTGGCAGACGGTCGAGTTTGTGTGCCACAATGAGCTCATGGATCCAGCCTGTTAACAGGGTGTTGTGCAAGCTGGTGGTGGTTCTCTAGTGGTGTAGAACGTGTTCTGTTGAAATTCGCAAGGACCCCAAGTTGGTTGGATGGTTGGTTGGTTGGTTTTAATCCGACATGAACATTTTCTGTTATTTAATGCTGATGTGAGTCTATTTTGCAAGCAATTATACGATATCAAGTACATTATGACAATAATCATTTGATGGTTGGTTGCTTGGATTTTACGGCATGTCAACCCATTGGGTTATTTTATGCCGAAGACGTTTTGTTTCATTCATTCTTGATGGGTACTCAATTTTTTTAAAATTCAATTCTTTTAAACACATTTATTAGAAGTTTTTATTTTCTATTTAACCCTAACAGGTACTACCACTCTGGGTAAGAGTGGACCTGGGAGTAATGATGATGAATGGGTACGCCACATTCCCTAGAGCTTCAAAATTGGAACTTCACCTTTAGATGTATTTTAACATCATACCCAGGACAATAAGACCCTCAGTCACCGCCTTCTAGCACATATATGATAAAAAGTTTAGGGAGGTTGCCATAAGGGGAATAGGGTTGGAACAATTATATAGGTGCTTGGGCTTGACGTGACCAGCCGATTGATCAGGAGGGCCAAATTGTAGTTTTACATGTCATGGACTGCTCAGCTACCTCCGGCCAATGGGTAGGATTTTATCCCTCTGCAGTAGTGCAATTGGCGTATTCTACAGCC
>CM042153.1:24610560-24615882 GCA_023376005.1 Doryteuthis pealeii
CTCTACTACGAACTATGAGTGGCGAGATACTAAAAAAATGTTTTTTTGTTTTGTTTTTTAATGAAGAGGGGGATAGCGAAAAAAAAACGGAGTGAGGGGTGAACAATGTAAAATTCTTACCTGAAACCAAACGGTGTTGTGTGTGATCATGCACCTCTCGGTGTGTTGAAGCCAGAAGGGAAAAAGACGAACATCCGGTTATATGAATAATTATAATGAAATTTATTGTGTACATTGCTCAGGTGCACCACAACTCATCAAAGTCTCATGTCTAGTACATAGAATAATGTACTAATGTCAGGAACATGAATAGCGTACAGTAATAATATACATGTATGCGTACAGTGCTCAGGTGCACCACAACTCATCAAAGTCTCATGTCTAGTACATAGAATAATGTATTAGTATCAGGAACATGAATAGCGTACAGTAATAATATACATGTATGCGTACAGTGCTCAGGTGCACACAACTCATCAAAGTCTCATGTCAGTACATAGAATAATGTATTAGTCAGGAACATGAATAACGTACAGTAATAATATACATGTATGTGTACAGTGCTCAGGTGCACCACAACTCATCAAAGTCTCATGTCTAGTACATAGAATAATGTATTAGTCAGGAACATGAATAGCGTACAGTAATAATATACATGTATGTGTACAGTGCTCAGGTGCACCACAACTCATCAAAGTCTCATGTCTAGTACATAGAATAATGTATTAGTGTCAGGAACATGAATAGCGTACAGTAATAATATACATGTATGTGTACAGTGCTCAGGTGCACCACAACTCATCAAAGTCTCATGTCTAGTACATAGAATAATGTATTAGTCAGGAACATGAATAGCGTACAGTAATAATATACATGTATGTGTACAGTGCTCAGGTGCACCACAACTCATCAAAGTCTCATGTCTAGTACATAGAATAATGTATTAGTCAGGAACATGAATAGTGTACAGTAATAATATACATGTATGTGTACAGTGCTCAGGTGCACCACAACTCATCAAAGTCTCATGTCTAGTACATAGAATAATGTATTAGTGTCAGGAACATGAATAGCGTACAGTAATAATATACATGTATGTGTACAGTGCTCAGGTGCACCACAACTCATCAAAGTCTCATGTCTAGTACATAGAATAATGTATTAGTCAGGAACATGAATAGCGTACAGTAATAATATACATGTATGTGTACAGTGCTCAGGTGCACCACAACTCATCAAAGTCTCATGTCTAGTACATAGAATAATGTATTAGTGTCAGGAACATGAATAGCGTACAGTAATAATATACATGTATGTGTACAGTGCTCAGGTGCACCACAACTCATCAAAGTCTCATGTCTAGTACATAGAATAATGTATTAGTGTCAGGAACATGAATAGCGTACAGTAATAATATACATGTATGTGTACAGTGCTCAGGTGCACCACAACTCATCAAAGTCTCATGTCTAGTACATAGAATAATGTATTAGTGTCAGGAACATGAATAGCGTACAGTAATAATATACATGTATGTGTACAGTGCTCAGGTGCACCACAACTCATCAAAGTCTCATGTCTAGTACATAGAATAATGTATTAGTGTCAGGAACATGAATAGCGTACAGTAATAATATACATGTATGTGTACAGTGCTCAGGTGCACCACAACTCATCAAAGTCTCATGTCTAGTACATAGAATAATGTATTAGTGTCAGGAACATGAATAGCGTACAGTAATAATATACATGTATGTGTACAGTGCTCAGGTGCACCACAACTCATCAAAGTCTCATGTCTAGTACATAGAATAATGTATTAGTGTCAGGAACATGAATAGCGTACAGTAATAATATACATGTATGTGTACAGTGCTCAGGTGCACCACAACTCATCAAAGTCTCATGTCTAGTACATAGAATAATGTATTAGTGTCAGGAACATGAATAGCGTACAGTAATAATATACATGTATGTGTACAGTGCTCAGGTGCACCACAACTCATCAAAGTCTCATGTCTAGTACATAGAATAATGTATTAGTGTCAGGAACATGAATAGCGTACAGTAATAATATACATGTATGTGTACAGTGCTCAGGTGCACCACAACTCATCAAAGTCTCATGTCTAGTACATAGAATAATGTATTAGTGTCAGGAACATGAAATAGCGTACAGTAATAATATACATGTATGTGTACAGTGCTCAGGTGCACCACAACTCATCAAAGTCTCATGTCTAGTACATAGAATAATGTATTAGTGTCAGGAACATGAATAGCGTACAGTAATAATATACATGTATGTGTACAGTGCTCAGGTGCACCACAACTCATCAAAGTCTCATGTCTAGTACATAGAATAATGTATTAGTGTCAGGAACATGAATAGCGTACAGTAATAATATACATGTATGTGTACAGTGCTCAGGTGCACCACAACTCATCAAAGTCTCATGTCTAGTACATAGAATAATGTATTAGTGTCAGGAACATGAATAGCGTACAGTAATAATATACATGTATGTGTACAGTGCTCAGGTGCACCACAACTCATCAAAGTCTCATGTCTAGTACATAGAATAATGTATTAGTGTCAGGAACATGAATAGCGTACAGTAATAATATACATGTATGTGTACAGTGCTCAGGTGCACCACAACTCATCAAAGTCTCATGTCTAGTACATAGAATAATGTATTAGTGTCAGGAACATGAATAGCGTACAGTAATAATATACATGTATGTGTACAGTGCTCAGGTGCACCACAACTCATCAAAGTCTCATGTCTAGTACATAGAATAATGTATTAGTGTCAGGAACATGAATAGCGTACAGTAATAATATACATGTATGTGTACAGTGCTCAGGTGCACCACAACTCATCAAAGTCTCATGTCTAGTACATAGAATAATGTATTAGTGTCAGGAACATGAATAGCGTACAGTAATAATATACATGTATGTGTACAGTGCTCAGGTGCACCACAACTCATCAAAGTCTCATGTCTAGTACATAGAATAATGTATTAGTGTCAGGAACATGAATAGTGTACAGTAATAATATACATGTATGTGTACAGTGCTCAGGTGCACCACAACTCATCAAAGTCTCATGTCTAGTACATAGAATAATGTATTAGTGTCAGGAACATGAATAGCGTACAGTAATAATATACATGTATGTGTACAGTGCTCAGGTGCACCACAACTCATCAAAGTCTCATGTCTAGTACATAGAATAATGTATTAGTGTCAGGAACATGAATAGCGTACAGTAATAATATACATGTATGTGTACAGTGCTCAGGTGCACACAACTCATCAAAGTCTCATGTCTAGTACATAGAATAATGTATTAGTGTCAGGAACATGAATAGCGTACAGTAATAATATACATGTATGTGTACAGTGCTCAGGTGCACCACAACTCATCAAAGTCTCATGTCTAGTACATAGAATAATGTATTAGTGTCAGGAACATGAATAGCGTACAGTAATAATATACATGTATGTGTACAGTGCTCAGGTGCACCACAACTCATCAAAGTCTCATGTCTAGTACATAGAATAATGTATTAGTGTCAGGAACATGAATAGCGTACAGTAATAATATACATGTATGTGTACAGTGCTCAGGTGCACCACAACTCATCAAAGTCTCATGTCTAGTACATAGAATAATGTATTAGTGTCAGGAACATGAATAGCGTACAGTAATAATATACATGTATGTGTACAGTGCTCAGGTGCACCACAACTCATCAAAGTCTCATGTCTAGTACATAGAATAATGTATTATGTCAGGAACATGAATAGCGTACAGTAATAATATACATGTATGTGTACAGTGCTCAGGTGCACCACAACTCATCAAAGTCTCATGTCTAGTACATAGAATAATGTATTAGTGTCAGGAACATGAATAGCGTACAGTAATAATATACATGTATGCGTACAGTGCTCAGGTGCACCACAACTCATCAAAGTCTCATGTCTAGTACATAGAATAATGTATTTGTATCAAGAACATGAATAGCGTACAGTAATAATATATATGTATGTGTGCGCGTGCGTGCATATGTATGTGAAGGGGGGTATCAGGTATAGCGTTGGTGGATTGCAGGAAGCATAGAGGCTTTGAAAGATGCAGTGTTTCAGCAGCCCACAATGGATGCAGGCAGTTTATTCCATGCCTCGGCAACTCTAGGCGTGAAAAAATGTTTCCAAAAGTCATGTGAGCTATGCTGTTTTCTGACTTTGTAGGCATGCCCACGTGTGTTAGAAACGTGGAGATCAAAAAGGTGCTCAAGGTTGCTGTTGTTAAGATGATTAATGAGCTTATGAGCATTTTAACGAATCCATTCCTTATATTTCGTCACTACTGAGATGGAAGAGACGTAAGTCACTTCCCATTGGTCACGCATTGCTTATATATATTTACCAACCCCTCCGCACGAGCAGGATGTGACACAAGGTCAATTTTTTTAAGCGGGGTTTAACAGATTTGAATTCAGAGTTTTCCTTCTCCTAGACCAGTTGTCTAGCCAAGGTTAAAGAGCCTAGTCTGCCCTACTATTTATCCATAACTGGAGGGAGAGTAGAATGCATACCTTTCCCAAGGGTATTAGCGCTAAGTGAAATGCAATTACCACATCCAGGATTTGAACTCGGGGCGACGAGTCCATTTCCCATGACTTTAACCATTACACCACGCGCTTCCCACGCACTGCTTATAAGACTATCAGCAGTGGCAGTTGCGTTTTCGTTGTGGGGTGAAAAGTTATTGGGCTGAGTGTTTTTTTTTGTTTTTTTTTTCTTGTTTTGGGGGGGAGGTTGTGGGTTGGGGCGGGTTGTTACAGGATCGCCTACCGGAATTATACTTTCGGTAGGGTCGCTTGGGTGAACGAGTATGATATTTGAAAACCCGAAATTCGTAATGATCCCAATGAACATCATTGATGAGGCAATCTTGAGCACTCTTTCAGTGTATGAATTCAAATCTTATGTAAATTATCTATTTTTGAAGTTTTCTTTTCTTTCCCTGTATTTTATTCATTTATTTACTAGCAGGGTCTGTGGATATACAACAATATGATAATTCAATTATCACAACGTTTGATATGTTTACTTAAGAGCTACTGCTAAATAGTTCAATATGCAAAAAGTATGATAATCTTGATTTAACTCTCTCTCTCTCTCTCTCTCTCTGTCTCTCTCTCTCTCTCTCTCTCTCTCTCTCTCTCTCTCTCTCTCTCTCCTTCTTTTCATCCTCGATTAAAAACCGCATTAGCATATTTTTCGCGTTCTCACACCCTCTC
>CM042153.1:24615934-24628434 GCA_023376005.1 Doryteuthis pealeii
TCTATCTTTTCTCATACTCTCCTTTTTTACTTTTTTCTGTATCTCTCTAAAAGAGGAGAGATAAAGGCAAATTGAGTTTTTACATGTCATGGAACTGCTCGGCTACCTGTGCAGGTAGGATCTTTATGCCTCTGCAGTGGTGCAATTGGCGTTTAACAGCCCCGAGCGACCGGCAGTCGCAGTGTGGAGGGTCAGAAGTGAAAGATGAGTCTATCTGTATATGTACAAATTTTGTTTCAGACTTTTCAATAAATGCTTTTTGCTGCCGTAAAGACATATTGATATTTTTTCGCGAATTTTTACTCTTCAGAAAATTAATTTTCGTCAATATGGTAACAAACTTCTTGTCGACTAAATCATTTCTTTCGCTACAAAACTGAAAAAATTAAACTATAATTAAATGAAAATAAACATCTCAACTTTATCATTGTGTGTAAAGTTCTTACGGAATCGCTGAATTGGTCTTCTTCCCATTCCTGAGGAAAACAATATGAGGAGGTCCCGTGGCGTAATGGCTAACGTGTTGGACTGTGAAATCGTTGTAACCGAATTTGAATTCAGTCGCAAACTTGTGTTTTCACCTTTCGGACAAGTAGCGTGAGCAGTTCGATCTAAAAGGAGCGATGACATTGTAATGGCAATATCCTTATCTACTCATTATCCTATTCTACTTCACGGACTGGATGCATTCTCGCTGTTTGACTCTGGAACAATCTTGGGAATTCTTGAGGATGATATCTTGTCTGTGCGTTGAGAGGTTTAATAACACAGGCCGTTCTTATCTATTCTAATGAGCTTATTTTCTTTTCTTGTGTCAACCCGAGTAAAAATCCTGGACGGTCTGTTTTTGCCTTTTACACAGCGTAATACCCTTGGAAAAGGTCCATCTATCACTATGGGTAAATAGTAGGGTAGACTCAGCTCTTTAAACTTTGGTTAGGAACTAGTCTAGGAGAATGAAAACTTGAATTCAAATCGGTTAAAACTCCGCTTAAGAACTTGACTTTGTGTTAAACAAAACCTACTACTGTGGGGGGCGGTTTAGCTCGGATAGTAGGAGCCCGACTAGGAATTACAAGATTCCGGGTTCGATAGGCCTCGCAAACTCATCGTAATGAGTCGCGCAGGGATCTGTGCGGTAAAGTGAGGAGCTGGTGGTAGGTGTGGGCTTCACACTCAGACGCTAAAATATCTCCTTGGTGTAGCACTAGTGAAAAGGGGATATCAGTCAGCAGAGCGGAGGGAGTCTATGTTTTCAACTAGTGCTTACACCAAGGAGATTATTTTAGCGTCTGAGGTGGCGCCACACCTACCACCAGCTCCTCAGTATACCTGCATTTTAAAAACAATCAGGCTCTTAGTGATGTTGACAATTGGATATTATTGATTACTCTTAAGGAACTTTTAAGAGATTCATTTTTAGCCGCTCCACATCCTCTGTATATATTATTACTCGTGTTCGTACAAAATACGACCTTTATCTTGCAATACCCTTGGTTAAATATGAAACCGTCAAATAATCCAAGATGAAATGCAAGATTTAAATCTTGATTAATCTGGTATTTTCTTATCTGGCGATTCTTATTTCTAATGACATTCCTTTTTTAATTTTTAAAGAAAGGGAAGAAAAAGGACATGCTACACGAAAATAATAATAAGAAAGAAAAAAAAAAAGAGAATAGGGAAGATAGAGAGAGAGGTGAGCTCGCGAAAACGATAACGCTAGTCTGTTTAAATTGAATATGATGAGAAAATGAAAAGAAGGAAAGAAAGAAAAAAGAGTGAGAGATAAACAGTTATAATAAAATTAATCTACTTTTTACAAACATTGAACTATTTTAGCATAGCTTCTTAAGTAAAGATATCAAACGGTGTAATAATTAAATTATCATACTGTGGTATATCCACAGGTTCTGCTAGTTCTACTAAAGTACTAACATTTGATAAGTTTTTTATCTTTCAAGATATTTTAGATAGATATGAGATAGATAGATAGATAGATAGAAAGAGGACTGGATATATATATATATATATATATATATATTATATATATATATATAGAGAGAGAGAGAGGGGAGAGAAATAAACACAGATAGATAGATAGGTGAGATTGTGATATATAGAAATGACCATCGTCCTCGTACTCATAAGTGGGTGGGTGCTAGCCACTATTTAAGTGCGCACAGATCACGTCTGTGTGGACTTATGTTGAATGACTCCCCTCCTAATACTCCCGTGATCGACCACTCGGTATAACTGGTCATGATGATATAACAAGTGGGACGAAGATTTGGACGAACCCCCAAAAACACATCATTGAAGTTTCGTTAACAAATTTCAAGGATACAAGTTAATGTAAAATTCCGCCTAAAACGATAACGCTAGTCTGTGTAAATTGAACATGATGAGAATAAAAAGAAGGAAAGAATTATTCTACTTTTTACATATTGAACTATTTAGCAATAGCTAAAATCTTTTCAAATTAGATTCATAATAAAATCGTATAGCAGGTCGTAACACTGATTTGAACCTGGACCGCAAGAAAACGGATTTACCGGGAAAAAAATCGTGTTGTAGTCGCAACATTGATTTGAACCTGGACCGCAAAAAAAACGGATTTATCCGTCCCAAAAAAGGGTATTTTTTCTCGGCAGAACTTTCTTTTAAACAAAAGCAATGTGCAAAATCTTGTGAATTTTCGTTTTCTCTCGCGTTTAGCATTACGGTTTGATAAAAAGGCTTTTTCTCCTGGCATTTTTTTACCTTGTCTGATAGGGGAAAAAATCAAAAGACTTTCTTTGTGGTTTTAGCATTACGAACTGGAATTTCTCGCGGTCGGGTACAGTTGTTTGGAGGTATTTTTGTGGAACTTAATACCTTTTAAAACAAAATGGAGCATTTGGTGAAAATTAAGAAGTCTATATGTACGTCTATGCAGCAACAACAAAAGTTGCATGAAGAATGGAATCAATTAGTTCAGGAACAATTAGAACAAATGCAAAACCAACTATTGAAACAAAAAGAGCATTTTGAGAAATTACTAACAAATAAAGTAGTGCAAGAAAGAGGATCAAGAATCTTCTCTGCGGAGGGAATTTTTAAACTCTCTCTCTCTCTCTCTCTCAGAATTTCGTTATGACCCAGACAACGGCGAGACGTTTCCAGCATACTTTAGGAGATACGAATCGATCTTTTCAAAAAGGTGTCTACTTTGGTCCGACGAAGAAAAAGTTACATTGTTACTTCAAAAATTGGATTCACAAGAAAATACGAAGTATACAAATCTAATACCATCTAGAAAACCAGAAGAAATATCGTTTGACGAAACGATTAAAACGTTGTCTAGAATCTTCGAAGAACCTGATAGCCTTTTCGATACGCGATATAAGTGTTTAAATATTGTCAAACATGGAAATGAGGACTGCCAATGTGAACTGTTTAAAATAACCGAAATTTCAAAGGACATGTTTAATCTTCGTACAAGGGCTAACGGCACCCAAAGATAAGGACATTGGTTCCAGAATATGAACAATCATGGAACAGGACCAAGAAATCACATTACAAAAGGTAACTGAGGTGTGTCAAAGGTTAATTAACGTCAAACGCGATTAACTCGCGTATCGAAGAAAAAAAAATATTTCTCATGTACAAAGTTTATCCTTTGTACATATATTTTTTTATAGATAGATAGATAGAAATAAACAGACTGAGATAGATAGATATAGACAGATAGATAGAAATAAACAGACTGAGATAGATAGATAGACAGATAGATAGAAATAAACAGACTGAGATAGATAGATATAGACAGATAGAAATAAACAGACTGAGATAGATTGATAGACAGATAGATATGACAGACTGAGATAGATGATATAGACATATAGATAGAATAACAGACTGAGATAGATAGATATAAACATAGATAGAATAAACAGACTGATAGATAGATTAGATAGATATGATATGAACAGACTGATATATATCTATATATAGGCGGTACTTTGACTACGAGTGGACCCAACTTACGAGTCTTCGCAGTTACAAGCAGTTCTATCAGTCGATTATTTTTTCTTGTGTTGAGAGTTAAAGATGAAATCCAAGCGAAGCTTTCTGTATCGCTTTATGCTAACATTTCCAAGTTTCTAATTTTATTGCACCAAAAGAAAATATATTTAATAAAAAGAATTAGGGAGTTTTTTCTAGGTGTGGGGGGGGGCGATGGTTGGAACAGATTTAATGGTATTTTAAGTTTATTTTAATAAGGGAAAATGGTTGGTTGGGCTGGTTAGTTTGGATTTTATGGTGTCAATCCTTCTTGGGTTTATTTTATGCACAGACGTTTTTATTCATGCTTGTGGTATTCAATATTTTTAACTCAAGTTTTTAAACTCATTTTTTCTACTCAACTATAGATGGGACCTAAGGTACTACCACTAGGGTTAAGAGTGGACCTGGGAGTAATGACGATAAAGGGTAGTCCAAACTCCTCAAGTTTCAAAATTGTAATTCACCATTAGATGCGTTTAACGTCATACCTAGGATAATCCGGGGAATATGATTTCATATACGAGGAAATTCATTCACCAGAAGAACGAATTAAACTTGAATTGAATTGTTATATATTCAGGTAACAAATTTAAGCCTGTTTGGTTGAATATCATAGAAATTTATTTATTTAATTACTTATTTTATTTATTATGTTCAATCGTTAGCGTAAGTTACTTAAGCGTCGGAGTCTAAGCGCGTGGAGGGAAAAATATGGGGCACACCTCTACCACTTTGACCTGACATAAGAAAACTAGTTATTTCCTATAAATCTAACATGATCAAAGGGGAACCACTCTTGGCTGATAAATTATTTATTTATTTTCCCATTAAACAAACCCTTACCTAACCCTAACCCTGTCTTCTTTTTTCCTATAGAATCAATAAATAAATAATTTATAAGTCAAGAGTGGTTCCCTTTGATCATGTTAGACTTATAGGAATAACGAAACTAATATTGAAAGCTTGAATGTAAGCAACAAAAAACACGCAAAAAGAAGTTGTATATATATATATATTATATTATATTATATATATATTATATATATTATATAATGGGAAAAGCTGGCATTGAAGAGAACTGACGGAGAATTCATGTGGATGATGGCTGTACAGTTTTGAGAGTGAAAGAATTGAGCATGAAAACCTCAAGCGTCAACTTCGAAATGGATACGCCTGTCATAACACATCACTCAATAAGTCGCGGGCCTGACATATATATGGCACCACTAATAAAACAATCCATATGATTTTTATAAACTACTAACCTTCAAATGGCACGAGTCAAAATTTGAGCCCAGTCGGATTATCAGTTTACAAATTACAGTCATTTAAGTTAAGCTACTGTGAAAATTTTCAAAACAATGGAAAAATCTGAATTTCGTGTGTTGATAAGCATTGGGCTTTCCGATGGGAAAAATACTGTTCAAGCAAAGCAATGGCTTGATAAGTGTTATTCGGACACTGCTTCGTCGGAAACAACGATTAAGAGGTGGTATGCTGACTTTCAACGCGGTCGTACAGACACAGATCATTTTGAACGCTCAAGTCACCCAAATTCGGCAGGTGTCCCGGAAAACACAACAAAAAAAAACTCCACAAACTCATTATGACCGATCGTAAATTGAAATTGCGAGATAGCAGATAGGTTGAAGATATCAGAAGGCAGTGTATTCACCATTTTGCATGAACATTTGTCAATGAGAAAGCTGTGTTCAAAGTGGGTGCCGTGTTTGCTCACAGTCGATCAAAAACAACAACACAATGACGATTCAGAGCGCTGTTTCAACGCAACAAAAATGAGTTTTTGCGTAAATATGTGACGATGGATGAAACATGAAACCACCATTTCACTGTAGAGTCAAATCGGCAGTCAGCTGAGTGGACAGCAGCAGGTGAAAGCCGTCCAAAGCGACCAAAGACGCAAACTTCAACAGGCAAAGTTTCGCCTCCCTATTTTGGGATGCGCAAGGTATTTTGTTCACCGATTACCTTGAGAAAGGAAGAACCATCAATAGCGAATATTATAGAGCATTATTGGTCCGTTTGGAGGAAGAAATAGCCAAAAACGACCACAAATGAAGAAGTAAAAAGTGCTCTTTCACCAAGACAATGAACCATGTCACAAGTCGATCGCAACGATGACAAAACTATATGAATTGCACTTCGAATTGCTTCCGCATCCACCCTATTCTCAAGATATGACCCCCAGCGACTACTGGCTGTTTGCACATCTCAAAAGAATACTCTAGGGAAAGAGATTTGGCTCCAAGGAAGAAGTGATATCGGAAACTGAGGCGATTTTTGAGACCAAAAACAAATCGTTCTACAAAAAAGGCATCGAATTGTTAGAAGAAGCATTGGAATCAGTGTATCACCCTAGAAGGAGACTATGTTGATGAATTAAGTTAAATTTTGCCTAAAAGTTGTTGTTTTATTAGTTAGGCCCAGAACTTATTCCGTGATGTGTTATTGTGTCTGGAGTGTGCATGAATTGTCCCTGATGAGATTTCCTATGATTGACATATCAAGCCTTAGAAAGCAGAATCTGGTCACATTTTTGACATTTCCTGCCCTCCGTGTTCTTACCAATTTGACAGGTGTATTCAGCCATCATCCTCATAATTTCTCCTCTCAGTCCTCTTCAATGCCAGCTTTTCTCAGTTGTCAGGATCTATATTTATTTTTACAAGGTTGCTTTTTAAGCAATCCTTATACCTCTTCCAAGGCCTCCATGGTCAGCTTCATGATGGTAAAGGCCATTGCATAGTGGTCTTTACCATCATGAAGCTGACCGTAAAGGTGTGTATTCTAACATCACTCATACGCACAACATGACATGCCCATCGCATACATACATACATACATACATACATACATAAAAACGGAATAAGATAGATAGATAGATAGAAAGATAGATAGATAGATAATTTTTATTTTTATTTTTATTTTTTTTTATTTTGTTTTGTTTTACAGCAATATCAACCTCAGTGGGTCATTTAATGCCGATAAAGTTTTGAAATAAATCAATTCTTAATGGATAATACAATTTTGTTTATCACTCATGTTTTTCTATTTAACCCATTGATGGACCTAACAGGTACTACCACTCTGGGTCAGAGTGGACCAGGGAGCATGGTGATGAAGGGGTGCTCCACATTCCCCAAACCTCCAAAACTGCAACCTCACCATCAGATAGAGTTTAACGTCATTCCAGGATATGTAGACCGCAGCCACCGCCTTCTAGCACCCATATGATAAAAAGGATTGGGGCTTGCCATAAGGGCAATACGGTTGGGAAAATCATATCGGTGCTAGGGCTTGACGTGACCAGCCGATTGATCGGAGGGGGCCTCTTCGACCGCCCGTCTAGCCCAAGATAGGGCCAAAGTGGAGTATTGCAAGTCATGAACTGCTCATCCACCTGGGTTCTATCCTTAAGCATCACGGGTCGCCACCCACGGTCAACAGGTGGCCCCATTGGGGGAGTCTTACCCCTCTACAGAGGTGCAGTCGGTGCATTCTAACACCCCAGCTGACAGGGAGGAATTTTGATTTTAAAAATGAACTATCTTTCCTACTCAATACACACTTCTAATAAACACACACGAATAAAACATTTTTTTTAAATCTATTCGAAACTATTTCCTTTCTTGAATCCCCAAACAATTCCCAATTTTCTCTCATCTCCTTTTGTCACTATGTAACTTCGTTACAGTTTAACAATGCGATGATATCGGACTCTATTTTGTGTTTAATTTTCACAGTTTGTGATCTCTGGTGTAAGGGAGATAACTCTTGCTAATTTATTCCCAGGTGAATTGATTAAAACCAAAGCTGTCCCAAATAATAGAAGCTCGACAAGCAGTCTTTTGATAAGAAGCGGGTACATTGCGATCTAAATTACTGACCTATAAATATTTGTGCAAAGCACTTGTTAGTGATAACGAATGATTAGCTAATTATAACTATTACTAGTAATCAATAATTATTTCTTATTCATAAAAAAGCATAGATAGGTAAATATAATTTAACGAGATAGATAGATAGATAGATAGATAGATAGAAATAATTTAACGAGATAGATAGATAGATAATTTAAATGACTTAATGAGATAGATAGAAAGAAAGAAAGAAAGAATTTAACGAGATAGATAGATAGATAGATAGATAGATAGATAGATAGAAATAATTTAACGAGAGATAGACAGATTGATAAAGAGAGAGAGAGTATATATTTACACACACACACACACACACACACACACACATATATATATATATATATATATATATATATATATATACGGTTATTTCCTATAATTCCAACATAACAAAGGGGATTCCACTTTTGACTAATAAATTATTTATTTATTTATTGATCTGCCAGGAATAAAGAAGGCGGGGTTATAGTTAGGCTTAGGCTTAGTTTAATGGGAAAATAAATAAATAATTTATCAGTCAAGAGTGCTTCCCCTTTGTTTATATTAGAGTTATAGGAAATAACCAGTTGCCATATTTTTTAGTTTGTTTGTAAAAAAACTTTTAGTATTAGTAGTATTAGTAGCATCAGTAATATTAGTAGCATCAGATCTATGAAAAAGAATAAGCAAACAAAACTACATGAATTGCACTTCGAATTGCTTCCGCATCCACTCTATTCTCTAGATATGGCCCCCAGCGACTACTGGCTGTTTGCACATCTCAAAAGAATACTCCAGGGAAAGAGATTTGGCTCCAATGAAGAAGTTATATCGGATACTGAGGCGTATTTTGAGGCCAAAGACAAATCGTTCTACAAAAAAGGCATCGAATTGTTAGAGAAGCGTTGGAATCAGTGTATCACATTAGAAGGAGACAATGTTGATGAATAAATTCGAATTTTGCCTAAAAGTTGTTGTTTTATTAGTTAGGCCCAAGAATTGTTCCGTGATGTGTTATTGTGTCTGGAGTGTGCATGAATTGTCCCTGATGAGATTTCCTATGATTGACATGAAAGAAAATATTAATAAAATTAATAGTTGAAAATATTTCATCTAAAGATAAAGATAAAAGATTATAATACTTACTTGTAAAACTTTCATCAACTCTTCCAATTTAGCATGAAAATCTTTTCATTCTGAAATTTGAAAGAAAAGAAAAAATGTGTAAAAATTGTTTTTTTTTAAATCTGATTCAATCTTCTTATAATAGCCAATCGTTTTCTTTCGTCTAACACAGAAGTTATCTTGTTGTCTGTTGATTAAGTGAGGAGGTGTGGGAATAGGCTAATTTTTGATCTACAGAATTGGAACAAGATAGAATAAAAGAAAATGGTCTATCAGTTTGAGAAGAGTCATTAACATACGAAAAACCATTTGGACAATTGAACCAGTTCTTAAAGCTTCATTTAAAAAAATATAAGAATACTGATGATTTGTGAATAGAGATTTCAAAGAATAAAACCATTAGAAGCATTATCACTTCTAATTATTGACAGTTCTTAAAGCTTCAATGGACCATATGACCTCAAGGCACCCCTTTTTGATCTCGATTAAGAAAGGACATGTTTTTCATTTACACCGTCAATATCCGGTTGTTTTAACAGACGATTTTTAGATTTTTTTAAATTATAAAACTAGCCCTTAACCCCTAACCCTAGCCCCTAACCCTAACCCCTAACAAACAACCGGATATTGACGGTGTACAGGAAAAACATGTCCTTTCTTAATCGAGATAACAAAGGGGTGCCTTAAGGTCATATAGTCCCTTCAATAAATTGTTATTCTTCTTATTGTTTATTAAGCTTTGCTTACTCCCAGGTTCACGCCCTGTCGGCTGAGACTTTAGAATACACCGACTGCACCTCTGCAGAGGGGTAAGACCCCCCCCAATGGAGCCACCTGATGGTCATGGGTGGCGACCTGGTGAATGAGCAGTCCATGACATGCAACACTCCACTTAGACCCTTACTTCGGTTAGGCGAAATCGAGGTCTTTCGTCATGAAGAGAGAAAAAGTGGCGGATAATTTCCGTTTTTTAATATCGGATACAACAATTCCAACGTTGTCTGAGCGTCCCCTGAAAATCCTGGGGAAGATCTTCAATAGCACCTTAAGAGATACTTTGGCATCCGATCAGCGTTCACCGAACTGGATGTATGGCTAGCCAAAGTAGACAGATCCGGTCTTGCAGGCTGCTTAAAAACGTGGATGAATTCAATACGCTGTGCTCCCAAGAATTCTATGGCCCTTGTTACGATTTTTGTGTCCATTTTTAGGCTGCAAGTGAAAACACTTTACAGTGGAGATCCTTGGTGTCCCTTAAGGGTAGAATCCTTTGGTTGTTCCTCGGCATTCCTTAGTGTTGGGTAGAATCCTTTTGTTGAGCAGTCTTTGGTTACAGATCCGTTCGTCCGTGTCGAATACGTACAAATGAACGGTATTCAAGATCGGCGATTAAATAGTTAACTAACCATGTATTTGAGCTGTTGATTGTCTGGCTTTAATCCACGCGACCATGCAGAGTCTATAAGTTTAAGTGGTGGACCTCAACAAACCAAAATATTCCAGCATATGACTCCCCAATGACAACAGTGGAAGCCATGGAAAGCAGAAGATAGTTGGGGCTACCTTGAACTTTGAGCAGTACGGCATTATACGAATCCTCAAATGCGCTGCAACTCCCCTTTAAAGGTTTGGTAGAGGAATTTGTAGTCTCACGGACTTGAGAAGCACTCCAATATAGGGACTCTAAAGACCCAAAGGTGTCGGCGGCCAGCATCGAAATCGACCCTGGCAGGAATGAATTGGGTGTGAGGATCATTTGAGACAAAAAGGGACAGTTGCAATAGGTCACACTGGATTGGGCTACTTCCCTAGTAGCCAAATTCAAAAGGCCAGGGGTAAGCAGAGACGGCAACTAATACGAGAGGAGGTCCGAGCAAATGTTGAAGGTGAAAGAAGATGCAATATGGCTGGACTAAGCCAGCAAGGTGCATTGATATGGAGGGATATTTTTTACGTCAGAAAATAAGCTGGTCGGAGTTCTGGCACTCCGACGCTAGTCGGATAAAATTCCTTGTGCAATCCGTGTATGATGTGCTACCAAGTCCTGCGAACTTGTTAACATGGGGGAAGAGTGAAATACTATCATGTCATCTTTGTGCCATGAAAGACACATTTAAACACATTTTGAGTGCCTGTCCTATGGTCCTTGATGATGGGATGTACCATGAAAGACACGATCAGGTACTTAAGATACTAGCAGAAACAGTGGACATTGCGATTCATGCTAGCAGTTTCAGGCCAGAAATAAAGTCGATTAATTTCGTCAGAGCTGGTGACTGTTCCCCCTCAGCGAAAAAAAAACAACAAATAGCTGCGTGCTCTCGTCAGCCCAAGACTGGCAATTGAGAGTAGACCTTGGGAAGGAGTTAAAATTTCCGGAGCAGATCGCAACAACTCCCTTACACCCGGATTTAGTTATTTTGTCAACTGCTACGAAGCAAGTTGTATTGCTAGCACTTACAGTCCTTTGGAAGGAGAATTTCGAAGTGGCCTTTGAAAGGAAACTCGGAAAAATACCAGGAGCTGGTAGAAAAATGCAGAACGAACAAATGGTGGACAGCATGTTATCCCAATGAAGTCAGATGTCGGGGTTTTGCAGGAAGATCCTTATGTAGAAGTGTTGGCGTTTTTGATATATAAGGCGTGTGGTGAATGGTCACTTCTACTTATAGACTCGCCGATAAGCACGTGACCAACCTATTGTCCAATCACTGGCAGTGCTCTGCTGCTGATATTATTATTTATACTAGCTGATTCTAATCTTAGCTACACACAACCACTTGGATCTTCATGGACGACGGATCATAGGATTATATCGCTGGACCTTTTTGACACTACGTAGGATTCCAAAACTTAGGACTTATTCACTTACCAAAGGATTCTATAATTCAGGACTTACTTACTTATTTACTTTAAGTTCTTTACAACTGGTCAAGGATGGCGGCCAGATACTTAACAAGAAGTCGTCTTGGAATGATGGGAGACAAAAAAAGAGAAGAGTCACCAAGGCGATTTCAGAATCGGCTGAGAAAGCTTCGAGATCAGATCCATGGAGCTCAACTACGAACTGTTAGCGTTGAGGTGCTACAGAAGAAAGAAAAAAAGGATTTTTTATGGTTATGGATTTTAAAAAATCATATTTATGGAGCTCTACTACGAACTATGAGTGGCGAGATGCTAAAAAAATGTTTTTTGGGTTTTTTTTAATGAAGAGGGGGATAGCGAAAAAAACGGAGTGAGGGGTGAACAATGTAAAATTCTTACCTGGAACCAAACGGTGTTGCGTGTGATCATGCGCTTCTCGGTGTGTTGAAGCCAGAAGCGAAAAAGACGAACATCCGGTTATATGAATAATGATAATGAAATTTATTATGTACATTGCTCAGGTGCACCACAACTCATCAA
>CM042153.1:24633434-24645934 GCA_023376005.1 Doryteuthis pealeii
TTCTATAATATAAAGGGAGAAAATGCAAAATGGATTGTGAGAAAGGGAGATGTAGTAAATATAATGAGAAATATCAAAACGAAAGAAACGGTAGGAGACATCTAAATTTCCAAATCAACAACAAACTAAAATGCATCTACAGTAATGTAGATACATTACTTAATAAAAGAAATGAATTGGAGATATTTGTTGCATAGCCCTTCTTTACCGGCACTAAATAGGTATATGTTATATACTTCTCTTACTTCTTACTCTGTCGTCTATTCTTCCGGCCGGCTTTGGTATTCTGATCGTCTATCATCTATCTTGGTCTGGTATATCTTCTAAGGTCTCGTCTGGTCTTCTATTGAGGATTCCGGGTCTGGTTTCTGTTGCTAGGGATTTCTTGTTATCAGAAGCCCTGTGTCATTGTTAGTTTTTAGTAATAAACACAAGACTTCGATTTACTTTTGATGTTACTTTATTCATAAACCCCCAGACCAGACAATGCGCGTGGATCCTTACATCTTGCTAGCTCGGCTTCTAACTTCTAACTCTAACTAACTGAGATGCTTACCCTTAAACCGGAAGGGGCTTCTATCGTGGTTCCGTTTCTCACGGTTTATCCCCAGAACGCAAGGTGAGATCGAGGTCAAGCGCCGTCACTCACCCTCAAGGCCATCAGCTGCACTAATATGATTTCTACACTATTGTCATAATCATTAGGTATCTAATGATTATGTAACATATTGATAAAATAAAGTCAACATGATGTCATGATGAAACTATGCAAAGGGGAGTAATAACACTAATTAAAAAAAGGATCTAGCAAAACAAATTCAAACACCAGACTTTATTGAAAGTGTTTGGTGTGAAATATTATTAGAATCATCCGATAAGTTAACCATTGGATGTATTTATAGATCCCCAAATAGCAGCATCAAAAATAACAAAAAATTAAATTATTATCTTACTTCCCTTTGTAAATAATAAGAGCCATGTTCTAATAACTGGAGATTTTAACTTTCCAGAAATTGATAGAGATCATGGTACTTCTCTATATTAAAAGAAACTACAGACTTTATGAAAGCTATACGAGACTCCTTCCTTTTTCAACACATAAAAAACCCGACACATTTTAGATACAATAACAATCCAAATATATTAGATCTAATCTTGACAAACGAAGAAAATATGATAACCGATATAATACCTCAATCACTTTTGGGTAAAAGTCACCACCATGTTATAAAATTCAATTACATTTGTTACACAAAAGAATATAATGTAACAAATTAAATATAATTATCAAAAATGTAAATTTGATGATATGAGAAAGATGTTGAGAGATCTAAATATTGAAAACAAGATAATAAATCTTAGTGCAGATGAATCTTGGAAGGAGTTGGAAGGTGTATTGAACTGTGTTAAAGAATTAATTCCAAAAAAGAAAATGTACAATTGGGAGGGAGAAAAAGTCACCATGGATGAATGAAACGACATTTCAGAAAATGAATGAAAAACGGAAAGTATATCAAAATTATCTTAAGACAAGAGAGGGAAAAGACTATAACAATTGTGCAAAATTAAGGAATCAGTTGAAATGGGAATGCAAGAAAGCAAAAATAGAATTTGAAAAGAAAATTAACAAAGAAACTAAAAATTATCCAAAAGCTTTTTTTTTTAAATACGCTAATGATAAAATGAACACTAAAGTTGAAATCACAGATTTATTAGGACCATACGGAAACACAGCTACATCTGATGAAAAAAAGGCAAATATATTGAACGAATACTTTTCTAGTGTATTTACTATTGAAAATCTCGAAAATATACCATACTTTGCTGAAAGATCATATAACGAAGAACTGAATAATATAATAATAACTAAAGAAGTTCATTAAAAATAATGAAATTAAATCGAAACAAATCTCCTGGACCAGACGAACATCACCCTTTAATTTTGAAAGATTTGATACAAGAGATGTCTTTACCATTGAGTATAGTCTTTACTAAATCCATTATTGAAGAATATGTACCTCAATCTTGGAGGGAAGCTAATGTAACAGCTTTATGTAAAAAGGGAAATAAAATTAATCCCTGCAATTATAGACCAGTTAGTTTGACAAGTATCATTTGCAAATTGTTAGAATCTATAACAAAAAACAAAATATTCAGGCACATGGAATTAAACAAACTTTTTTCTATGAATTAGCATGGATTCATTAAAGGAAGATCTTGCAATACAAATCTTTTATCAGTAATGGATAAGTGGACGGAATCTCTAGATCTTGGATTACCGGTTGACACCATCTATTTAGACTTTGCCAAAGTATTTGACTCTATACCTCACAAAAGGTTTTACGTAGGAAGAAATAATTTAAAACATTTAAATAATTTAAAACTTGTATACTCTATGAAAAAAAAATTCTCTAATGAAAGAGAAATACTAAAAGATACAGAGTTAGAAAAAGACCTTGGTGTGAATGTGGACCCTGAATTAAAATTTTCCAAACACATAGAAATACAAGTAAATAAAGCAAACAAAGTATTAGGATTAATATGGAGTTCATATGAATAAAGAGAAATGCTGAAAAATGTATTCATTGCATTGTTAAGACCTCATTTGGAATTTGCTAATGTGGTTTGGAGTCGAAGACTAATCAAGGACATAAAACTCATTGAGGGAGTTCAGAGGAGAGCTGCTAAGGTAGTGAATGATTTAAAAAAAAAACCTTTTATATGAAGAAAGAATTAGGAACATTGACTTACCCAGTTTGGTTTATCGACGTACAAGAGGTGATATGATTGAAGTCTACAAATATACACATGGATTTTATTCAACGAACTTTGATCTACTAAACATTGCTCAAAATATCAATACCAGGGGTCATAAATTAAAACTCTTTAAAAAAATTGTAAAGCAAATGCAAGACAAAATTATTTTAGTAAGAGAGTGGTGAATACATGGAATAAACTACCATCATCTCTAAACTCCTCTAAGGCAATGTTAGATAATCTGTGGAAAGAGTATAAATATTCTGTGGAAATAAGATGAATGTTTATAAGGAACAGCCGACAGGTCTCAGACCTAATATACGAGCTGAAAAAGATATTATCCGACAAGATCGTGAATTTCATCAAAAAAGCCATGGAAAACCAAAAAGTTCAATTAAAAGCCGGAGAGCAATCCCTGATAGAAGTAAACATCCAAAGAGGCATTTTTTTCAAGGAGACTCACTATAGCCACTACTATTTGTTATAGCAATGATGCCACTCAATTATATAAACTTAGAAAATGATGCCACTCAATTATATATATTTAGAAAATCTACAGGGGGATACCTCACAGGAAAAAATAAGCCACCTGATGTATATGGATGATATAAAGATTTTTTGCCAAAAAATGGAAAAGAACTGGAAACCCTAGTACAACCAATCAGAATATACAGCCAGGATAAAGGAATGGAATTCGGTATTGAAAAATATACCATGCTTGTGATGAAATAGGGGGAAAGGAAGGAATACAAGTTAATTATATATATATAATATATATATAATATATATATATATATATATATATATATATATAATAAAAATTCATCAATTCGCTATCTGATGTGTCGGGAGAGTTAGACTATTTGTCTAAGCTCCTTGAAATAGACTATAAATGCTAAATCTCTAAGTCTTTTGTTATTTCTTTACTTATATATATATATATATTTATATATATAAATATATATATATATATATATATTATAATAGTTATAGTAGTAGAGAAAAGAGTTAAGGGTCTACTATGGTTTCAATCCAAATGATTTCATCAGGACCACACCCTATACTTACCTAAGTCGATGTAATTCCTTAGTTAAACTGAGAAAATTCTCTTTTCGAATAATAACGGTTAAACACTGTGTTTGTGAATATTTGTTCTCTCTATTATTATGTGCAGCTTATTCTATTCGTTTAGTCTAATAATATAGTAATAATGTGTACACAATTTGATGGCCTTTTTTTAACAACCTCGAATTTTTAAGAAAATTAAAATTTCCTTCATTATTCATTTCTGTCTTTGTAAATTCAGCTTCAGTCTCGATGCTTTTTGAACATAATTCGTATGCCATAAATACGCACATAAGGTAATGTGTATAGATAGTAATAATGTGTACACAATTTATGGCTTTTTTTAAACACACCTCGAATTTTTAAGAAAATTAAAATTTCTTCATTATTCAATTTCTGTCTTTTAAATTCAGACTTCCAGTCGATGCTTTTTTGAAGCATTAATTCCTATGCCATAAATACGCACATAAGGTAATGTGTATAGATAGTAATAATGTGTACACAATTTGATGGCTTTTTTTAACACACCTCGAATTTTTAAGAAAATTAACATTTCCTTCATTATTCATTTCTGTCTTTGTAAATTCAGCTTCAGTCTCGATGCTTTTTGAACATAATTCCTATGCCATAAATACGCACATAAGTAATGTGTATAGATAGTAATAATGTGTACACAATTTGATGGCTTTTTTTAACACACCGAATTTTTAGAAAATTAAAATTTCCTTCATTATTCATTTCTGTCTTTGTAAATTCAGCTTCAGTCTCGATGCTTTTTGAACATAATTCCTATGCCATAAATACGCACATAACGTAATGTGTATAGATAGTAATAATGTGTACACAATTTGATGGCTTTTTTTAACACACCTCGAATTTTTAAGAAAATTAACATTTCCTTCATTATTCATTTCTGTCTTTGTAAATTCAGCTTCAGTCTCGATGCTTTTTGAACATAATTCCTATGCCATAAATACGCACATAAGTAATGTGTATAGATAGTATAATGTGTACACAATTTGATGGCTTTTTTTTAACACACTCGAATTTTTAAGAAAATTAACATTTCCTTCATTATTCATTTCTGTCTTTGTAAATTCAGCTTCAGTCTCGATGCTTTTTGAACATAATTCCTATGCCATAAATACGCACATAAGTAATGTGTATAGATAGTAATAATGTGTACACAATTTGATGGCTTTTTTTAACACACCTCGAATTTTTAAGAAAATTAACATTTCTTCATTATTCATTTCTGTCTTTGTAAATTCAGCTTCAGTCTCGATGCTTTTTGAACATAATTCCTATGCCATAAATACGCACATAAGGTAATGTGTATAGATAATAATGTGTACACAATTTGATGGCTTTTTTTAACACACCTCGAATTTTTTAAGAAAATTAAAATTTCCTTCATTATTCATTTCTGTCTTTGTAAATTCAGCTTCAGTCTCGATGCTTTTTGAACATAATTCGTATGCCATAAATACGCACATAAGGTAATGTGTATAGATAGTAATAATGTGTACACAATTTGATGGCTTTTTTTAACACACCTCGAATTTTTAAGAAAATTAACATTTCCTTCATTATTCATTTCTGTCTTTGTAAATTCAGCTTCAGTCTCGATGCTTTTTGAACATAATTCGTATGCCATAAAGACGCACATAAGGTAATGTGTATAGATAGTAATAATGTGTACACAATTTGATGGCTTTTTTTTAACACACCTCGAATTTTTAAGAAAATTAACATTTCCTTCATTATTCATTTCTGTCTTTGTAAATTCAGCTTCAGTCTCGATGCTTTTTGAACATAATTCGTATGCCATAAATACGCACATAAGGTAATGTGTATAGATAGTAATAATGTGTACACAATTTGATGGCTTTTTTTTAACACACCTCGAATTTTTAAGAAAATTAACATTTCCTTCATTATTCATTTCTGTCTTTGTAAATTCAGCTTCAGTCTCGATGCTTTTTGAACATAATTCGTATGCCATAAATACGCACATAAGGTAATGTGTATAGATAGTAATAATGTGTACACAATTTGATGGCTTTTTTTAAACACACCTCGAATTTTTAAGAAAATTAACATTTCCTTCATTATTCATTTCTGTCTTTGTAAATTCAGCTTCAGTCTCGATGCTTTTTGAACATAATTCGTATGCCATAAATACGCACATAAGGTAATGTGTATAGATAGTAATAATGTGTACACAATTTGATGGCTTTTTTTAAAACACACCTCGAATTTTTAAGAAAATTAAAATTTCCTTCATTATTCATTTCTGTCTTTGTAAATTCAGCTTCAGTCTCGATGCTTTTTGAACATAATTCGTATGCCATAAATACGCACATAAGGTAATGTGTATAGATAGTAATAATGTGTACACAATTTGATGGCTTTTTTTAACACACCTCGAATTTTTAAGAAAATTAACATTTCCTTCATTATTCATTTCTGTCTTTGTAAATTCAGCTTCAGTCTCGATGCTTTTTGAACATAATTCGTATGCCATAAATACGCACATAAGGTAATGTGTATAGATAGTAATAATGTGTACACAATTTGATGGCTTTTTTTTAACACACCTCGAATTTTTAAGAAAATTAACATTTCCTTCATTATTCATTTCTGTCTTTGTAAATTCAGCTTCAGTCTCGATGCTTTTTGAACATAATTCCTATGCCATAAATACGCACATAAGGTAATGTGTATAGATAGTAATAATGTGTACACAATTTGATGGCTTTTTTTTAACACACCTCGAATTTTTAAGAAAATTAACATTTCCTTCATTATTCATTTCTGTCTTTGTAAATTCAGCTTCAGTCTCGATGCTTTTTGAACATAATTCGTATGCCATAAATACGCACATAAGGTAATGTGTATAGATAGTAATAATGTGTACACAATTTTATGGCTTTTTTTTAACACACCTCGAATTTTTAAGAAAATTAACATTTCCTTCATTATTCATTTCTGTCTTTGTAAATTCAGCTTCAGTCTCGATGCTTTTTTGAACATAATTCGTATGCCATAAATACGCACATAAGGTAATGTGTATGGATAGTAATAATGTGTACACAATTTGATGGCTTTTTTTTTAAACACACCTCGAATTTTTAAGAAAATTAACATTTCCTTCATTATTCATTTCTGTCTTTGTAAATTCAGCTTCAGTCTCGATGCTTTTTGAACATAATTCGTATGCCATAAATACGCACATAGGGTAACGTGTATAGATAGTAATAATGTGTACACAATTTGATGGCTTTTTTTAACACACCTCGAATTTTTAAGAAAATTAACATTTCCTTCATTATTCATTTCGGTGTTGGCAAATTACAACTTCAGCCGAGATACATTCTGAAAACACCTTGTATCTATATGTTCATGGTTGCTTGTAGTTCGCACTCAGAATCACAAAAAATTACTAGAAAGAATATGTTGTCAGTTTTCCATGCGTGCGTGCGTGTGTGTCGATGTGGTGGCGGAAAGGTGGCGAGCGTACCCACGCAAGCATCTCTTGTAAACGCATGTGAACATTCGCATACAACATGGTTTGTTAATTTCGTATGTTTTCCCGCGAATTTCTGTCCAACTGTCTCTGTTCAATTTCACATGGCTTGTTTGCATGTTGCTTACAAAGAAATTGAAAATAAAGAAAAAAAAATGGACAGATTTAAAAGCGAGACATTTTGCAAGAGAAACGAACCAAGAATAAAACAAAATGGCCATTTCGTGTCTTAAGAAAAAGTTCAATTAAAATAGCCGATGAGTTTCAACTTTTGTGGTTGGCAAGTTAGATATCTTATAATAATAAAGATTCGGTGTCTGCCTGTAACCGAAACTACGTCACTACTTATATTACAATACCCTCTGGAATTACGTATGTTTATCAATAAGTCTTTAATTTATAGTCAAAATCATTAATACATAGAATAAATCTTATTCATTAACGATGTCTCTATGAAAACCTGAGTTGGATTTGCCCCAAAACAGCTCATGTTAGTGCGTTTAAAATCCTGCAGTGTCTTATATATCACTAAGAAATACATATTTACTTAATATATGGTGTGGTTAATTTGCATTCTGGTTTTAACAAAACCGGGTTTAATAGATAATTACTCGGTGTTATTGATCACTAATATTATTGTTTTATTCTCCAACGTATTAAAATCAATCCTTTGAATTTTATATAGAAACCAATTTAAATATAATTAAAATGAGTGTAATCTTTTTATATGCGTTCTTATTCAATTTCGTTAGACTTTCCAATTTAATATATTTCATTGCATTAAAACATAAATACTTATGCCCGGAGGGTGCATATTCTTGCTAGTTATTTTTAAATGATCTTCAATTCCTGGATTTTTCCGACTGAAACCATTTTGTTATGCCAACAGCACGGATTCCCTTGACTCTCTCTCTCTCTCTCTCTCTCTCTCTCTCTCTCTCTCTCTCTCTCTTCTCTCTCTCTCTCTCTCTCTCTCTCTCTCTCTCTCTCTCTCTCTCTCTCCATCTAAAATTTTCATTAATTGACACGTTATTTCGACTTTAAAGTCAATCTTTTTTAATCTGCAATCTACAAAAATAAACTGTCAGATGAAGATAATTAGATATCTTTTTTGTTGTTTATTTTTAATTTAATTTTTGTCTACAATATGTATGACAAAGCATCGAGATTTTTTGTAATTTTAAAATAAGTTTCCATGCATTCATTTTTTTTTTCAGAATACAAAGTGTGTCAAAAACGTTCCAAGTTTAAAGCTGTATTTACCAAGATAGAAATGAAGAATGAATGGAACGTTATTTTTTTTTCAGAATACAAGGTGTGTCAAAAAGTACAAAAAAATCTCGATGCTTTTTTGACACACCTTGTATATAATTTCATTGCACAACCTAAACTTGGCCCTGTCGATGGGTTAGAATATGATTGTTGTATCCACTGCAGAGGGGTAACACCACCCCAAAAAGGGGGTTCTGTGTATGACACATGGAGAGACTCCATTTCTTGGGCTCTGGGGAGTGTCATTACTCCCAGGTCCACTCTGGCCTGGAATGGTAGTTCCTATTAGGATCGGTTACGATCAGGTCACGCTGAAAGCACCGGTTCTCACTAGATCACCGAAGTTAAGCAAACATGACCCTGTTCAATACTTAGATTGGTAACCATTTAAGTAGCAATAAGTACTGTAAGCAATATGATATCAAAATAATTTGATTCGGCTTTAAATGACCCGAAAAGGGTTGATATGCCGTAAAACAAAACAACCAAACAACCTGTTAAGATTACATCAGTGGGTCAAATAGATATTTGAAAAGTATTAGTATTCGATAGGAATACTTGATACCATATAACTGTAAATTATTCGTATTTAAACCAGTTCATATACCTTAGTAGCAATATTTCATCTACTGAAAGCTATGTTAGGTTATTGATAGGTTATTGATCGTATGGAAACTAATATATCTTATAAAATAAAACGGGAATTCTTCGAAGCATTGTCGGTACCACTGTATGGCAGGAATAATTTGACTAAAACGAAACTTTTGTGAAAAAAGCTAGATGTGATCTATACAAGGACTCTGCGTGTTGTTTTGAATAAAATAGAATAAAATATTAAAATATTTACATAAAATAGAATATATATATATATATATATATATATATATATATATATATATATATATATATATATATAAGTGTGTTGGTAGTAGCATGTCCATTTGTTCCAAATGGACATGCTACTACTAATACACTCGTCTACCCGGATTTTAATAGCATGTCAAACCCTCAAAAACACTTCAACTTTTATAGTTCTTCTATAATGCTCCCTTTATAAAAAATCTATAAACAATTTCTTCAAATAAGAAATTTTCTCCTGACGATGGCCTAAGGTCGAAACTAGTTGAGAATAAACAACATACAAGAAATATTCCTGATTGTCTTATTACTTTTTGTTCATACTATATATATATATATATATATATATATATATATATATATATATATATATATATTTGTAGTTATTTAGTATTGGAGAATTGAAAATAAAGTGCTCGTTTACAGATGATGTAAGACCTATATTTATTTGTTATAGTGTACAATACATTTCACAGGCGCGTTGTCTTGATGATAAGTGGCTAATACGCTGGTTTGAAACCAATGGTAGCAATCGCACCGTAAATGTATTGTACTCGGGTTAGCTCAGTCGGTAGAGCGTTCGGCTAGAAACCACAGGGTTCCTAGTTCGATACCGGTCCTCGCCAACTCAGCGTATGAGTAGCACAGGGATCTGTGCAGTAAAGTAAGGAGCTGATGGTAGGTGTGGCGCTCCACTTCAGACGCCAAAACAATCTCCTTGGTCTAGTGCTAGTGAAAAGGGGTTAGACTCCCTCGTTGATTGGCCGATACCGACTCAAGGCCACCCCGACGACTTTACTTTACTTTACTATAACACACACACACACCTATATACATATGAAGTGGACAAACAATATGTTTGAAATGGCGATAGCCGACAATTTTTGGGAAATTATGTGCTTAATTAAAGTCATACCTAATTTGTTAATCAATTAATTATAATTAAATGAATCAGGCGTGCATATCGGTTTAAATGCAAAGCACAAACAAATCGAGAAAAAGTTGATCTCTGTATGCACAGTTCAGCCTATTAGACCTCATCAGCAGAGCTATAGACAGGGCAGTGCTTTGTGCGTGATTCGAACCCTACCTGTCATCTATCTATCTATATATATATATAATATCTCTCTCTCTCTCTATATATATATATATATATATATATATATATATATATATATACTAGCAAATATATGCACCCTCCGGGTGCAAGTATTTAAGTTTTAATATAATAAAATATCATATTAAATTAGAAAGGCCAATGAACTGAATAAAAATGCAGATAACATGATTTGGAACAGAGGGTATAATTGAAAAATAGAACAACTTTGAAACTAACTCTTCCATCATTTTCAATTACTCCTATTCCTAATTTAACTATTTAGTTAAAATAGGAAGTAAAGAATAATATTACAGTTATTCTTTTTGTTAAGGGATTTCTTTTAAGATTTATTGAAGAGAATTTTGCTCATATTCAATAAGATAAAACTAAACAATTAGAAATCAATAATATTAAGCACATATTTATTAAAATCAAATTTTTTAAGATCAATATGCAAATTAGCCTTCCATTCACATGTAAACCGCTGTTTTGTTGTATATATAGTACTGCATGTTATTTGTATGTAGATATGGTCAACAGTCTTAATGATGTGAAACAATTTTATTAATAATTGAGGTTTAAATAAAAAATAAAATCATGGAGAATGTGATGCAGATAACAAAGGGATTGTGATTTGTATAGTAATGTAGTTTCGGTTACAGACAGAAAAACATACAATCTCCATTATAATAATAATATATATATATATATATATATATATATATATATATATATATATATGTGTGTGTGTGTGTGAAGAAAGGAAGTGAATTCGACGGTATGTAGTATATTAGGAAAAATTAAAAATGGTAGGTGTGAAACAGGTTTAAACTCACCACTTAACCCATTTAAACCTGTGTTTTTTCATTTTTCCTAATATACTACATATATAAATATATATAGGTGGATACTATCAAGTGTTTCCTTTAAAAGATTCAATCAAAACTGACAACTCGAACATACATAGAAAGATTTGCGTATATATTTTTACATATATATATTTACCAACCCCTCCACACGAGCAGGATGCGACACAAGGTCAATTTCTTAAGCGGAATTCAACAGGTTTGAATTCAGAGTTTTCCTTCTCCTAGACCGGTTGCCTAACCAAGGTTAAAGAGCCCAGTCTGCCCTACTATTTATCCATAGCTGGAGGGAGAGTAGGATTCATACCTTTCCCAAGTGTATTAGCGCTAAGTGATTATTTTTTACATATACGAAGTATTATGAATAGATTATGAATAGATAAATGAATGAATGAATACCTTCGTTCAAATATAAAGTAAGTCGTCAGGGTGGCCTAAAGTCGGTATCAGCCAATCAGCGAGGGAGTCTATCCTTTTCATTAGCGCAAACAATCAGGAGATTGTTTTTTGCGTCTGGGGTGGAGCTCCACACCTACCATAATCTCCTAACTTTACCGCACAGATACCTGTGCTACTCATACGCTGAGTTGGCGAGGGCCGGTATCGAACCAGGAACCTTGTGGTTCCTAGTCGAACACTCTACCGATTGAACTAAATTAACCAAATATTTTAGTATATTCTAGAAAATGTCCTATTAGCTACTCAACACTGAATTTACGTAGAATGTGCTGTAAAATTGAAAAATGTAAAAAAAATTAATAACTCAGGATAAAAATCAAAATTTGAAGAGGCAAATGGAAATTTTCTCTTTACTTTGGGCATAAATAATTGGGAAATAAGATAAGTGTGAAGAAGAAGAAGAAGAGAAGAAGAAGAAGAAGAAGAAGAAGAAGAAGAAGAAGAAGAAAGAAGAAGAATCTGAGGGGGTGGATTTTATTGGCTAAGAAGCCAGCCTTTTTCTAGGCCAACATTTATTTAATACTTCTCGTATATATATATATATATATATATATATATATATATATATATATATATATATATGTGTGTGTGTGTG
>CM042153.1:24650934-24653434 GCA_023376005.1 Doryteuthis pealeii
ATATCGACACGGTGAATTTTCACGGTAGGAAGAATAAGTTTTACTCTGGAAAACTCATTTGAACCTTGTATACGTGTGTATGATTTGGGATTTTCATAGCTGCCCACTGACTTTACTACTACTCCACATAGTTTTAATTTTTTTTCTGTGGTAGTCTATATATCAATACTCGTGTTCCTAAAAAGTACGACCGTTATCATGTTTAACCAGAGGGAAATAAATAAAGAATGAATGAAAAGAAAAGAAGAAAGAAAGAAAGAAAGAAGGAAAAGAAATAAAAGAAAGAAAGAAAGAAAGAAAAGAAAGAAGGAAGAAAAGAAAGAAAGAATGAATGAATGAATGAATGAATGAAAAGAAAACAAAAGAAAGAAAAAAAGAAAGAAAGAAAGAAGGAATGAATGAAAAGAAAACAAAAGAAAGAAAAAAAGAAAGAAAGAAAGAAAGAAAGAAGGAATGAATGAAAAGAAAACAAAAGAAAGAAAGAAAAAAAGAAAGAAGAGAAATAGAGAAAGAAAGAAAGAAAGAAAGAAAGAAAGACATTTAAAAAATTCTTCGGTTCTTACAAATGACCATATCTTGAAAAGAAAGTTTACGAAAGTCAAGTTTTTGGGGGGCTTTATTTTTTTTATTTTGGGGGGCTTTATTTATTTTTAGAGGATTTTATGGGATAAAAGTTTACGAAAGTCAAGTTTTTTGGGGGGCTTTAACAGGTTTTATCAGAGTAAACTTTTGCAATAAAAAAGGACCTTCAAACGACCATTTGTATAAATGGCGTTCCGACAAAGAGTCAACCTGATCCAAACCCTTTCCACATTTAGCGATCAGCCAAAATTCCATGCGTCCCTCTCCCCACAGGAACTAATAATCCAAGTGTAAACAGACATCGGATAACAGCTGGTGTGTATGGACTTCGCCAAAATATACAAATCCAATTATGCAAGGCCGCGGGACCCATAAATAGTTTCATACTGATTACAACTATAGCTCGGGCTGATGTTGGTGATATGGCAGTAGAGGATGAACTTTCTCGTCAATATACAAATACAATTATGCAAGGCCGCTGGACCCATGAACAGTTTCATACTGATTACAACTATAGCTCGGGCTGATGTTGGTGATATGGTAGTAGAGGATGAACTTTCTCGTCAATATACAAATACAATTATGCAAGGCCGCGGGACCCATAAATAGTTTAATACTGATTACAACTATAGCAGATTAAGCTCAAGACCGAATGTCAAGATTCTGTTACGTGCCTCCTATCTTATCATGCTATATGTGGATGTTGGTGATATGGCAGTAGAGGATGAACTTTCCCGTCAATATACAAATCCAATTATACAAGGCCGCGGGACCCATAAACATTTTCATACTGATTACAAATATAGCAGATTAAGCTCGACCGAATGCCAAGAGCCTATTACATGCATCCTATCTTATCCGCCTATAGCATCTATAGGCGGATGTTGATGATATGGCAGTAGAGGATGAACTTTCCCGTCAATAACCCATCAATAAATAGGTTGCCAAACCACGGCTAAAGATCCCAGTCTGCCCTAGTTTGTGGGAAAATTGATGATGTACCAGTAGTAGTAGTAGTAGTAGTAGAGCGTCCGACTAGGAACCACAAGGTTCCGAGTTCGATACCGGCCTTCGCCAACTCAGTGTATAGCACAGGGATCTGTTCGGTAAAGTGAGGAGCTGATGGTAGGTGTAGCGCCCCACCTCAGACGCTAAAAACAATCTCGTAGTTCTAGTGCTAGTGAAAAGGTTATAGACTCCTTCGCTGTCTGACTGATACCGACTATAAGCCACCCCGACGACTTTACTTTTTATACACCGTTTAAATCTTCTCAAAATAAACATCAGAAAAAGGCACCACGCGTGATACAATGATCAGCAAGCTAGGCTATCTGACAGTGGTTAGTGGGTTCGATTCTCACTGGGTGCCCTATAATTCTGCCCTTCTCAGCTAGCTAGGCGAACGATAAGGAATATTTTTTTCAAAAAGAGTTATGTCCCTTAGATACCTATGAATTCATGAAACTGATATGAAGTGTTTATTTAAAGTAGCAAGAATAAGCACCCCACTAAGCGTAAGTATTTAAGTTTTAATGTAAGTCAACGGGGGGGGGCTAAAGTCGGTATCAGCCAATCAGTGATGGAGACTATCCCCTTTTCACTAGCGCTAGATCAAGGAGATTATTTTAGCGTCTGGAGTGGAGCGCCACACCTACCATCAGCTCCTTAATTTACCACACATATTCATGTGCTATTCATACGCTGAGATCGAACTAGGAACCTTGTGGTTTCTAGCTGAACGCTCTACCAACTGAGCTATCCCGGCCCTAATGTAAGGAAATATAAATAATTAGAAAGACTAAATAAATTAAATATGAACACATATAAAAAGATTACACTTATTTCAATTATATCTTAATTGGTTTCTATATAAATTATACATCGAATCTCCATTATAATAACATATGTGAAATCCAGA
>CM042153.1:24655934-24668809 GCA_023376005.1 Doryteuthis pealeii
ATAGATAGATAGATAGACTAAAAAAGAGATAGAACGATAGATAAGAAAGTGATGAAAAAGAGATAGATAGACAGACAGACAGATAATAGATAGATCGATAGATAGATAGATAGATTGAAAAAGAGAAAGATCGATAGATAAGAAAGGGATGAAAAATAGATAGATAGATAGATAGATAGATAGATAGATAGATAGATAGATAGGTTGATGAATGAAAAGGAAATAGATACGATGGCCATGCAATAAATAACGGAAATTTATTCAATGATCCTTGTAATTCATTTTTTTTTCTTTTTCTTTTCTTTTTTTTCTTTTTTCTTTTTTTTTTTTTAGTTGGTCACTTATTTCAACTCAGTGGGGACATAAAAACCTTTAAAATCTGAAACAACAAAATGTTTATACAAAGTGTCTACAAAAGAGAAATGGGTAGTTTTAAAAATTTGTTTTTAAAAAAATACAGGATGAGGTAGAAATGCCCCCCCTACATTTTAAACTGTCACCTGTGTAGTGCAAGTAAACTTAGGCAAGTGGTAATGGTAGCTCCATCTAGCTAATGTCTTACGATTTTTTTTTCATCCATGTCCGCGGGGCTTTAGAATACACCGACTGTGCCACTGCAGGGGCCACCTGTTGGCTGTAAATGGTGACTTGTGATTCTTAAGGTCGGAATCCTGGTGGATGAGCAGTCCGTGGCATGCAATACTCCATTTAGGCCTTTACTTAGGTTAGACGGGCGGTAGGAGATGTCCCCTCTGATCAATCGGCTGGTCACGTTAAGCCCTAGCACCTATATGATTGTCCCAACTCTATCGCAAGCCCCAAGCGGTGGCTTAGGATCTTCATGTCCTGGATATGACGTTAAAGTCTATCCGATGGTGAGGTTCCAATTCTGGAGGTCTGGGAAATGTGGATCCCCCCTTCATCACCATTACTCCCAGGTTCACTCTGACCCGGAGTGGTAGTACCTGTTAGGATCCCATCTATGGGTTAAATAGAACAAATTTATTTTCATAAAAAAAAATGAGTATCCACTAAACTTTGTCGACATTAAATGACCCACCGAGGTTGATATACCGTAAAACAAAACAAACAAATTTTATTTTGACACGATCTGTTATGATGACGGTTTGGACCGGTGCACACCGTGATTTTGCTGTTGAAACTTTTTTTTAAGACTGGTGAATCTGTAATTATTACTCGCAGTTTTTCCTGCTTATTTCATGTTACTTTGTAATGATGCTGTTATGAATAGAATGTTCAACCCATAACAGTATCGCTTAAAAATTGATCTTGTGTCACATTCTGCCAGTGGTGAAGGAGTAGGGAAAATACATATTATTATGATGGTTGGTTGTTTTACGGCATATCAACCCTTTTCGGGTCATTTAATGCCGAATCATGTAATTTTGATAAACAAAGTGCTCAGGTTTGCGTACATTACCCACAGTTGCTTAATTGGTCACCCAATTAGGTATTGAACAGGATTGTGGTTGCTTAACTTCGGGGACCTAACGGAAGCCGGTGCTTTCAGCGTGACTTTTTATACCAGGTTTGTAAAAAAAATACTGGGTGTATATATTTACCAACCCCTCCACACGTGCAGGATGTGACACAAGGTCAATTTATTAAGGGGAGTTTAACAGGTTTTAAAGTCAGAGTTTATCTTCTCCATTAAGGTTAAAGTGCCCGTTCTGCCCAACTATTTAACCATAGCTGGAGGAAGAGTAATTGGATGCATACCTTTCCCAAGTGTATTAGCACTATGTGAAATGCTACCAGGTGTATATGTATCTCATACGCATGACAGAGCACGGGAACACACTATCGAGTTTGTCACCTGACGTGTCTAACTTACACAAAAAGGTCTGACCTCAAATGACATGATTCAAGGGTTTCTTTACAAAACTGTGTATCATGCGTGTTTTAATTTTTTTAATTATTGAAAAATTTAATTTTTTGGTGACTGTTGGATTATTTTGTGATATAGGGTGTGCTGTAATCCACCACTAAAACTTATAGACTAAGCGAGGTTACGTGGTTTAAACCCAGTCAATCAACGGCCCGAATATGTGGCTGGTTAACTATTCAATCGCTGATATTGACAGCCGTTCATTTGCACTTTATTCGACATTGACGAACGGACCTACAACCAAAGGATCATACCCAGCATTAAGGGACACCAAGGAATCACCAAAGGATCATACTCAACGTTGAGGGACACCAAGGAGCAACCAAAGGTTTTTTTCACAAAGGATCGCTATCTGCTTAACATAAGGGATTTCCGCTGGACAGTGCTCTGGCTCGAAACCTAAGGATGGCCACAAAAATCGTAACAAAAATCACAAATAACGTTATAGTATTTGGCCACTGACAAAAAAAAAAATGATGCTGATAAAAGTCTTTAAATTAAACTTCTACAAAATAACTGAATCGTGAGTGCCAATATCTGAAGTTTTTCTTTGGGGGAGGGGGCGGATTTTTTAAACGTTTTTTTCTTTTTTAGACACCTTATATTTATTAAATCAATATGAAACAAGATAAAGTCACACGGATAAATTTAGGTATAAAACAGCATGTCAGATATATTACTTCCAATATTACATACATTATTTTCATATACTTTTTTATTTTTTATTTATTACTTTTATTTTTATTTTTATTTATTTATTTATTTGATAGGGCAGTCATTCTCCCTTTTACATAGCAAAATAGTATTCATATTTATTATTTTTATAATTTTTTAATTTTTTCCTTTGAACGTATGCATCTGTGTGTGTGTGTGTGTTGTGTGTGTGTGTCGCTGTGTGTGTGTGTGTGTGTCGTGTGTGTGTGTGTGTAAAACACTGGGTGTTAAATATAAAGATTGTCCTTATATACCCATACAATTAAGAAGGCCTGTTGTATTATAGTATAAAAAGAATTATATATATGATGGGTCCGTAATATTTTCAAAAGTTTATATATATATATATATATGTGTGTGTGTGTATATATATATATATATATATATATATATATATATATATATATATATATATATATATCAACTGCATTATTAAAATTGAGCTCTATTTATTTATAATATATCAAAACTGAATTTTAATATATATATATATATATAATATATATATATATTATAAATACATATTATATATATATAATATATATATATATATATATATATTATTATATATAATTAATATATATTATAAATACATGTATATGTTAAAAAGGTTCTCCAGAAGAAGGTGTACTTTGAACACCGAAACCGTGATTAGAGAAAACCTTGCTTTCTACAAGTGTATGTATATAATATATATATATATATATATATATATATATATATATATATATATAAGAATTTTGAAAGAATTACGACCCTATCTTTAATTAATTTTTATACAGATTGTTTAGTTCTTTCCATCCATCGGCAATCGGCAGTGTTTAACGATAATTGATGTTTATTAATAGATGATCACATCATTCTTCTTTATCTCCTCTTCTAATTCGTCCGCGTATAAATGATAGAAAGTTGATCTTTTTTTTACATATGATAAGGATTCGGTCTCCCACTGACCAAAGATCTCTTTGATTTCTCCGAACGATGTGAATATTCCGAATAACGTTCATGGTCATGATCCGATGCTATCTTCGATATACTGTCATGGGTATCTGTAAAAGATAAAAGAAATTCATCAGTGTCCAATCACTTTTGTTCAGCTTCTTATATATATATGTTGTGTTGTTAATCCAACAGTAAAAAAGAAGTCAAGTCGAGATAGGGTAAAATAAGACAAGTATATTTACAATAATGGTACAGGAACGGCTAGCTGGTCGTTAACGGTAACAGTACAACCTTTTCACTCGGTGTCTCACTATTTATAGTGAGAACCGGTGTATATTCTCCACTGTAGGAACGGCCGGTACAACAATATATATATATATATATATACTTTGGTGCGGTACCAAGTTTCTTGGTACAAGGTGATTCTAGGTGGGTCCTAATTCTCTACCAGTAGTTAGTTGTAGAGTTCAGGTTCCGTATGAGAGCTCAATGTTTAATTATTGTAAACAGAGCCAAGTTATTTGGGAATAAAAGGCCTTAAACACCATGGGTATCGTGGTTATGGACCATTTCCACTCGCGAGTATGCTTCTTCAGACCACTGATATATTTTATTTAGCTAAATAAAATATATCAGTGGTCTGAAGAAGCTCGTGAGCATACTCGCGAGTGGCAATGGTCTATAACCACGATACCCATGGTATTTAAGGCCTTTTATTCCCATATATATATATATATATATATATATATATATAATATATATATATATATATATTAAAAAAGAAGGTCCGCAAAATGGATTATGATTTTTTTTTAATTGTGTATTATTATTTTACATCAGCGAGACGTGTTTCAGAACTTCTGATATCTTCTTCAGGTGTTAATTAACCATAAGATGTTTGTTAATATTATATTATAGAGAGAGAGAGAAGACAGACAGACAGACAGACAGAGAGATGTTTTTAATATATTAATATATATATATATATATATATATATATATATACATATATATAAATATTAATATAGATTTTGAAGGCAATTTACAATGCAATTGTAAAATTTATTGTTCGAAATTCTTTTAATTTTTACTATAAATATAGCCTTGCTCGGCATAGTGAAATAAAGTTTGTTTCTTTATAGTACTTTTGAAGCATTGTGTGTATGTGTAATATAAAGATTTTGAAGGCAATTTACAATGCAATATGTGTTGAATTTATTTAACTTTGGTTTTTTTTTTCAAAACTAAATTTTTTCAGACGTAAATTCCATCTTCAGAGTTATTGAAAGTACTAGGTGTTTTTTTATAGTACTTATCCCACGGCGATATTGTAATCATCTGTTGTTTAAGAAGTTGAAAATATTTAGTTTTGAAAAAAAAAAAAGTTAAATAAATTCAACACATATTGCATTGTAAATTGCCTTCAAAATCTTTATATTACACATACACACAATGCTTCAAAGATACTATAAAGAAACAAACTTTATTTCACTATGCCGAGCAAGGCTATATTTATAGTAAAAATTAAAAGAATTTCGAACAATTTCCACGTGCGGGAGCAGCCGAGCCGTTTTAACATCACGGAATTAGCCGATTTAACATCACGGAAAAATTTTTCAAATATACGGCGTTCCTCAACTTCTTAGACAACAGATGATTACAATATCGCCGTGGGATAAGTACTATAAAAAAACACGGAGTACTTTCAATAACTCTGAAGATGGAATTTTACTTCCGAAAATATTTAATTTTGAAAAAAAAAACCAAAGTTAAATAAATTCAACACATATTGCATTGTAAATTGCCTTCGAAATCTTTATATTACACATACACACAATGCTTCAAAGATACTATAAAGAAACAAACTTTATATATAATATATATATATATATATATATATATATATTATATATATATATATATATATATATATATATTGATTGATTGTTTGATTGATTGATTGATTGATTGATATATATATATATATATTAAATATTGTAAGGGTTTATACATACACGCACACACACAGACACATAATATATATATAATATATATATATATATATATATATATAATATATACTAGACAAAACGTGACTCGTTGGGTCAATCATTGAACTCTCGGTAGATATTTTGTGATTAGGGAAAATGAGTTTGCAAAGCGAATCAAAATTTTTTTTAATAAATACGACTAGAGAATAAAAATAGTATTAAAATCATTTTGTAAGATTTCTAAGAATGTGAACGTTTGGCCTAATTTAAATTTATCAAGAACCCAAGATGTTAGCCGTTTTGGCAGCTTATGAAACTTAACATACAAATACGTTTCAAACGCTCAAAATCTCTCTCTCTCTCTCTCTCTCTCTCTCTCTCTCTCTCTCTCTCTCTCTCTCTCTATCTCTCTCTCACACACACACACACACACACACCATCTCTCTACTCTCATTAAGAAACTGACATATATAACGAGGAGGTAATCAATATACACATAGAGAGAGGGGAAAGTAATAGGCCTAACGTGATGTAAGAGACGGGTCAGTTTTTTATTTAATTGCAAATTACGACTAATTAGAACCAAATAAAATGGATTTTTTTCAAACATAACTCAAACCTAGACCTAAGGAATAATTTAGTATAACTTTTGTGTCATTAAACTAAACTCTAAAAAATCCTTTAGGAGAAAAACATTGATTCGCCCAGCTTTAGTTTAATAATATATATTTACTTATCCCTCCCCAAGTGCAGGATGTGACACAAGGTCAATTTCTTAAGCGGAGTTTAACAGGCTTGAATTAAGAGTTTTTCCTTCTCCTAGATTGGTTACCTAGCCAAGGTAAGTCTGCCCTTCTATTTACCCATAGCTAGAGTGAGAATACTTGGATGCATACCTTTTCGCGAACGCGTGTGGGAATTCGAACCGGTTGATTTTTTTAAAACTTTTTTTTTAAATATCAAATTCTCTCAAACAGTGAAAGTTGTGTGTTGGCATAATGAATACTGATACCAAAAATTAGATGTCTTACTTGCACCTTTGTTTGAGGAAATAGCATCAAAGATCGTCAGTTAAAAGGCACTAAAAATCCTCGTTTTCGCAACATTTGGCCCAGAAATTGGTTAGAAAATTTAGCAATTTCAATATTTAAAACAGAAATTTATTTTACTAAGATGAAACGAATAAGATATTATAACTAGAATTAAAATTGAAAATATCCCCCCTATCATCAACGACACCCCCGATATGCTGCTTTTTACCTCATTAAGCTGTAACAGGGATAACATTTTAAAAGACTGAAGTCTATTTCCTCAAATTAAGGTATAGTTTTGAAGAAAATTAGTTTGTGGGGTAATTTTTTATATTAATTTGTAACTTTCACCATATAGATGATACAGTTCCAAAATCGACCTACCCTAGTGGGCATGTACAGATAAATCGCTGTCTATACAAAACAACCTCGACCAGTATTTTGAACTTTGTACACCGCGATCGGTCGGCGCGTTGCGTCGCCTTAGCCTTTGTGTTTGGGCACCCGCGTCGATCGTTACGGGTCGCGGCGCTACATATTAGACTGAGACCGATGCGCGTTCTTCCGTCCTCCCGTTCGAGGTTCCAGAGCACGACAAAAAATACCTGAAGAAGGGCGGAGGGCACATCGGTGGAAACCTTGTACTGATAACAATAAAGATGAGGACAATAGTTCGAATAATCCAAATAATATAAGATAATTAAATTAAGGTTTAAGGACTGCCTCAAGGACACCCTGAAGAATGTTGCTATTGCTGTGGAGGACTGGGAAAAGTTAGCTTGTAATAGACCTGGCTGAAGAGCCCCCATCTACCTGTCTGTGAAAGAATTTGAGTCCAACCGAATTAAACACTAAAAATTGAAGCGGGCTATTAGAAAGGGTGATTTTCAGTCCAGCAACATTCAAAGTGGAGAAGTTCCAACATGTAGTTTATGTGGAAGAGTATGTCTCTCCAGGGCTGGCCTGGTGAGTCATCTGAGAAACAACAAGGATACTGTGTCAAATGCTACTGGCACTCAAGTATTTAAAAAAAAAGAATTGGAAATGGTCTTAGTCGTGCATGAATTGACAGCCAGCATCACGAAGAGAGAAAAAATGAATTCACTTACGCTTAGTGTCGTAGATGTCAGGAAGTAATTTAGCCTGTTTAGAAGCGAGTACGAAGGCCAACACTGCGAGAATAATGGCGTCGAAAATGAGGACGATTGCCAAAATATAAGCCCATCGGATACCGCAACGATCCAGTTGAAATTTGTCTGCGTTCTGGCCGCAAATACGTCTTACCACGTGGTGATCCCATCCATTAGGGTAAATCACGCAACCAAGGATCATAAAGAGAGCTGAAATAAACAAACAAATAATTAGAAACATCAATAGTTGGGTCATGCACAAATTATAAGTATACAAATGGACACACACACACACACACACACACACCACACACACACACAATATATATATAATATATATAATATATATAATATATATTGAAAGATGACGACTGAACAGAAAAAAACAAAAAGTATTGAGCGAGTTACAATTTTATATATCTACCTACGTTTCACCGACAAGGGTCTTCTGTATAAAAAAAAAAAGGAATATAGCATTTTGACTGTTCACGGTCGAGGCGGTATTTACACTTTGCCCACACCCGTCCAAAATCTCCAACCATTGATTTCATAATTCTTTAGAATTAGGATAAAATGCAATGGCTAGTTTTTCTTCTATACAATGAAAGCAGAAATTATTATTCGCATCATATTTACGGTTTCATTTAATAATCTCCAACTTTTTAATAGGGTCTATACCATATTTATTTTCAATATCCCAGGCATATTTGGAAAGGGCTGTACTATGCATATATTTTATATACGTAAAGCTGGTTTTGGGATTGTAATATGTTTTTTTTAAAGTACCTTATGTAGAACCCAAGTAGATTTTTAATTTTGCCCATTAATTTGTACATTAGCTTTGTATACCATATAATCACTCTAGCATTTACCATCAAGGGGGGTTGATTTTTATTATAATAGTTTGGTAGGCTTTCGCTTATATATATATATATATATATATATTATATATATATATATATATATATATAATATATATATATATATATATAATTAGAAAATTGATGACAGGAGATGAGAATCTTTATATCCTGTCGTCTATAAAACATCCATCAATTTCTTCACCCCAAGATACATCCTGATGAAGGTTTAAAGAAACCGAAATGTTTAAACATCGATAAATAAATTCATCCTATTTTCGGAATACTTGTTTTTTCAATTTTCTTAATATTGTCGGATTTATTTTCCATATTTACTCCCATATATCAGATTTTGGCCCTGGTGAGCTACTAAGCTAAACTGTTAGTAAGTATATCTGACTCATTAGGTTTAACTTTATTATTTGCTCTACTTAGGTACTGAGCACTCTTTACTTTTTAGCTTTAAATAATTCTGGCGGTTTATATATATATTTTTCATATATATATTTTTTTCTTCTTTTGGCCAAGTCGAGTTAGCTCAGTCGGTAGAGCGTTCGGCTGGAAACCACAAGGTTCCTAGTTCAATACCGGCTCTCGCCAACTCTGCGTATGAGTGGCACAGGGATCTGTGCGGTAAAGTAAGGAGCTGATGGTAGGTGTGGCGATCCACCTCAGGCGCAAAAACAATCTCCTGGGTCTAGCGCTAGTGAAAAGGGAATAGACTACCTCAAAGATTGGCTGATACCGATATATATATATATATATATATATTATAATATATATATATATATATATATATATATCAATGTGTATGGTTGGCACTGTTAGACTTGAAGAGGTAGTATTGATCCAATATACAGTATTATTAGAAGAGTGCTCAATATCTGTGATAGAGCGTTAATAAATAAATAAATAAATAAATATCTTGGTATATATTTATTTCCATGGAAAAAAGTCTGGTACCATTGGTTTCATGCTATGTAATCTTAATTCTTTAAGCAGAGCAATCGTCAGGCAGCGAAAAAAAATCTTACTTTCTTATTATTTCAAAAAGTTTTCGCTGCCTGACGATTGAAAATTAAGATTATATAGCATAAAACGAATGGTAGCAGACTTGTTCCCATGGAAATAAATCATTAACTAAGCATCGATAAATACAAGAAAGAAAGAAAAAAGAAGAAAGGAAGAAAGAAAGGAAAAAAAGAAATTGAATAAATACAAAGAAAAAAGAAAGAAATCGAATTGAATGCAAAAAAGAAAAAGAAAACGAATGAATCAATTTAAAATGGAGAAAGAAGAAAGAAAGAAAGAAAGAAAGAAGAAAGAAAGAAAATATGATGATAGAATGTGAAAAAACGGGAAAGAAAAAGGGTTGTGAAAGAAAGAAAGAAAGAAAGAGAAAGAAAGAAAGAAAGAAAACTGATTGAAGGAATACAAAGAAAGAAAGAAAGAATTGAATAAATACAAAGAAAAAAGAAAGAAAGGAAAAAAAGAAATTGAATAAATACAAAGAAAAAAGAAAGAAATTGAATGAATGCAAAAAGAAAAGAAAACGAATGAATCAATTTAAATGGAGAAGAAAGAAAGAAAAAAGAAAGAAAGAAAGAAAGAGAGAAAGATGCTGATTGAATCTCAAAAAGGAGAAAGAAAAGATTCTGAAAGAAGATAGTGAATAAATACAAAAGATAGAAAAACAAAAATAAATAAAAACGAATGAGTGCTGAATGTAAGAAAGAAAAAAGAAAGAGATGACATCAATGCCAAAGAAGAAAGAAAGCAAGAAAGACACCGAATGAATGTAAAGAAACAAACAAAAAAATTAATGAATGGAAAAATGAAGAACAATATGTTTAAAGAAGGAAAGGAACATTTTAATGAAAGAAAGAAAGGAAGGAAGGAAGGAAGGAAGGAAGAAGAAGAAAGAATCAAAATAGTAAAGAAAGGAAGGAAAAAATACAATCCTCATTATTATAAATGGCTGATTTTATATATATTATATATATATATATATATATTATATATTATAAATTACTGTGGTCAGATCTATGATAGAGTTACTTGTATGGCAAAAACGAATTTAAAATAAATTTATCGTGTAAACTCGAACTAGCTGTAGGGAAACTCTATTTGTATTTTAATTCTTAATATATATATAATATATATATATATATTATATATAATATATTATACTATTAGTAAACCCTTGCGATAAGTAAAAAATCCGGCAAATAAATTGTTAGTAAATATATACTACAAACCTTGCTCGAGAAAAAAATTTTAAAAAAAGAAATACCAGAGAAATCATACCAACCGAAAATAATTACGTAACACTATAACACTTGGCCAAGATATAATATATATATATATATATATATATATATAATATATTATATATATATATATGTAAGACGCTTGAACTGTCTAAAGCTAAATGTAAAGAGTGCTCTATACCTCAGTAGAGCAAATAGTAATGTTAATCCTAATGAGTCAGATTCTAACCTTGATGACCTAGTAAGCGAAACTATTACTAGGTATATAGAATTAACATTAATTATATATATATATATATATATTATATATATATATATATATACATTTTCTACAACATCCCGTGTTGTCTACCTCTTCCACACCACACACACACACACACACACACACACACACACACACACACATATTATATTATATATATACTTATTACCACAAATTGTTTTTTCACCCCCACGTGTCAGTTTTATTGATTTGGAAAAAATACAATCTTCAGATGAGACACGTTACTATTTCATGTATATAGTTTATTTCATGTATATAGTTATATATATATTATATATATATATATATATATATAGTAATATATATATATATATATTTTCTACAACATCCCGTGTTTGTCTACCTTCTCCACACACACACACACACACACACACAAACACACACACACACATATATTATATATATTATATATATTATATATAATATATATATATATATAACCACGAATTGTTTTTTCACCTCCAGTTTTATTGATTGGAAAAATACAATCTTCAGATGAGACACGTTACTATTTCATGTAAGGATTCTTTAAACAAAACCAAGAACAGATGAAACCTATTGCTCAGATAGGTGAGAAAATAATTTCTTAGTTTCAGGTTTTAATCCAGTTGTCATGGCCAGGATTTGAGCACTTCTCTAAATTTAGCAAAGAAAAAGTATTTATAACTATCTTCTCATATATATTTTTTCTTCCTTTTTCTTCTTTTAGAAGTCCATCGCAGACGACGATAACGTCACTCCATGTCATTAAAAGTTTGAACCCTGATGGCTAGTTAGTCCAATTGCAGATGACTTGCAGATGTGGTTATACACATTGTATGGGAAATTTTCATCTGTATTTGGTGGTTCATGATGACGAAGACGTCACCACTCTGCAGCCCTGTTAATCTCGATATTGAACCGCTCAGCTCCTGTGCGTACCGTTTCTCGCCAACCCTGTTGCTGGAGGCCAGATCTTCCAAGCATTAAGGTGTGAAGATGCATTTCTTCAGCGTCGTCTTTATATGGTATTTGAGCTTGGGGGGGGGGGGCTCCTGTTCTCCGCGTGCCATCTATGAGGTTGCCATAAAGTATTTTACGGGGAGTCGTGTCTGCAGGTATGTGGATGGTGTGACCCAACCATTGCAGTTGGCGTAGCCATAGGATGGTCTCATTTGGGTCAATACGTGCTCTGCTTCGAATCTCTGAGTGGGGGGTTTTGTGCCACCACTTTACACCCAGTATGGGTTTGAGGCAATTGATGTGGAACCCCCCAGGTACTTCAGGTGGTCTGTGATACAATTCCACGACTTGATTCCATATAAGGGCATAGATAGGCATACAGCTTTATATACAGAGATCTGATGGTGATATTCTGTTCATCAAACACTCTGTGAAGTAGTCTACCAAACGTTTGCTGGAGAAAAATACCTAAAAACGAAAAAGACCAAATCATATGCACGACCTGAAAATAATGGCCAAAAGAAAAAAAAATACTGTAATATATATATATATATATATATATATATAATATATATACGGGATTTTTTTAAATATTGATATCATTTAAAATAACAGTGTGCTTCAGGAAAAAAAAAATAGAGAGAGAGTGAGAGATAATTATACTATAATTTTAAGCGCTTTTCTACGGATTCAAATATATATATATATATATATATATCCAAAAATTCTTATTCACTTCGCCGAAGAGCTTACGGCCGGGTTTGTTTACTAAATAAACGTCCACTTGCCTACTATGGCAAGGG
>CM042153.1:24668819-24715380 GCA_023376005.1 Doryteuthis pealeii
AGAGAGAGTGCGTGTAATAGTATCGTGACAAGGTTAATTTCGCAGGGATTGTTCGCTATGTACCGGCGGCCGAAACGGATATGGTCTCTGACTATGCCTGTGAAGTCCCGGTTTCGATTCCTGTCGGAGGGGAGTCGTTAGTATACATCGCTGAAGAGACTTAATAAAGTCGAAACAGTCTGTACGGTGTTCTGCATAGCGAGCCATCCTTTGCGGGATTTACTTGTCAAGATTATTTTCTATAATTATCGAATTTTATGCGATACATGCATTTATAATTGCCTTCAAGCAAAAATATAAATAATAAAAAATATATATATATATATATATATATATATATATATATATATATATAGAGAGAGAGAGAGAGAGAGAGAGAGAGAGAGAAGAGATTATACTATGATTTAAGCGCTTCTCTACGGGATTCAATTAAATAATAAATATATATATATATAATATATATATATATATATATATATATATACATACATACATATATATATATATATATATATATATATATATATATACATAAATACATATATATATGAGAAAAAATGAGTAAAGAAAAGAAAAGTAAATGGATAAAATGAATTTAATCGATATCACATTAATCGATATCACTTACATATGTGTTTCGGTCAGTTTATGTGTGTGAAAATATTTCACACACATACAAGAATCGACCTTCATAAGAGTGAACATTTATTTTCATAAAAATAAATGTTCACTCTGATGAAGGTCGATTCTTGTATGTGTGCGAAATATTTTCACACACATAACTGACCGAAATACATGTGTAAGTGATATCGATTAATGTGATATCGATTAAATTCATTTTATTCATTTACTTTTCTTTTCTTTACTCATTTTCCTCATAGTGTCGGATTCAATTCCTTTTTCCATTTTTACATATATACATATATATATATATATATATAGAGAGAGAGAGAGAGAGAGAGAGAGAGAGAGAGAGAAAGAAAGAGAAAGGGAGAGAGTGAGAGGAGAGATTATACTATAATTTAAGCGCTTTCTATACTGGATTCAAATAAATATAATATATAAGTGTTTTTAATTGGAGTCGTACCTAATTTTGAAAATTAATTAATTAATAATGAATTATGCGGGAATACCTATTAAATGTATAACTAAACAAATCGAGAAAAATCAATCTCTGTATGTACATTCGGCCTATTAGCCTCATCAGCAGAGCTATAGATCGGAAGACGTGATTTGAAACCGGACCGTCGAGCTGACAGGCCGATCCCATAACCCCAACACCAAACGAACTTCTTAGATTTTATGATTTGTTTAGAGTAGGTTAACATTCCTCTTCTAGTGACTTTTATTACACGACGATATGGTAAGTTGTAAACAAGGTTTGTTTAGAATGGCTTTTTGCCGATAATTTTTTGGAGAATAAGTGTTTAATTGGAGTCGTACCTAATTTTGAAAATTAATTAAATTAATAAGAATTAGGCGGGAATACCTATTAAATGTATAGCTAAACAAAGAGAGATTATACTATAATTTAAGCGCTTCCCTACGGGATTTTATATATATATATATATATATATATATATATATATAGAGAGAGAGAGAAGAGAGAGAGAGAGATAATACTATAATTAAAGCGCTTCCCTACGGGATTCAAAATATGACTCAGTCGATTTAACGTAACCGTCACCCTTTTCTATTATACGTAGTCCAAGAGAATTTCTATTTATAATTTTTTTTTTTTTCTTTCTTTCTAAATTCTTTTCGCCTTGTAAATCGAGTTTCAGAAAGAAAAAAAACCTGCTTTCCTGGTTTTACTTTAGAAGGGCGTCAAAAGGTTACGCAACAAACTGAAAAATTATAACATGTCCAGTCAGGCATATTACGTATTTATCCCCTTTCATCTTTTTCTTCCTTTTTTTTTTTTTTAATATTTCATATTTCTTTGATTCATCGATATCTATTTGGGGAAATGTTGTCTAACCACTCCACTTGATTTAACTTATTAAATCACGCTATGGTTTTAAAATGCGAAAGATTTTCTCTCGTTCTTAGAAAAAAAAAAGCCTATCCCATTGTTTGCAAAGGAAATGCCTCTTCAAATAAGCAGCGAAAAATAAACATAAAAAATAATAATAATCACAAGCTATGGTAGCACGTAGAGAAATAATATCTTATTTATCTAGTGGGTGGAGTACGAAAAAGTTATGTTTGAAAAGCTGGTACCATTTACTTTTTTAGTATATACTATCAAATATATGCACCCTCCGGGTGCAAGTATTTAAGTTTAAATGTAATAAAATATTAGATTAAATTAGAAAGGCTAATGAAACTAATTAAGAATTCAAATAAAAAGATTTGAAACGGAGGGGGTATAATCGGAAAATAGAACAACTGAAACTTACTCTTTCATCACTTCCGTTTTTCAATGCTAAATTTTCCTAATTTAACTATTTAGTTAAAATAGGAAGTAAAGAATAAAATTACAGTTATTTCTTCTTGTTAATGAATTTATTTTAGGATTTATTGAAGAGATTTTTACTCATATTCATTAAGATAAACCAAACAATTAGAAATCAATAACCAAGCACATTTTATTAAAATCAGTTTTTTTTAATATCAATATGCAAATTAGCTTTACGTTTACACTGAAAACTGGTATTTTGTTGTATATATAAATACAATTGCATGTTATTAGTATTTAGGTAAGGCCAACAGTATTAATAATGTCAAACAGTTTTATTGTTAATTAAGGTTTAAATAGAAATAGAATCATGGAGAATGTGACGTAAATAACTAAGGGAATTGTGACTTGAGTAGTAATATAGTTTCGGTTACAGACAGAAAAACACACAATCTCCATTATAATAAGATTTTTCTACAAGCATCAGACTATTACCAGGGATTGTCCATCCTTTCCTATTTTCGTAGGTGTGTGTAAAAGTTACCAGCAGAAACAAAACAAAAAAAAATACTTTTCTTCTTACAGTCGAAACGCTGTGTTTAATAACATCAAGGTTTGATTTGGTTTCTTTGTTTACTGGTGTATCAACCTTCGTGGGTTATTTAATGCCAAAGCCATCCTCACAGAAGAACAGTAAAGTAAGTAAGTAAAGTCTACGGGTCGACCAAAAGTCGGTATCAGCCAGACAGCGAGGGAGTCTATCCCCCTTTTCACTAGCGCTAGACCAAGGAGATTGTTTGTACGTCTGAGGCGGAGCGTCACTCCTACCATCAGCTCCTCACTTTACCGCACATATCCATGTGCTACTCATACGCTGAGTTGGTGGGGACCGGAATCGAACCAGGAATCTTGAGGTTCCTAGTCGGACACTCTACAGACTGAGCTAAGCCATGGAACTATCTAATTTATAGCTTGGGAATGACGTGATTCAGACCTTTCCCAGGAGTATTGTGGACTTAAAGCGCGACTGGAGTTCGATCTATGATGTCACAGTCCAGCACATTAGTCACGACGCCACGAGGACCGCCCCCCCCCCCACATATATACACATACTCAATACCATCAAGAACACGGAGATGTTTTTGATTATCAATAACTACAAGCAGGGCCTGTGTATATACCACAGTATGATAATTTAATTATTACAACGTTTTATATGTTTTACTTTAGAGCTATTGCCAAATAGTTCAATAGGTAAAAGCATAATATCTTGATTTAACTCTCTCTCTCTCTCTCTCTCTCTCTCTCTCTCTCTCTCTCTCTCTCTCTCTCTCTCTCTTCATCTTTTCCTTATATTGGATTGAAATAGATTAGCCATATCGCTACCGCGCCTCTATCTTTCCTACTCTCTTTATTTCTTTATTTCTTTATTTCTTTCTTGTCATACTTTTCTGTGTAACATGCCCTTTTTCTTCCCTTTCCTTTTTTTATAATAAGAACGGAATGGTCCATTATTTAGCCGAGGTAACGACACTCATAAGTGCATTTCATCTTGGACGATTTGGACGGCCTCATTTTTAACCAAGGGTTGTTGCCAGATGATAACGGTCGGAGGATTAAGGGACAAGAATATTATTAATTATTAATAACTATTCTCTATGTGGTAATTTATTTGACATACACAAAGTGCGTTTTTTTTTTGTTTTTTTTTTTTTTACCTAAAATCTCAAGGGGTTAAACTTTGGCAATGTATTAGGGTCATTCAATAAATGAAGGCATTTTAAAGAAAAGAAGAAGAAAAAAAGAAAAAGAAAGAGAAAAATAATTTTTTGTTCAGGTTTTTTTCCATATATGTAAACTCTGCATTGTTTAGAATTGATTTATAATAATAATAATAATAATAATATAATAATAATAATAATAACAATCCAACAACTTGAAGATTACACAAGGAAGAGCAAAGACAAATTACTTATGGCGGCCAACAATAGTAGAAACGGCAGATGGACAAACAGAAAAACGACAAAGACTAGAAAACAAAAATGGGAAGAAAAACAATTATATGGACGCTTCAAACGACAAATAGATGAGGTTGCACATGGAAGACTTGGACATGGTTAAGAAAGGGTAACCTCAAAAGAGAAACAGAATCACTTATAATTGCTGCACAAAATAATGCCATACAAACTACATCAAAGCGAAAATTGATAAGACCCAACAAAATAGTAAATGTAGACTTTGCGGTAATAGAGATGAGACTGTTAACCATATACTCTGCGAATGTAGCAAACTAGCACAACGAGAATAAAAACTAGACACGACTGGGTTGGGAAGGTGATCCACTGGGAATTATGCAAGAAATTAAATTTTGACCACACAACAAAATGGTATATGCATAAACCAGAATCTGTTCTTGAGAACAAACGCACAAAATTCTCTGGACTTTGAAATTAAAACGGATCACCTTATCCCAGCAAGAAGACCAGACCTAGTGTTGATTAACAAAAAGAGAAAACTTGTCAACTGGTGGATTTTTGCAGTGCCAGCGGATCACAGGGTGAAGTTAAAGGAAAATGAAAAATTGACAAATATCTGGACCTTGCCAGAGAACTGAAAAAGTTATGGAATATGAAAGTGAAAGTTATACCAATTGTAGTTGGTGCACTTGGACAGTCCCAAAAGGATTAGAAAAGGGTTTGGAAAGTTGGATATCAGAGGAAGGATTGAAACCATTCAGAACACTGCACTGCTGCAATCTGCCAGAATACTCAGAAGAGTCCTGGAGACCTGAGGAGACTTGCTGTCACTCAGACTCGAGTGAAAGACCATCAGCTAACACTGATGTGAAAACTCAAAAGGAATAATAATAATAATAATAAAGAGAATTTTGATATCGAAAAAATATTTGTTTTGATGCTATTCAAAATGGCGGCAAATCAAACAGAGTGCTCCAGACATGAACAGCAGTTTCTTATCAATTTTTTTGGTGGATGGGATGCAAAACATATGAAATTTATTGAAGAATGTGTAATTTGTACGGAGAAGTATGTTTTAGTAATAAAATATTTTTTTTTTTAAATCAAATTAAAGGTAAATGAACAACATCCTAGTCATCTCATTTTTCTTTACACTTGTTGCATTGTGATAGATTTTAAAAGCAAAAAAGAAAGAAAAGCAAGTTAGGAAAAAGAAGGGGGGGAAGAAAAGAAAAAGAAAGAAAGAATTTCACCAGAGATTATTATACTTTTTGCATATCAAATTATTCGCAATAGTTCTCAAGTAAACGTATCAAACGTTGTAATAGTCAAGTTATCATACTGTGGTATATCACGGCTTACGCTAGTTGTTGTTGTTTTTGTTGTTGTAGTCATCATCATCATCATCATCATCATCATTATTATTATTATTATTATTATTATTACTACTACTACTACTACTACTACTGCTAATACTGATGGTGCGAAAAACTTTCTTATTTCTTTTTGACGAGTGTATGTCTTTAGATACCTCAAAGGTGGCTTCAGCTATGACCCTCAAATAAGTAAGTAAAGTAAAGTTGTCGGGGCGGCCTAATGTCGGTATCAGCCAATCAGCGAGGGAGTCTATCCCCTTTTCACTAGCGCTAGACCAAGGAGATTGTTTTGGCATCTGAGGTGGTGCGCCACACCTACCATCAGCTCCTTACTTTACCGCACAGATCTCTGTGCTACTCATACGCTGAGTTGGCGAGGGCCGGTATCGAACTAAGAACCTTGCGGTTTCTAGCCGAACACTCTACCGACCGAGCTAACCCGGCCCCTTTGTTTTTGTTGTTGTAATCATCATCATCATCATCATCATTTTATTATTATTATTATTATTATTACTACTACTACTACTACTACTGCTGCTGCTACTACTGATGGTGCTAAAATCTTTCTTATTTCTTTTTTTTCTTTTTGCCGAGTGCATGTCTTTAGATACCTCAAAGGTGGCTTCAGCTATGACCCTCAAATATTCTATGGTTACTAATGTGACTTTGGGGTCTTTTTGTAGTATATTAGATGCCGTTGTTCTTTATTTCTTTTTATCTTTAAAACCTATTAAATTTTTACCGCAGGGTTTGATTTACAATGAAACTATAATGTTAAACTGGACCCTTAATTCGTGTCCACCAGTTTAGCTAAATCAAATCTCTATCTTTTGTTTATAGAGTAGACGCCTAGCTGAACAGTTCCTTAAAAGAAACTGACATGGTTTCATGATTTTTTTTCTTCTAATAACTTACGGTGGATTTTCAGCTCGTATAATACAAAATATATGTAAAATAAGATAGTATTTTTACATGAGAAGTTGAAATTAAGTTACTACCCCTGGCAAAAATTATGGAATTAGCTCTGTTAGATGTTAACTTAGGTTTGATTTTTTGTTTGTTTTGTTTTGTTATTGTTGTTTATTTAGCAGTATATAAACTAATAACAAATAAGATGCAAATCATTTTTTTCTTTAATAGCTGAACATTCTACTTTCATAAATATACTTTAAAAGAACTAGATTAAATTATTTGAATTAATAAAACTAGCAAGAATATGCGCTATTCAGTCGTAAGTATTTAAGTTTTAATGTAATGAAATATATTAAATTAGAAAGACTAATTAAATTAGATAAGAATGTATATAAAAAGATGACACTTATTTTAATTATATTCTAAATGGTTACTAAATAAAATCATTCATAGAATTAATTTTAATACGTTGAAGAATAATAATAATAATAATAATAATAATAATAATAATAATAATAATAATAATAGAGATCAATAACACCAAGTAATTATTCCTTAAACCCGGTTTTGTTAAAACCTGTATGCAAATTAAGCACATCATATATTATGTAAACCTTTTATTTCTTAGTGATACATAAAACACACTACATGATTTTAACGCACTAATAATATAGGCTGTTTTGAGGCAAATCTAACTCAGATTTTCATAGAGACCTCGTTGATATAAGATTTATTCTATGTATTAATGAATTTGACTATAATATAAATAAAATACTCATAGTTAAACTTACGTATTTCCTAAGAATATTGTAACGTAAGCAGTGACGTAGTTTCGGTTACAGACGGACAAACACCGAATGTCCATTATAATGAGATATTTTTTCCGAGACATGAAGATGAAAATATTATGGAATAATCCAATTTTTAAGAAAAAATATGGAATTCATTGACAAAAAAAAAATAGAATTAATATTTAGTTACCCCTCTCGAAGTTTTATAACAGACTTAATTCGTAGATTTTAGGCCTGGAAGAGGTCTACAATAACTGTCTTTCAACTGTAAGCCGATTTGCATATCTAGGCTTCTACTGGTATACGTTTTTAAAATGTATATTACAAAATCATTACAGAAATTTTTCCCCAACATAGGGTTATTCGATAATATTTTCCTTGTATTATAAAATTACTAGCAGAACCTGTGGATATGCCACAGTATAACATTGGCATTTCAGTCTCGGAAGACTATAATATAGTTTTTGTGCCACAGATGTCGCATGTGAAGGCTGTCCCTGAGGATGTTGATGTGCCGGTACTTTGTTGCTGCTGCTTTCTTCTGGGCCTCTTGGCTTCATGGTGTTGCGCCATGGGGGGGGGGCTTCAGACATGAACAGACCGCTACGGATATGCCACAGTATGATGATTTAATTATCACAATGTTTGATATGTTTACTTAAGAGCTATTGTAAAATAGTTCAATATGTAAAAACTATAATAATCTTGATTTAACACACACACACACACACTCTCTCTCTCTCTCTCTCTCTCTCTCTCTCTCTCTCTCTCTCTCTCTCTCTCTCTCTCTCTCTCTCTCTCTCTCTAACACACACACACACGCACACATACACTTTTTTTTTTTTCCTTCTTTTCATTATGTTCAATTGAACCAGATTAGCGTTTATCGCTTCCACGTGCTCACTCCTCTCTATATATTTGCCCCATCTCTTTTTTTATTTATTTCTAATATTTTTTCTGTGTAGTATTTCTCCTTTTTCTTTCTCTATAATAAAAACGGAATGGTTCATTATTTAGCTGAGGTGACGACGCCTTGTATATATATATATATATATATATATATATATATATATGTGTATGTGTGTGTGTGTGTGTGTGTGTGTGTGTGTGTGTGTGTGTGCTTTTTAATATGTCATGTCCGTAACAATTCCTGAAAACTTGAATCAAATTTGATCAAGATAGAATAGCTTTTTTTTTTAAATACTTACCGGAAATACTCTGTATCCATCCGCAAACCTGTAGTACAGTGGCCGTATTGAGGAAGAAGAACAACAGCAAACAGGCGGTGCAGATTAGAAAAAGTAGTGCGGAGGCACCAACGAAGAAACCGGAAGCTTTGAACGAACCGTTCAGGATTGTCTCAAAGTCGGTGAATTCTCCTTTGCAGGTGAAGTCGGCAGCGACCTGAGCCTTTTCACAGTATTCGTACAGGCCAAAGAAACCAATCTCCGGCGATTCAATTGTGTCTCCAAACCACTGGGGTTGGATAAAGACGACGATGTTGAGAAGAGCGAAGCAGACGGTAAATATGCCCCAAAGGACGGCGATGGCGCGAGAATTTCGTACATAGTTCGTATGATAGGCGCGCGTAATATCACTGTAATAATGCACCTCCATTTTGATCGGTTTTCACAGTCTGAAAGATAAACAGGATAGATAGATAGATAGATAGATAGATATAAAATAGATAGATAGATAGATAAACTGCATTTTGATAGATAGATAGATAGATAGATAGATATAAACTGCATTTTGATAGATAGATAGATAGATAGATAGATATAAACTGCATTTTTGATAGATAGATACATAGATATAAACTGCATTTTTGATAGATAGATACATAGATATTAAGTGCATTTTGATAGATAGATAGATAGATAGATACTGCATTTTTGATAGATAGATATGTAAACTGCAAACAGCTTTGTTCAGGATTTGAACTCGGATCGCCGTGTCAATTTCTAACGACGGTAACCATTACACCACGCGCCTCTACGTATATTTGTCATATATGTAATCAATAGTATAAAACCATGAATTGTCAGTATGTAACCGACATTGAGTTCCTATAATGCATTAGTGAATTCAGTGATGCACTAACACAGAATATGTGGTAAGGAAAGACAAGTTAAACTTATACGAACATTTCAGACATTTTATAAGTACACATATATTTTTTATTTTTTTTTGCGGGGGCTTCATTGCAACAGCGACACACAATATCACATATCACTGGAGAGAGACAAGATAAATTCGTTGAGCTGATCGGGGCCCACGTCCAAAATAGGCCGAATAAAGAAATCTCGTTTTTCACGTAACCAACGGACACGAGATGCGAAAATAGGAATCTCAGAAGACACGCACCCAAACCAAGATAAGATTGGGGAGCCTTCATTGCAACAGCGAGACACAATATGACATCTCACCGGAGAGAGACGTGATAAATTCGTTAAGCTGATCGAGACCCACATACGAAATAGACCGAATAAAGATATCTCGTTTTTCACGTAACCAACGGACACGTGATGCGAAAAGCGGAATCTCAGAAGACACGCCCCCAAACCAAGATAAGATTGGGGAGCCTTCATTGCAACAGCGAGACACATTATGACATCTCACCGGAGAGAGACAAGATAAATTCGTTAAGCTGATTAAGGCCCACATCCGAAATAGACCTAATAAAGATATCTCGTTTTTCACGTAACCAACGGACACGAGATGCGAAAAGAGGTATCTCAGAATACACGCACCCAAACCAAGATAAGACAACTCCTTCTTACTTTGCAATCGATGGTATAGATGTTATGACGTATTTATTAAATCAATCCCACCAGTCATATTTTTTATTACTAGGTGAAAGTTTTGATGTATATGTTTAATACATTCCTATCGATATATATGTACTCACTCAAGTGGAAAAAAAGCTTTGGCGTGTTTGTTTAATAAAATAGTCCGAGAAATGGGAATCTCGTTTCTCACGTAACCAACGGGCATGTGATACGAAAGGAGATGTGGGATCTCAGAAGATGCCGCCGAGCCAAGATAAGACAACTCCTTCTTACTTTACAATCGGTAGAATAGATGTTGTGACCTATTTATTAAATGAATCCCATCAGTCCCCCTCCGATCAATCGGCTGGTCACGTCAAGCCCTAGCACCTATATGATTTTCCAACCCTATTGCCCTTATGGCAAGCCCCACCCCTTTTTATCATATGGATGCTAGAAGGCGGTGGCTGCGGGTCTACATGTCCTGGGAATGACGTTAAACTCTATCTGATGGTGAGGTTCTAGTTTTGGAGGTTTGGGAATGTGGAGCACCCTTCATCACCATTGCTCCCTGGTCCACTCTGACCCCGAGTGGTAGTACCTGTTAGTGTCCCATCTATGGGTTAAATAGAAAAAATGTATTTATAAAAATTGTATTATCCATTAAGAATTGATTTATTTCAAAACTTTATCGGCATTAAATGACCCACTGAGGTTGATATGCCGTAAAACAAAACAAAACAAACAAAACCCATAAGTCATATAATTGATCACTAGGTAAAAGGTTTGATTTATATATTTAATAAAACCCAATCGATTTATATGTAATCTCTCAGGTGAAAAAAAAAAGCTTTGAAGTATTTGTTCAATAAATTGTAAGTGTTTTGACGTATTCAACAGTTCTACTCATAGTATAGGGGCCGGGTTAGCTCAGTCGGTAGAGTGTTCGGCTAAAAACCGCAAGGTTCTTAGTTCGATACCGGCCCTCGCCGACTCAGCGTATGAGTAGCACAGGGATCTGTGCGGTAAAGTAGGGAGCTGATGGTAGGTGTGGCGCTCCACCTCAGACGCAAAACAATCTCCTTGGTCTAGCGCTAGTGAAAAGGGGATAGACTTCCTCGCTGTCTGGCTGATACCGACATTAGACCGCCCCGACGACTTTACTTTACTTTTACTTACTCATAGTATAACGTGTTGCATGATATAGTTTAAATATAAATAATGACCATATACCACTGTTATAAAAACTATTGACTTGTTAAAAACTGGGCACTCTTTTTATTGTATAATAGGGTAGGTCAATTTTGAAACTGTAAAGTCTCCCATTTGGCGAAAGTTGTAAATTAATATAAATAATTACCACACAAAATATTCTTCCTCAAAATGTTACCTTCGTTTGAGGAAATAGATTTCAATCTTTTAAAATGTTATCACTGTTACAGTTTAATTTATGAGGTAAAAAGCAGAATATCAGAGGTGTAGGCGGTAAAAGGGGCATATTTTCAATTTGAATTCTAGTTATGATATTTCATTCGTTTCGTTTAAAATGACAACCTTTTCGGTTTTAGATATTGAAATTGTTATATTTTCTAACAAACTTCAGAGCTAAATTTTGCTAAAACGAGGATTTTTGGTGCATTTTAGTAGAGCGCTCGGCTAGGAATCGCAAGGTTCCTAGTTTGATACCGGCCCTCGCCAGCTCAGCGTATGAGTAGCACAGGGATCTGTGCGGTAAGTGAGGAGCTGATGATAGGTGCCGCGCTCCACCTCAAACGCTAGAATAATCTCTTTGGTCTAGCGCTAGTGAAAGGGGGATAGACTCCCTCGTAGTCAGGCTGATACAGACATTAGGCCGCCCCGACCACGTTACTTTTTTTTTTACCTTTGATGCTATTTCCTCAAACAATGGTGTAAGTAAGAGATCTAGTTTTTGGTATCAGTATTTATAAAACCAACACACAACTTTTGGAAGCATTTGATGGTTTTTTTGTGAAAAAATTAACCTACCCTATTATACAATGAAACTGGTTTTATTTTCCGCTTTCTCTCTTCCCTAAATAAACTTTGTTGGTTGGTTGGGTTTTACGGCATGTCAACCGATTGGGTCATTCTATGCCAATGACGTTTTTGTTTTATTCATTTTTGATCCTTACTCAAATCTTTTAACTCAATTTTTAATACATTTTCATAAACTCATGATTTTTCTATTAAACCCATAGATGGGACCCTAACAGGTACTACCATCCTGGGTCAGATTGGACGTGGGAGTAATGGCGATGAAGTGGTACTCCACACTCCCCAGAGCTCCAGAACTGGAACTTCACTGTTAGATGGAGTTTAACGTCATACTCAGGACAAGGCTGCTTTTGTTGTGACTTGATGAATCAGGATCAGATTTCTATGACAGGCGTTGTTATCGATGTAGATATTGATATCTATCAGCATGACTTGACCGGTGGTTGGTTGGCTGGTTGGTTGGTTAGTTGAATTTTACGGCATGTCAATCCATTGGGTTATTTTATGCCGAAAACGTTTTTGTTTTATTCATTCTTGAATTTGTTTAACTCATTTTTTAACACTTTTTTATAAACTCATGTTTTGTTTTTTATTAAACACATAGATGGGATCCTAACAGGTACTACCACTCCGGGTTAGATTGGACCAGGGAGATGAAGGGACACTTTACATTCCCCAAAGTGGAACTTTACCATCAGATAGAGTTTAACGTCATACCCAGGACATAAAGACTCTCAGCCACTGCCTTCTAGCACATATATGACAAAAGAGTTAAGGCTTGCCATAAGGGCAATATGGTAGGGACAATCATATAGGTGCTAGACCGTAACTAACTGATTGATCGGGGGGGACTCTCCGACCGACATTTTCCTTCTCATACCTTCATACTTTACCAAGGTTAAAGAGTCTGTTCTACCCTACTATGGCAACCGACTTAGGAGAAGGAAAACTATGGATTCAAGCCCGTTGAACACAACTTAAAAATTCATCTTGCGTTGCATCCTGTTCGTGTGAAGGGGTTGAGAAAATACATATCCAATACAAATAATTTGCAAACAGATCTATTTGACTTATAGATGGACTAGCATGTACTAGTACGACGGGTCAGAATGGTCCTGGATATTAATCGCCATGGAGGGGTACTAGACGTTCCCCAGATTTCTAGAACTGGAGCCTCGCCATCAGATACAGTTTAGTATCATACCCAGGACACTCATATATATATATATATATATATATATATATATATATATATAATGTTTTTTCACTGAACAGATGGACTCGCCACTTCTAACACACTTCTCTGCCCGGATTATAATGACTTGTCAAACACTTTAACAAGAAATGTTCTCCTGACGATGACCTAAGGTCGAAACTAGTTGAGAAAAATAAACAACATAAAGAAATATTCCTTTTTTGTCATATCCCTTTTTGTTCATTATATATATATATATATATATATATATATATATATATATATATATATATATATATATATATGTATATATGGTGGTGGACTTATTCCTCTCTAGGGAATACAGAACACGTATTCGAGAAGGCACGTGGAGGGGTTAGGTAAATAGACAAAAAACGTTGTGTGTCTGTGTCTGTGTGTGTCTGTGTACACGTACGATCACGGGCGCGTTATCATTCAACGTCGTGGTTCGTGTTTGTACCTGGTTCGACAGCGAGTTGTCTAGCCGGTCGTAATATGTCCGCAACGGAATCTGGGATCGGCTTCCGAGACTTTTCCAGGAATCAATATCCCCTGATTACATAGCATTTCTTAATCCCTCACGTCAACAAAACTGGTTGCTTGCTCGGATTAAAGAAAGAATGTCCCTTCCTATTGTGATTTTTTTTCTCTCCAGCACAGTGCCACTGACGATGAAAGTGTTGCACAAAAGACATTTGATAATATAATATCTTTTTCAGCTAGTATATTAGATCTGAGACCTGTCAGTTGTTCCTTATAGTTATTTACTAAGCGTAGCTTAGATGCGGCACAAGGCCAGAAGTGGGGGGGCGCCCAATGAGAATCGAACTCACTAACAATGGTCTGCAAATCTAGATTGCTAACCATTACACGTGGGGTGCCCTCAGCTGTTCCTTATAGTTATTTACTAAGCTTAGCTTAGATGTGGCACAAGGCCAGAAGTATGGGGCACCCAGTGAGAATCGAACTCACTAACAATGGTCTGCTAATATAGCTTGCTAACCATTACACCACGTAACATTGCCCTAAAGGAGTTTAGAGATGGGGCATTCACTATTGATGATGGTAGTTTATTCCATGTATTCACCACTCTGTTACTAAAACAATTTTGTCTTGCATTTGTTTTGGAAATTTCTTTTAAGGGTTTCCATTGCTGAGCCCTGGTGTTGTATACTCTTCTTTCCTTTCTTACTTCTATTATTCTGTTCATCTTTAGTATCTTACGTTCTTCTGCTAGCGTCTCTTCTAACGTCTCTTCTAGCGTCTGGACTTCGTCTTGGTGGTCGGTCGCACTTAATGCATTTCTTCTTCTAGATCAGTCTTTTTACCAAGACACTCATCAACCACAAAACTATATTATTTATGTAAGCTTTTATTTACTTAACTAAACATTTCATGTAACTAATAACGCGCGTATGCAGTGAGCTTCCAGGTAAGGCAGTACATCTTCTCTGCCTGATGTCCAAACTGAAACTGAGGACCCAACTAAGTCCCACGTGACTTCACGTATTTCGCGGGCTTTCTGTAATATTCCATTGAAAGTCCTGCCCGTGACATGAAAAGGGGCCATCCCTTCAGAAATACAGGGAGTTGACAATAATCTTATGCAACGGCATAGATTATGTAACACTGGTATGATATTTTGAGCCACATTTAATAGATCAAAGTTCGTTGAATAAAATCCATGGGTATATTTATAGACTTCAATCATATCTCCTCTTGTTCATCGATAAACCAAATTTGGTAAGTCAATCTTCCTAAGTCTAAACTTCTTTTACAATTAACCACTATCAATGTTAACCATTATTGTGATTACTAGCAGGACCTGTGGTTTAGGGTTGGTCGATTTTTAACATTTTTAAAATCAAAAATTAGATCTTGAACTTGTACCATTTTTTTTAGGAAATGACATCAAAGACCGTAGACAAAAATGTATTGAAAATCCTCGGTTTTGCTACATTTGGAAAAAAAAAAAGTTGATAAGAAAATCTAACAATTTCAGTATTTAAACCAAGGAATGTTGTCATTTTATTTTATCAAAATGAAATTAAATGACGAAATTATAACTAAATTTTTGAAAAAATATGCCTCCCCTATAATGGGGGAGGCATATTTTGCAAAACTGAAGATTTTTAAATGCATTTTTGTCTACGATATTTGATGCCATTTCCTCAAAAATTGGTACAAGTTTAAGATCTAATTTTTGGTACCAGTACTTACTAGACCAATACACAACGTTTGGCGTTGATATTTTTAAAAAGTGGGGTGATTTTCTGGTGAACATTCTCCCATCTTTCGATTCTTGAGAAGAAAGATTCAAAATTCTGACGCTACCGCACAAAAAAAAAAAACAATTAAGGGAAACGATGAAACCCACTCTAGAAAGCGTAAAGATGACCCCCGGCAAATTCTATATTCCCAGTTTTACAATGAAAGCAAAAAATCAATGTGGACTCAGATTGGTTGATTTTAACGGCATGTCAACCCTTCTAGTGTTATTTTATGCCTAGAATTTTGGTAATCGTGTACATTGTACGTTTATATTTACATTTTTTGTGTAGTTGGAACAACTTAAGAGTTTTTTTTAACTGTCCTATCGAATATGAATCATTTTAAAAAGGATATATACGACCCATAGATGGGACTCCAACAGGTCAGAGTGGGCCTGGGAGTAATGGCAATGAAGGGGTACTCCACATTTACCAGATCTCTGAAACTGGAGCCTCACATTCAGATGCAGTTTAATTTCATACTCATGACACCCTCTTTTTGGGGTGAGTGGGTCCTACTCCTCTAGCGTATTCTAAGCCTCGCCGATCAGGCCGAGACTCAATTGGGACCAATCATAACTATGGAAACTGATTGCTCAAAGAACGGTCATCATCGATTCGATGGACTGCAAACGATGATGAGGATGAGGATGATGATGATGATGAGGAGGAGGAGGAGGAGGAGGAGAAGGAGGAGGAAAAGGAGGAGGATGTAATCACTTTTAAAATGATGATGATGATGATGATGATGATGATGATGATGATGATGATGATGATAAAATCACTTCTAAAATCTATATTAACTTATGAGTCATAGTGGATTGCTTGGCTACAATTGTTTTTGTTGTTATTATCTCCACGGAGACTCCCCCACCACCACCACCAATCAACGAAGACAAAAAAAAATTGGATAATTTGCAGTTTGAGTTGTTTTTCACGGTTTGGTGTTGACGTTTATTAACAAATGTCTGGTTGCATTCCAGTGCAAGCCGCAACAGGCAGTGCGAGTCAAAACATGAAAACTCATCAACGAACTGGGGGGGGGGTGAAAGAAAGAAAGAAAGAAAGAAAGAAAAGAAGAGAAAGAAAAGAAGAGAAAGAAATATAGAAAGAAAGAAAAAGATTGAATGAAATAAAATGAGGGAAAAGAATAAAACAAAAAAGAGAAAGAGAAAGAAAGAGAAGAAAGAGAAAAGAAAGAAAGAAGAAAGAAAGAAAGAAAGAGAAAGAAAGAAAACGACTGAATGAAAGATAAAATGAGTGAAAAGAATGAAACAAAAAAGAAAAGAAAAAGAAAGAAGAAAGAAAGAAAGAAAGAAAGAAAGAAAGAAAGAAAGAAAAAATAAAATAGAAAGCGGGAAAGAAAGTGATTTAAGGAAGAAGAAAAAAAGGAAAGAAAGATAGAAAGAAAGAAAGAAAGAAGAAAGAAAGAAAACAGAAATGGATAAAGAAGAAAGAAGAAAAGAAAAAAGAAAGAAAGAAAGAAAGACAGAAAGCAATTGAATCTTAATATCTTATATTTTTTACAAAAAAAATCCGAGTCCCTTCAAGTTGTACAACTTGAAGGGACTCGGATTTTTTTTTTTTTTTTTGTAAAAAAAAATTCCGGTGTGTGTGTTTTTTTTTTAACTTATCCCGTGAGAATATGAAAATCCATTCCCCTTGTGAATTTTATGCAAATGAAGTGTATTAATTCTTGTTACAATATAAACCATTCTTAATCAACCCTTCATTTGTACACGCACCCCCATTTGCACTTGCGTTACTTCATGGATTCATCCCCCACCCCACCCATTTGCTATTGTGAATGAAGGGAAGGGATGTATTGAAAACTGTCAGAGGTTTTAAACTTACAAAAGGTCAGACGCGTAGCCAGGATACATTCCTGACAACGCATCAGACCTTTTGTAAGTTTAAAAGCCCTGACAGTTTTCAATCCTCAAAAGTATTTTTTCACAACAAATAGAAGTAAATTATTTTTAGTTCTTATTATTTTTTTAGATGTTTTCATTTCTTTTTTTAGATTTTTTTTTTTATCTATTTTAAGATTTTTTCATTTCTTTTTAAGATTTTTTCGTCAATTTTTTAGATTTTTATTTGTTTAATTTAGATATATTTTTTCATCAATTTTTAAATTTTTATTTTTCGTATATTTTTTTGAATTTGTTCACCTATATTTGGGGATTTTTTTCATCTATTTAAAAAAAATTTTCCATCTATTTTTAGGATTTCTTCATTCATTGTGGTGAGTTTTCAATTTTTTAGGGATTTTTGTCATTTATTTTTGGGATTTTTTCGTCTATTTTGTTTTTTTTTGTCATCTATTTTTGGGATTTTGTCATCTATTTTTGGGATTTTGTCATCTATTTTTGGGATTTTGTCATTTATTTTTTAGGGGTTTTTTTTTCATCTATTTATGGAATATTTTTTTATCTATTGTTGCTTTTTATTTCATCTATTTTAGAGATTGTTTTTCACCTATTTGGGGGATTTTTTCGTCTATTCTTGCGAGTGTATTTTTGAGAATTTTTCATCAATTTTGTGAGTTCTATTTTAGTGGGATTTCTTAATTTATTTTGGAGATTTTTCATCTATTTTTAGGATTTTCTTATTTATTTTTGTGGGGTTTTTCATGTATTTTCTGATTCTTTTAATCTATTTGTGAGATTTTTTTCCTTTTTTCCTTTTTTTCTTTAAATCTATTAATGAGTTTTAATTCATTTTGTGATCTTTTTTATTCATTTTTGTGAGATTTTTAATCGATCATTTTTACATTCCACCACCATTTAAGCAAGCAAGTGGAATCAGAAATAAATAATCAATTTCCAATAAGATTTGAACACAGATCTGTAACTAAATTAAATGGGGGTACTTATTTTTGGACTCTTATATATTCATATTTTTGGTTACAGTGTTTTCATTTTGTAGATTTTGGTAATGAATAATACGTAATAATATCAGTTTTAATTGCATAATATTCCTCAAGCAATTATAAAATATCTAGAAAGAAAAAGAAGAAAAGAAAGAAAAAGATAGAAACAAACAAACATGCTAAGATAGATAGATAGATAGATAGATAGATATGAATAGACTAAAATAGATAGATAGATAGATATAAATAGACTAAAACAGATAGATAGATATGAATAGACTAAAATAGATAGATATGAATAGACTAAAATAGATAGATATTAATAAACTAAAATAGATAGATAGATATGAATAGACTAAAATAGATAGATAGATAGATAGATATAAATAGACTAAAACAGATAGATAGATAGATAGATAGATATAAATAGACTAAAACAGATAGATAGATAGATAGATAGATAGATAGATACGAACGTGCATACGTAACTCTTTGCCTACTTTAAACCGCTCAAAGCGGCTCTCCCACAACTGTGATCCTACCTCAAACTGTTGGCAGTGTATCTCGCACGTTTCACTTGTTTACAACTGAAGAATCACCCCGTGAACACCACCTGTCATCTTTTTATTTGAATAGAATGAGTTCTGAGGAGGATAAATAATGAACTTTGAAATATCCCATCATACAGGTAAAAAAAGAAATACCAAGAAAATTTGTACAGTCGTGAGGGAAATTTGGTAGGCAAAGAGTTAAAAATAATCATAACACTAAAATATGGAAGAATGCTAATAAGAATCCTTCACTCGTTAACTCTGTGCCTACTTTAAACCGCTCACAGCGGCTCTCCAACCAAACCAATGCAAAGTAGAAAAACTGATGGTTAGTTCATTGAAATTGAACAGACTACATGATAATAAGACTTTATTGAATAGAATGAGTTCTGAGGTGAATATATAGTAACTATTTCTCTGAATTTTGGAGATGAGGCTTGATCATTTGTATTATTTGGATTATTCGGACTATTGTCCTCATCTTTATTGTTATCTGTACAACGTTTCGGTCGATGTGCCCTCTGGTCGTCTTCAGGTATTTCTTGTATTTCGAGTTCGAGAAGGCTCCCGAGTCCGACAAGAAATACCTGAAGAAGGTCGGAGGTCACATCGGCCGAAACGTTGTACAGGTAACAATAAAGATGAGGACAATAGTCCGAATAATCCAAATAAATACTAGATAGTAAGCTTTGAAATATCCCATCATAAAGGTTTTTAAAAAATACCAAGAAAATTTAGTACAGCCGTGGGGAAAATTTGGTTGGCAAAGAGTTAATGTCCTACTTAGCATCAGAATCTTAGAAAAGTTTTTTTTCTCTCTCACCCCTGCCGGCCAGTGAACGTTCCTCTTTTAATTTCTCTATGCAAAAAATCTGTTTAAAGTTTTCTATTGCAGTTTTTCCACTTCTCTCCATGATTATTTCACATCTCTTCAATCTTTTAGCTTGTTGCGTCTACATGACCCGACCTCAAACCAATGCGATAGAATCAACAAGGTTTAACATACGTATTGCCAAACATTACGTCACAACCGTATTTTACAAAATATTTTACATACACACACAACACACACACACACACACACACATACACACACCATACACACACACACACACACACACACACACGATTGAAAAGAAATTACCAAAAATCAGGTAATTATCCGATTTTAACGAAATTTTCAGTGTTGATTTATCAGTGAATTAATTTTATAATGCATGAGTTACTTTATTTCAAAATTTTCTGATTTCTTCTTTTTTTTTCAGATCATTTTACTTTGATCCTCTCCCCCCTTATTTTGGGGGCGCAAAATATCGATTGGGTTAAATACTTTTGAAACTAATTACAGTATAAATAAAAAGACAAAAGACCGAAGGTGTGAACAGAGGAAAAAGAAATTTAAGGGAGCGGTTCTGGTAAAAAATAATTACCGAAAATCGGAAAATTAAATGTAAAAAAAAGATTAAAAAAAACAATTTTTTTTTTTTTTACTCTTTTGGATAATTATTTAGTTGCTTATTATATTGTTAAAGAAAAAATTATACATCGATATTTGTTCTGTTTAGAAGGTTGGGGTCCTAAATTTTAATTGAGTTTTCTCCAAAAATTATTAGATAACAAGAATAGCGTAAACTAGTTATTAAATATTTGTTTTTAGAACCTGAAAAATGACATTCGAAACTTAACATTAAGCGATTCATATTTTAAATTAATTTTATCTATTAATTCGGCGCATAAATTGTTGTTCGACACGCTAGTAGTAGTGTCCGTAAGAGTAATATTTATTTTAAATAATTTCGATTTATTTCCATTGAAACAGTTTGATTGAAAAGATTCAGTAATTAAAAAAAAAATATTCATTGATTAATAAATCAACACAAAATTTTTTTTATTAAAATCAGATAATTTCCTGATTTTTAATAATCGTTTTTCATCCACGACGGCCTTCCATACGAGAAGAGGTCACGTGACATTTTCATCTGGTCAAAATTTTTGTTAAACAAAATTTTTGAGCCTGCTTTTTTTTTTCTGCGTGTTTAGACCAAAAAGAAAAAGATATTTCGTTTAAAAATTATCAATTCTTCTGTAATGAGTGTATTTAATGTTTTTGTGATTAATCTCGAAGAAGAAACTGTTATAAGCCTTCAAATCCTAAATAATGTTTTTTTTTTTTTTTATTTATTTATTTATTTAGTTAGTTATTTATTTAGTCCGTGGTGTAATGGTTAGAGTCGTAGGAATAAGACTCGTCGACCCGAGTTCAAATCCTGGACGAGGCTATAGCTCACATAGCGCTAATACCTTTGGCAAAGTTATGAATCCAACTACACAACCTCCAGCTATGAGTAAATAGTAGGGCAGACTGTGCTCTTTAACATTGGTTAGGCAACCAGTCTAGGAGAAGCAAAACTTCTGAATTCAAACCTATTAAATCCACTTGGGGTGGTCGCTACTAGAATAGGTTTAGTCCTAATTAGTGATCTATTTTTTTAAATCCTAAATACACAAAAAGCGTCTATGTTTGCAAAATATTTGAGCCAAATTTAGCGAAAATAATTGTTTAAAATGTATTAAAAATAAATTACATGTGTAATATTATTTTGCTAAAACAAAAATTTGACCTTAAATAATCGATTTAATCAATTTTCATTCGTTTTTAAAATGAAAATGAACGAAGAAATTGGCAGTGCCTAGTTTTAGAAGATGCACTTGTGGTTAGCTCACGTTGAAAACACAGATTACCGCCAAATTGCCGAACTTAAGAAGCGATGAACCAATTCAATGATTAGATGGACGACCAATAACGACAGGTACAGTAAACATCAAGAAAAAGAAATGAGCCGGTTCGGTACTTAAATAGGTGACCATTTAGTAAGAGCAGTGTAATGACAAACGATAACACCGATAGACTATGGAAAGCTTTATTTTATCTAGAATAATTGGTATACTTATTGAGAGTTTATATAGTCTAGTATTCCCTAGAGAGTTCTCCAAAGGGGGGGTAATCATAAAGTTGGGGAGGTAACTCTCAATTACTTATTACAAGCAGGTACTGTAGGGAATCTGAGGCCTGTGTGCCGGACTAAACAATTATTAAATTGAATAACAGATAAAGGAGAAGGTTAAGGCATCTAGAAGCCTATTCAGTACTTAGATGGGTGACTATTTAGAAAGAGCAGGTACTGTAGGGAATCTGAGGACTGTGTGCCGGACTAAACAATTATTAAATTGAATAACAGATAAAGGAAGAGGTTAAGGCACCGAGAAGCTATTCAGTACTTAGATGGGTGACTATTTAGAAAGAGCAGGTACTGTAGGGAATCTGAGGACTGTGTGCCGGACTAAACATTATTAAATTGAATAACAGATAAAGGAAGAGGTTAAGGCACGAGAAGCCTATTCAGTACTTAGATGGGTGACTATTTAGAAAGAGTAGGTACTGTAGGGAATCTGAGGCCTGTGTGCTGGACTAAACAACGCTTACTGAATAACAGATAAAGGAAGAAGGTAAGGCATCGAGAAGCCTATTCAGTACTTAGATGGGTGACTATTTAGAAAGAGCAAGTACTGTAGGGAATCTGAGGCCTGTGTGCTGGACTAAACAACGCTTACTGAATAACAGATAAAGGAAGAGGTTAAGGCATCGAGAAGCCTATTCAGTACTTAGATGGGTGACTATTTAGAAAGAGTAGGTACTGTAGGGAATCTGAGGCCTGTGTGCTGGACTAAACAACGCTTACTGAATAACAGATAAAGGAAGAGGTTAAGGCATCGAGAAGCCTATTCAGTACTTAGATGGGTGACTATTTAGAAAGAGTAGGTACTGTAGGGAATCTGAGGCCTGTGTGCTGGACTAAACAACGCTTACTGAATAACAGATAAAGGAAGAGGTTAAGGCATCGAGAAGCCTATTCAGTACTTAGATGGGTGACTATTTAGAAAGAGCAGGTACTGTAGGGAATCTGAGGCCTGTGTGCTGGACTAAACAACGCTTACTGAATAACAGATAAAGGAAGAGGTTAAGGCATCGAGAAGCCTATTCAGTACTTAGATGGGTGACTATTTAGAAAGAGCAGGTACTGTAGGGAATCTGAGGCCTGTGTGCTGGACTAAACAACGCTTACTGAATAACAGATAAAGGAAGAGGTTAAGGCATCGAGAAGCCTATTCAGTACTTAGATGGGTGACTATTTAGAAAGAGTAGGTACTGTAGGGAATCTGAGGCTGTGTGCTGGACTAAACAAGCTTACAGGTAAGGCATTAAGCACTGTAGGGAACTGAGGCCTGTTGCTGGACTAAACAACGCTTACTGAATAACAGATAAAGGAAGAGGTTAAGGCATCGAGAAGCCTATTCAGTACTTAGATGGGTGACTATTTAGAAAGAGTAGGTACTGTAGGGAATCTGAGGCCTGTGTGCTGGACTAAACAACGCTTACTGAATAACAGATAAAGGAAGAGGTTAAGGCATCGAGAAGCCTATTCAGTACTTAGATGGGTGACTATTTAGAAAGAGTAGGTACTGTAGGGAATCTGAGGCCTGTGTGCTGGACTAAACAACGCTTACTGAATAACAGATAAAGGAAGAGGTTAAGGCATCGAGAAGCCTATTCAGTACTTAGATGGGTGACTATTTAGAAAGAGCAGGTACTGTAGGGAATCTGAGGCCTGTGTGCTGGACTAAACAACGCTTACTGAATAACAGATAAAGGAAGAGGTTAAGGCATCGAGAAGCCTATTCAGTACTTAGATGGGTGACTATTTAGAAAGAGCAGGTACTGTAGGGAATCTGAGGCCTGTGTGCTGGACTAAACAACGCTTACTGAATAACAGATAAAGGAAGAAGGTAAGGCATCGAGAAGCCTATTCAGTACTTAGATGGGTGACTATTTAGAAAGAGCAAGTACTGTAGGGAATCTGAGGCCTGTGTGCTGGACTAAACAACGCTTACTGAATAACAGATAAAGGAAGAGGTTAAGGCATCGAGAAGCCTATTCAGTACTTAGATGGGTGACTATTTAGAAAGAGTAGGTACTGTAGGGAATCTGAGGCCTGTGTGCTGACTAAACAACGCTTACTGAATAACAGATAAAGGAAGAGGTTAAGGCATCGAGAAGCCTATTCAGTACTTAGATGGGTGACTATTTAGAAAGAGTAGGTACTGTAGGGAATCTGAGGCCTGTGTGCTGGACTAAACAACGCTTACTGAATAACAGATAAAGGAAGAGGTTAAGGCATCGAGAAGCTATTCAGTACTTAGATGGGTGACTATTTAGAAGAGCAGGTACTGTAGGGAATCTGAGGCCTGTGTGCTGGACTAAACAACGCTTACTGAATAACAGATAAAGGAAGAGGTTAAGGCATCGAGAAGCCTATTCAGTACTTAGATGGGTGACTATTTAGAAAGAGCAGGTACTGTAGGGAATCTGAGGCCTGTGTGCTGGACTAAACAACGCTTACTGAATAACAGATAAAGGAAGAGGTAAGGCATCGAGAAGCCTATTCAGTACTTAGATGGGTGACTATTTAGAAAGAGTAGGTACTGTAGGGAATCTGAGGCCTGTGTGCTGGACTAAACAACGCTTACTGAATAACAGATAAAGGAAGATAAGGCATCGAGAAGCCTATTCAGTACTTAGATGGGTGACTTAGAAAGAGTAGGTACTGTAGGGAATCTGAGGCCTGTGTGCTGGACTAAACAACGCTTACTGAATAACAGATAAAGGAAGAAGGTAAGGCATCCAGAAGCCTATTCAGTACTTAGATGGGTGACTATTTAGAAAGAGTAGGTACTGTAGGGAATCTGAGGCCTGTGTGCTGGACTAAACAACGCTTACTGAATAACAGATAAAGGAAGAAGGTAAGGCATCGAGAAGCCTATTCAGTACTTAGATGGGTGACTATTTAGAAAGAGTAGGTACTGTAGGGAATCTGAGGCCTGTGTGCTGGACTAAACAACGCTTACTGAATAACAGATAAAGGAAGAGGTTAAGGCATCGAGAAGCCTATTCAGTACTTAGATGGGTGACTATTTAGAAAGAGTAGGTACTGTAGGAATCTGAGACTAAACAACGCTTACTGAATAACAGATAAAGGAAGAGCATCGAGAAGCCTATTCAGTACTTAGATGGGTGATTAGAAAGAGCAGTACTGTAGGGAATCTGACTTACTGAATAACATAAAGGAAGAGGTTAAGGCATCGAGAAGCCTATTCAGTACTTAGATGGGTGACTATTTAGAAAGAGTAGGTACTGTAGGGAATCTGAGGCCTGTGTGCTGGACTAAACAACGCTTACTGAATAACAGATAAAGGAAGAGGGTAAGGCATCGAGAAGCCTATTCAGTACTTAGATGAGTGACCAGTTAGAGTAATCTTGACTAGCAGAACATTATCAGTGAATTTGATTCTTACTGGGTGCAGCATAAGGTTATTAAATCACTGATATATTCTCCTCGGCTGTAGTATATAACTCACTAGAAGCGGCTACCCGGCGTTGCCTTGGCAGAGGAGCGTGGGGAAAAAAGTTAGTCTCGCAGATCCATTATTACTGAATCATGAGTTCGATCCTCGTAGCATGTCCCATTAAAATCCTTACGTAAAAAAGACCTTGCGTTGATCCGGCCTGGCGGGGATTTTTTTTTAAAAGTGCACAAACACTCTGAAAAGAAAAGTCAATTTCTTCTATTTAAAATATGACATGCAAAAATATGCCATGCTGTTACTATTTAAATTTTATTTTTTAATTATTTTCACGAATATAAATCTAATCTTTATTTATGCTCAAAAATCGAGATCTTGTGATAGGGAATGTGTATATATATATATTTACTTTGTGGTTAATTGTTTTTTTTTATGTTTTATTTTGTGTTTTATTTTGTTTTTGTTTTTGTTTTTTCGTAGTTTCATCCGGACATACATACATACACACAACTGTCCTTTATATGTGTGTAATAAGTAATTGAGAGTTACCTCTCCTATTTTTATAATAACTTCCCCTTTGGAGAACTCTCTAGTGAATACTAAACTATATAAACTCCCAATAAGTGTACCAATTATTCTAAGTAGAATAGAGCTTTCCAAAGTCTATCAGTGTTATCATTTGTCATTACACTTATATAATGTAAACTCTATATATAGAGAACTCTCTATGAATACTAGACTATATAAACTCTCAGTAAGTGTACCAATTATTCTAAGTAGAATAGAGCTTTCCAAAGTCTATCAGTGTTATCATTTGTCATTACACTTATATAATGTAAACTCTATATATAGAGAACTCTCTATGAATACTAGACTATATAAACTCTCAACAACTGTACCAATTATTCTAAGTAGAATAGAGCTTTCCAAAGTCTATCGGTGTTAGCATTTGTCATTGCAATGTGTATAGATGACGTAATATGTAACAATTTAACGAAGAGCTCCACGTGCGTAGGCATGAAGCAGTGATAAAAATAGCCCGAGTTCCCATGACAAGCACTACGCAGGATTCAAACACCTACCCTTTCCCTTTTACGGAAAGCGTGTGTGGGGGGGGGGTGATGTAAACACAAATTTCAAAAACAAATAACTCTGTTTCTATAAAATAAAATAGACTAATTCTTATATCAAAACTCACTTTGATTTCTCTAATTATTTACGGTCCAGTCAGCTGGGACAGTGGAATATGCCGACTGCGCCACTGCAGATCAGGTAAAACACCCACCTCCCAATGGGGCTACTTACCCGTGGAGTTGTGAAACCTGGGTCAGGATCGTGGTGTGTGGGCAGTCTGTGACATGGGTACTAAGTGGTCTCGTGACATCGAACACTCTACAAGGATTTATATGCTATTCGATTATGACATAAACTAGCAAATATATCCACCCTCTGCCGGGTGCAAGTATTTAAATTTTAATGTAATAAAATATTGTATTAAATTAGAAAGACACATGAAACTAAATAAGAATGCAGATAAAAAGATTTGAAACTGAGGGGAGTATAATCGAAAAAAAGAACAACTGAAACTTACTCTTCCATCACTCCAGTCTTTCATTGCTAAATTTACCTAATTTAACTATTTAGTTAAAATAGGAAGTAAATAATAAAATTACAGTTATTTCTTCTTGTTAATGGATTTCTTTTAAGATTTATCCCCGAGATTTTTGCTCATATTTATTATAATAAAACCAAACAATTGGAAATCAATAATACCAAGCACATGTTTATTAAAATCAAAATTTTAATATCAATATGCAAATTAGCTTTTCGGTTAAGACTGTAAACCGATATTTTGTTGTGCATATAAATACGGAAATAATGGACGCAGTAAAATCGTATCTATGCGTCCCAGTATTTTCCTTTTGTCTTCCCTCACCATTTCAAGCTAACTGTAAATACATTTCGTTTCTTAGAAATGAATTACACAGGATTGGTTACAAAGTGGGAGTTAGACGGTTTTAGTTGGTTAGTTAGTTTAGTTTAGTTTTTTTTTAGGTTTTTTTTTTTGGCAACATCAAGGATTGCATTTGGAATTCATATCACAGGACTATAAAATTTTAAAAAATAAAAAAAATTAAAAAATTAAAATCTGTTTTCAAATGCCTTTAAAGTAATAAAGTATTCATCATTCGCATCTGATGAGTCGGGAGAGTTAGACACTTTGTCTAATCTCCCTGAAATAGACTATAATGCTAAATCTCTAAGTTTTTTGTTATTTCTTTACTTATATATATAATATATATATATAATATATATATATGTGTGTGTTGTGTGTGTGTGTGTGTGTGTGTATACGAGAGAAAGAGAGAGTGTTTTGTAATTGTTATACATACATATGTACACTTAGGCTCCATTATAAACCGTATATTTTGTTTCTCAATTCTACCTGATTTTGTACATTGATATAAATGTCCATTTGTTCTATTTTTGTTGTGTGTAAAAAAAAGATATATGAATATATTTTAAGATGGTTAAACTAATATCATTTTTGTAGTTATCACTTACCTTCTTGTTAACTGGTCCTTGGGTATTTAAAACTGTTACGTCTTCGGGGAAGTTTCGTGTGTATTATATCGCTTATCAGGAAAATTCGGTCTAGGGTTCCCGATCGGTCATCTTACGTTAAGTGCCGACACCCAAAACTTATCCGTACTGGAGTGGACGGAAAGAGAGATGGAAAGAGAGGGAAGAGAGAGGGGGAGAGAGAGGGAGGAGATAGACATAAAAAGAGTAGGAGAGGGAAGAGAGAGAGAATCCAATGTCTGAACAAATAGAGAGAGCAGGTGGAACAAAAAATAAATGAAGAATAAAATAGAGAGAGAGAGAGAGAGAGAGAGAGAGAGGGAAGATGAGAGAGTGAGAGTGAGAGAGAGAGAGAGAGAGAGAGAGAGAGAGAGAGAGAGAAGAGAAATTTCAAAGAAAGATAAGGAAAGACTTGTATAGTTAAGAGAGAGAGAGAGAGAGGGGGGGGCAGATATACGAATTTATTGATATAGAGAGAGTGGAGATGTTGAACTCTTGAATGGTGTTGGGTGATGTAAATATAACTCAAGCAGGTCCGACGACGAAGGTGGATAAACCTGTTGGACAGGAATAGAAAGAGGGGGGCGGTGAAGAGATGCGTGGGATGGGTAGGTGTGGCGGATGAGGTAAGATTAAAGTCAGGGTGAGATATAGAGGAATTAGGGATGTGTGAAGTAGGTGAAAAGAAAGAAAGAAAGAAAGAAAGAAAAAAAGAAAGAAAGAAAGAAAGAGAAATTGAATGAAGGATTGGATGTACAATGGAAATGAAGGAAAGGAAAGAATGGAAACAGAAAGAAAATTTTAAGGAAGGAAAGAAAGAAAAATGCTGAATTAATGTAAAATCTTGTAAAATGAAGAAATTGTGAAAGAAAGAAAGAAATTGAATGAAAAGGAAACGAGGAAAAGGAAGAAAGAAAAAAAAAGAATGAAAAGAGGAAAAGTAATAAAGAACGATTGAAAAAAAAAGAAACTAAATTAATGTAAAAAGAGGGAAAATGAAGAAATCTGGAAAGAAAAAAATTGAATGAAGATAAACAGAGGGAGAAGAAAGAAAGAAAGAAAGAAAGAAAGAAGAAAGAAAGAAGAAATTAATATGAATCATAAAATATAGGGAATGGGAAAGAAAGAAAGGAAAACATAAATGATGAAAGAAAGAAGAAAGAAAAAAGGAAGAAAGTGACTGAATGAATGTAAAAGAGGAAAGAAAGAAAGGAAGAAAGAAAGAAAGAAAGAAAGAAAGTGATTGAATGAATGTAAAAAAAGAAAGAAAGAAAGAAAGTAAGTGATTGAATGAATGTAAAAAAAGGAAAAAAGAAAATAGTTAAGAAAGAAAGAAAGAAAGAAAGTGATTGAATGAATGTAAAAAAAAGAAAAAGAAAAAGAAAGAAAGAAAATAGTTAAGAAAGAAAGAAGAAAAAAGTGATTGAATGAATGTAAAAAAAAGAAAAAGAAAAAGAAAGAAGAAAATAGTTAAGAAAGAAAAAAGAAAGAAAGTGATTGAATGAATGTAAAAAAGAAAAAGAAAGAAAGAAAAAGTTAAGAAAGAAAAAAAAGAAGAAAGTGATTGAATGAATATAAAAAAAAGAAAAGAAGAAAGAAAATAGTTAAGAAAGAAAAAAAGAAGAAAGTGATTGAATGAATGTAAAAAAAGAAAAAAGAAAAAGAAGAAAGAAATAGTTAAGAAAGAAAGAAAAGAAAGAAAGAAAGTGATTGAATGAATGTAAAAAAAAGAAAAAGAAAAAAAGAAAAAGAAAGAAAGAAAGAAAGAAAGTGATTGAATGAAAGAAAGAAAAGAAAAGAAAGAAAGAAAGTGATTGAATGAAGAAAAAAAAGAAAGAAAGAAAGAAAGAAAAAAAGAAAAGAAAGAAGAAAGAAAGAAAGAAAGAAGTGATTGAATGAATGTAAAAAAAGAAAAGAAAAAGAAAGAAGAAATAGTTAAGAAAGAAAGAAAGAAAGTGATTGAATGAATGTAAAAAAAGAAAAAGAAAAAGAAAGAAAGAAAATAGTTAAGAAAGAAGAAAGAAAGAAAGAAAGAAAGAAAGAAAGAAAGTGATTGAATGAATGTGAAAAAAGAAAGAAAAAAGAAAAAGAAAAGAGAAGAAAATAGTTAAGAAAGAAAAAAAGAAAGAAAGTGATTGAATGAATGTAAAAAAAGAAAAAGAAAAGAAAGAAAGAAAATAGTTAAGAAAGAAAGAAAGAAGAAAGTGATTGAATGAATGTAAAAAAGAAAAAGAAAGAAAGAAAGAAATAGTTAAGAAAGAAAGAAAGAAAGAAAGTGATTGAATGAATGTAAAAAAAAAAGAAAGAAAGAAAGAAAGAAAGAAAGTGACTGAATGATTATAAAAAGAGTGTTAGTAAAAAAAAAAGAGAAAAGAAAAAAAAGAAAGAACAACGTACAAATATTAAAGAAAGAAATGTCAGGTGGCTGAAGAAAGTGAATGACAAACTATAAACAAATTCACCCCTTAAGTAAGTAAATTACAATCGTTTTTTTCTTTTTCTTTTCTTAACGCCCCCCCCCCCTTCTGCACAGGTGTTTCTTGTTGCCACTACCAATTTGAATGCCGTAAAGTGGTACTTGTAAGTATGTAAGCAGTACAAAACATGACTTTTACTTACATTTTATTTGTACATAGATATTCACACTTGGTCTGGCACAAGGCCAAATGTGAGAGGCATTAGAATGTGATATAAAGTAAAATCATCGGGGTGGCCTAAAGTCGGTATCAGTCAGACAGCGAGAGAGTCTATCCCTTTTTCACTAGCGCTTTACAAAGGGGATTGTTTTGCGTCTGAGCTGAAGAGCCAGACCTACCATCAGCTCCTTACTTTACCGCACAGATCTCTGGGCTACACATACTGAGCTGGCGAGGGCTGGTATCGAACCAGGAACCTTACGGTTCCTAGTTGGACACTCTACTGACTGAATACTTATATTACGATACTGGTGTTCCTTAATTGTACGACCGTTATCATCTTGCAAAAACCTCTGGTTAAAAATAAGACCGTCCAAATCGTCCAAGATGAAATCAAAAAATATAAATCCTGGTTATCTGGTGTTTCTTATCCACCAAATGAGTGTCTTCACCTCCGATAAATAATGGACCATTCTGTTTTTCTATTATAAAGAAAAAAAAGAAAGAAAAAGGACATGCTATATAGAAAAATATGAGAAGTCTCTGAAATCAACAGAGACGAAATATTTATTGGATTGAATTTTTTGTATTCGTTATTCACTTTGCCTATGTATTTTCTCACATTTTGTCGGATTTTTCTTAATCTCTTATTTACTTCACATACACACACACAGAGACATATATATATATATATATATATATATATATATATATTATATATATATATATATATATATATTGGAGGATATGTGCTTAATTGAAGTCATACCTAATTTTGAAAATTAATTAGTTAATAATTAATGAATTTAGGCGGGCATATATGTTCAAATGTAAGGCTAAACAAATCGAGAAAATGTCAATCCTGAATGTACATTTCGACCAGGGATTGACATTTTCTCGATTTGTTTAGCCTTACATTTGAACATATATACCCGCCTAAATTCATTAATTATTAACTAATTAATTTTCAAAAATTAGGTATGACTTCAATTAGGCACATATCCTCAAAAAATTGTCGGCTTAAAGCCATATAAAAATAAACACATTTGTTTGTTTACTTAACCTCATTTTATATATATATATATATATATATATATATATATATATATATATATATAAAGTTTTTTCTCTATTAATTCATCGGTCTCATGATACTCATAAGTATACATTGATACGTGTGGGTAGAAATAGAGCTATAACCGCAAAATGACCGATTTTTAAACGTTTTAAATATATTCCTCTGTTCAATAATATCGAGCTCTCAACTTGGACCTGAACAACTCTAACATTCCGTTGTTGGAAGAAAGGTCCAATTTAGAATCATCCTAATAGCAACTGACTTGATAAACCATCTACGAATATATATATATATATATATATATATATATATATTGGGAGATTATGTGCCTAATTAGAGTCATACCTAATTTGTTAATTAATTAATTATAATTAAATGAATTAGACGTGCATATCGGTTTAAATGTAAAGCGTAAACAAATCGAGAAAAAGTCAATCTTTACATTTAAACCGATATGCACGCCTAATTCATTTAACTATAATTAATTAATTAACAAATTAGGTATGACTTTAATTAAGCACATAATCTCCAAAAAAATTGTCGGCCTTCACCATTTCAAACACATTGTTTGACCACTTCATATATATATATATATATATATATATATATATATATATATAATATATATATATATATATATGAAAGTAAGGAAATGAATCCGATGGTATATAAGGGTATGATATGAGACTTAAAATATTTCTCTTTTTTGACAAAATTCGTTACACTTGTTTATGAATGTGACACATGCTCTTTGAGAATTTATTGTTTAAAATTCAAAATATTCTCTTTTCCTAAAAAGTCCGATATGTATGAATTAATTCCATCACAAAACGGTCACAATTTTCATAACTTCTCTTCCTATTAACAAACATATAATCTGAAAATGATTTTAACAGATCGAAATATTGCATTATTAGCATAATAAAAAAACTTTATTTGAACAATATCTTTCATATTATTTTACCAATATATATATATATATAATATATATATATATATATATATATTACTTCTCTATTTATATTTTAATATAATATTCTGTTTTTTTTCTGTCATTGTCCTTATTTGTCTGTCTGACTACTATACCATAAGAAGCGAAACTTGAGATGTATCTCTTTTTTCTCATTCGACTTCCTGTCACCATGGTGACAATCTTATATTGTTAAAAAAAATTTAGTTTTTGTTTTTGTTTGAATTTATTTTTTTTAAATTCTATTTTTGTTTTTTGAGAAGTGCAATTTCAAAAGTAAATTGATACCCATCTGATGAGACTGAATTTTGGGGAGCTATATTAAATCAACTTAGATTTATATAGGCCCCAATTTTGGTCGAAATAAATTTATTATGGAATTACGGTCTTGAGTTCTTCCTTCCTTTCTATGATAAATATTGCTCTGTATATAATCTAAAAAGTTTATTATACATTGAGCTCTCTTTAATGATTTAAAGATTCGCTGTATTTATACATACTGGATCATACAATATTAATACAGTGTATTTTAGAAATCACATATAGAATCATCCCTTACTACCAAGTTTTGGATAAATCTCTATATATATATATATATATATATATATATATATATATATATATTATATAAGATAGTAAACGCAGGCTGGTAATCCCTCACGTCAGATGCTGAAGTCCTGCAACAAGTCAATATGTCCAGCATAGAAATACGCATTATACGTAACCAGATGCGCTGGGCTGGGCATCTTGCCAGAATGCAAGACGGCAGACTCCCGAAGCAATTGTTCTACGGAGAACTGCAATGTGGGAAGCGTCCGAAGCACAAGCCTAAAAAGCGTTTTAGGGATGCTATCAAAAACAACATAAAAACTCTCAACATAAACGTTCATGAGTGGGAGAGAATAGCTTCGAATCGTGCAGTATGGAGAAAACTTGTCTATGATAGCTGCAAGGGGTTTGAGGTAAAACGGCTCGAACACTCCATCCTGGAGCGGTCTCTACGCAAATGGCACATGACGAACGTCATGGACACATTTCCTACATTAAAGCCGGACTATATATGTGACATGTGTGGCAGGGCCTGCCTGTCAAAGGCTGGGTTTCTCGGTCACGTACGGTCGCATACGAGAGGAAACCGGGGAAGAGGTTCATATGTATGACAGTGAATAAAAACAAAGTTGAACGCCTGGGCACTGCGCGCTCACAGCCGAACTTGTAGAAATTGCCTTATTCTGTGAAGAAGTGGCAATCACCATGTGTGTGTGTGTGTGTGATCAACCAAACCATATCTGATTTCAAAAGCAACAAAAAGTTTTGTCCATCTAAGTGCCCTGTGTATTTACGATTGTCGTGGACTTGTTGGTCAGACGTTGGCAAATAAGATCAAATTAGCCGCAATACGTTGTTTCAATGCAGTTAAAGTCAGAACAATTTTCACTACTAGACCTGCATTTTATAAAGAAACTAATCACGAAATGACATTACTCCAAGGTTTGAAGTATGGAGTTAACCACGAGTGTGGCAGACAGGTTGAGAGTTAAAGAAATAACCAAACAACTTGAAATAGGGATAAAAGACGTGTATTACATATAACAATAAGGTTGCAAACTTTAGTTCATCTGAACAAATGTATAATTTGTAATAAACTTATCTGAATCCTGAGATAGGGTATTATCGGAGCCCTTGCTGCGGCCTTCTGATAGTTCAGATATGATAGACGTTCTGTTTGATGTCCGACTCCGATTCTGGTTGTTGAGAAAGAGATGGAGCGACCCTGTTTTAGCTCTGTTCCCTTTGGAAGCTGGATCAGAAGAGACCGAGTTTGCTTATTTCGGCTTTGCTGCCAAAGTATGCTGGCTCGTGATTGGTTGGTTCGAAACAGAGGCTTGTAGACAAGGACGATAACCCCCATACCCCAGAATTCTCAGTAATTTCGCTCCACCCAAAAAGAAGTTCTGCCAATCCTTGCAGTCACCATTTTTTTTACTGCTCGTCCTTTGTGTAGACAAAGACACCTAAAACACTCCCTGGTAATTTTTGCTGAGGACGTGACAACTGAAGTGGGGGTAACGTGAAGGTATAATATACAATTTTTTTTTCTTTTCCTTCCTTCATGTTGCCCCAACATTTACAAGGTTTAATCCCCTTCTTTTACCCAATACATATACAGTTCGACTTTTAAACGATATACCGGTTGTTCATTTTGAAAAAGCACCGGTGTTGGAATTTTTGTTGTATATAAGGCATGAGGCAAGTAGTCACTTCTACTTATAGACTCGTTGACTACCACGTGACCAGGGAAGGCAACCTATTGTCCAATCACTGGCAGTGCTGCTGCTGCTGTTGTTGTATTTATACTAGCCTGATTCTTAACCTTAGATCATTACTACATGGATCATCTTGGACGACGGAACGTAGTACTATGCCACAGGACTTATTGACTAACCCAAAGGATACTTTACCACCGGATACTTATTGACTTACTTACTTATTTGTTAGTCCCTTTTACATCTGGAATCAAGGATGGCGGCTAGATACTCAACAGGTTATGGGCCCAGATACGCTCGTATCTTTTTCAATGACAATGAGGCCAGCTACGAAATTTGGGAGACTAAGTTCAATGGGTATCTTAGAACCCTTCAACTGCATGATATAATCAATGCACCATCTGACCACCCGGAGGACCCAGTTTTCGTAGATAAAAATGCTACAATATACGCAGAATTAATACAATGCTTGGATGACCGGGAGTCTCTCACTCGTAATGCGAGAAGCTCGAGATGATGGTTTGAGAAAGCAATGGAAATATTAGACTATCAGACTACGTTGTCGAATAGGCAAAACACAAGGAAAAAAATAATTTTTTTTGGGTGGGGGGGTTGTTATCGAACAAATTAAGTTCGCTTGAGTAGAATTATGATTCAAATTACCTGATTAACATAATCTCAAACTGAGAGCATTTGCAAAGGCTCATTAAGGAAGGCCGGGGAGAATTGTAAGAGAGCGATGGATTGGTTGATGCGCGCCTGTCTCGGTAATTGAGAGGGCCTGCATTCATGTTAAAGCCTTTTGTGACAACATGTATACCCAGAGGGATTACGCCTATGACATTTCACGGAATCAAAGTCAGTCTTCGTAGTTTATGAAGAAACAGAAAGTATGGTACTTGGGAACCAGACATAGAACTAACAACTAAAGACCCAATTCAAAAAAGGTAAAATCAAACTCCCCGCTATGAGGGAGATCAACACTAGATATAACAGACTACCAAATTATCAAGGCAGACTCTTGAAGGAATAACAAGAAGTCGCAAAACAAAAACAAATATTACTATGTTCATAATTTGCAGGAAAGGCCACATATCCCTGAAAGATGCAGAATATAGAAGGACTTTAGTCAAATGTGAATCTCCCCAAAGAAATAAAAAACATATTTTTTGCGGCTGGGTAATATCTTATCAACATAAAGAACATTTTCTCGTTGATTCGGGCCACTCAACATGTCCATCATACGTATGAAAACTAAATTTATCAGTTGCGGACCCAATTTTAAAATCACTGAAAAAATCATTTCGTGGAATTGCTGATGGAAGCAATCACTGGCTTAGTACAAAAAACGGCGGAGACGCGCGTGGTATTTGAACAAATAGTAAAAGGCCAAATTGGCGAAAGCATTTTGAAAGGGGCACATGTATACCTCCCCACTTAACAAAACATTTTTCACTTTAGAGCCGCTACGGCTTCCGGGGCACCCACATAAAGTTTTGGACACAAAACATCAAAGTTTCACCAAATGGTACTAATATTTAATATAGTAAAGAATGGGCTGTTTGTAATATTCAATAAAACATCATCCCTAAGAGACTGCAAATATGAATTATCATTATATTATATTTTATTATATATTTATATTCTTCCTACTCCTAAATTCCTAGTCTTATTACTGCAAAACGTTACTTGTCAAAAGTTTATAATTGCGCCCTTTTTTGGGTTCCGTCGAAAACAAGGGCCCAATTCTCCTTCTTTCGCTTCTCTTCTCTTTTTATTCGTTATAAAATTGCTGATCAAATAGTAATGAAACTTTTTAAAATATATACAAATTTAGCTTGTACAAAAATTGTTTATATATATAATATATATATATATATATATAATATATATATATATATATATATATATATATAACAAATTTAACAAAGGATTTGAATCAGCGGAGAAGAATACCATTAGAACAATTAAGCAACCCTAAAAAAACATAACAACGAACAACTAGCATAGTGTTCTCAACATATAACAAAAAACAACCTCCGAATATTCACAAACATATTACACCAACTTGAACATGAAAAAATTAAAAATATACTTAGACACACAACAAAAAATAATTAAAAGCAAGAGACATCAAAAATTTAAAACAAATACAACTTCATGCAAAATTTGGGACACCAACTACAACAGGGTGTCTCAAAGTGGAAACAGAAGATGTTGGGGTAATGCAACATAAATAATAGAAGGAACACCTTACACATTCAAAACCCTACAAACTTTCAAATAAATACGAAATTTACTGTACAACTCAATAATGCTAGTTACATAATAGAATGCACAAACTCGCGAGAAAATATACATTGGATTGCACATCATCAACTGAACAAAAGAATATCACACGACAAAGCAACATAGATTAGCTAACAATAGAAAACTATACGTTCGAAACATATCCACGAATGTAATCAAGGAAAAATTTAAAAAGTGATGCGATATACTCAAACTGAATGACTATACTCTACTCCTAATAAAAAGAAAAACATTTCATAGAATAATATACAAACCCCGAATTAAATGGACTTTAAATCAACACACACAATAACACATACTCCATAAAGCAAATAGATCTAACTAATAGAAAATCACAACCTATTGTAGTGTAAAACACATATGTAGGAACACAAAAGCACTCCAAAACACACAAATGATTAACCAACGCAATACATATACACAATCAAAAAAACAACTTACTACACAAACATGTAAACCACAAACAAAATATACAAATATATAATATTAAATAAAACAGTCCAAAACATCATACATACACACATATATTACATACCATAAGGAACAGCGGGTAGATAGATAGGATAGACTAAAAATGAAATATAACAAGAAAGATATGTAACAGAATATAGATAGGAATAGGTAAGTATATAGATAGACAATATATAAACAAGAGAAGATAAAGATATTAAACATTGAAATAGATACATAGATTCATAGAGTCCATATATATGATAGATATGACAAAACAGGAGGGATATCATAGTTAAATAGATTATACATATGAACAGGACTGAAGATAGATAGATAGATTAGATAGATAAGATAGAACAATAACACACTGAAAATAGATTGACAGATAGATTGCTATATCATTAAATAAAATGAAAAAAATGGGATAGATAGATAGTAGATAGATGCTCACAACATACTCGGATATTATGCACTATGTGCTAAGTGTGTAATTAATACTGGGTGTATGTATATATATTAATAATATATATATATAATATATGTATGTCATGTTATGTATATAGTATATAGAGAAGAGAATAGAATAGCATATCAAACTAACTAAAAACAGATAGACAGATAGATAGATAGAGATCAATTGAATGAAATAGATAGATAGATAAACAGACTGAAAAAGATGGATAGATAATAGTTATAAAACAAGTAAGATAGATAGATAGATAAATAGATATAAAGATAAGTCATAAATAACTTAAATTTAAATTCTAATTCCATCAATTCAACTCTTAAGTAGTATATAATGTACCATATACACAGCGATACAACCATATACATACGCACGCACACACACACACACCAACACACACACACACACACACAAAGTAACCACAAGAGGCAATATACGTAGGCACATACATACACACACCCAAAAAGTAATAAATTTAAGTAGAAAAACATAGAATGTCCTCAGAACAAAAAACAAATTACAAAACACACAAACGACACCTGACTAATATCAAACATAACACTGATGGAACTTTATCAACAACCCAAATAGAAAAGTAATAAAAATCAAAAAACGTTAAAAACAAAAAGCTAAAAAATTCAGCTAATTGACCTTATCGGTAAATCACCCAAAAAAACCGCCACAACACAAAACACCTGTGTAAAAAAAGACCAATGTTAAAAATGACCTTCCATTCCACTCCCATACAAAGGAAGAAAAGGAGGTGAAATACTCATGTGTATGTATTAACTATAACATGCATATAAGAATCATTTTCATATTATCAATCAAGACCAAGAGAATACAGAAAAATCTGAAACCACGTGTTGCACATGTAAAATAAAAAGAATTAAAAAAATTTCTGAGAACAAATACATTTGCGGAACCTTCCTTGTTATAAAAATAGTTGAAATTTCTCCGTTGGACAGAAACATTTTATATATATATATATATATATATATTAATATATTAATATAATATATATATATATAATAATATAGTTGACTAAAAACATGTCTTTTTCGTGACACATCACCTATTCTTCTGTAATGAGAAATAACAGTTTCTAAGCGCCATTGATTTCAGGTCTTCGTTACATAAATTAGATATACATGCTCTATCAATGTATTGCGCAACTTTTCATTGATAGTATTATATATATAATATATATTATATTATATATATATATAGTATATAATAGTAGCGAAGACATAAAAATCAATGCGCCTTGAAACTGTTTAATCTGCCAACAGAAGAATAGGTGTGTGTTTTGTAGATCAAAACATGTTTTATAAAATCCATGCATACTTCCTTTTAAAATCCGCTATCGGGGTGCGAATTATACCTGTGCTCGAACACCGACCTCGTTAGCGTTCTATCATCTACCGCACCGAAAGCAGATCTCGTGTAAGATGTCAGATAAAGAAAAAAAATAAGGTAATTGTTGTCCATTAATCTTTTCTTATTTGTCCGCTGATAATGTCTCAACGTAATGCCCGTAAAAATGACAATTGTGACACAAGCCAATAAACATTCAAGAGGGAACCACGTGTGTATCTAAGGTAGGGTAGGAGCAGGGGAGCGGTCGCTCCCACCTCAGCACATTCTTTAAAAGTGACAACCTTTTCAACATTCCCCTTATAGTGAATTTTTTTTTTTGTTTTACCTTTTTCATGCAGACCCTAAGACCCATCCGCGCGGCCTTATATCAGTTCCTTTATGTGAATACTTAAACCCACAGAATCTCTGTTTTTGGTTAATTCCAGCTTCTGGAAAATGGTCTCCTAGTCCTCTTGGTTTGCTCACGTATCTCTGCAGTTTGAGATGAAGCTCCACATCTGGGATCTCATCTGGAGAAGAAGACAACTGTTAACAGCAATTAATTGTGTACAGAAAATTACCGCGCATCCAAGGTCTTTTTTAATGTGGTACTACCCACAAACCGGAGCTCATGGGAATGTTGGTGCAAAAAAGCGTTGATCGTCGCACGAACCTCGCAGCTTTGCCCTTCATGAAGAATAGCGATTAATATAAAAAAAGTAGGGTTAGTCGTAGAGAAAAAGGACTCGTGCCGACCTGAGTTCAAACCCTGCTCGAGCTGTAAATTCACATAGCGCTAATATACTTGGAAACGTAGTTGGGTTTCTGCCTGGAAGAGTTACTCCCCTCTGGTTTTCCGTGTGTGATGATTCGAATATCTTAGAGGAACCCTTGTGTCCTGAAGCATGATATTCACACTCTACTTGGTCATATTTACGCTAGACAGCCGTCGGAGGGAGCCCCCCTCCAATCATAAGGTTTAGGGCTGACGTGACCAAGCGCTATTCGATGGAGGGGGGTCCCTCCCGACCGCTGTCTAGCGTAAAATATGACCAAAAGTAGAGTGTGATACATGCTCAGACACAAGGGTTCCATACCTTAATATTACGAATCATCACACACGAAACCCAGAGGGAAGAATTAACTCTGCCAGGCAAAGACAACCCAAACAATACGTTCCAAGGATATTAGCGCTTATTGAAATTTAACCAAGCCGACAAGGGTTTGACCAGGTCGGCGAGTCATTGTCCTACGACTTAACCACTACATATATATTTAAATAATATCGCCGTGCTCTGAACAGGCAAAAACTGCGAGGTTCCGTGCGACGGGATCAACGCATTTTTTGCACCACAACATCCCATGAGCTCCGGTTTGTGGGGTAGTGCCCACATTAAAAAAGACCTTGGAGCGCGTAAATATCCTTTCTTACACAATTAATTGTGGTAAACAGTTGTCCTTCTTCTCAGATGAGATCTCCCAGAGTGGAGGCTTCAATCCAAATGCAGAGATACGTAGCACAACCCAGAACTAGGAGATCCATTCCCAAAGCTGGAATAAACACAAAACACAGCAGATTCTTGGGGTTCAACGTATTGCCATAGAAGGAACTGAATTAAGGGCGCGAGATGGTCTTAGGGCTGCATGAAAAAGTAAAAAAAAAAAAAAAATTGGGTGACACTAAATAGGGAATGTTAAAAGGTGTCACTCTTAAAGAATTGCTGAAGGGGGAGCGACCGCTCCCTGCCCTACCCTACGTCTAAACACCACGTGGTTTCCCTCTGATGTTTATTGGCTGTGTCACAATTGTCACGCTTTACGGATTAACGTGAGACATATCACGCGGACCAAATAAAGAAAAAGTTAAGGACAAACTATACCTATTTTTTTCTTTAATCTGACATACACAGATCTGCTTGGTGGGTAAGAATAGATGAGAACCTAGAGGTCGGTGTTTGGCCACGGTATAATCCAGCATCCCCGACTGATTTAAAAGGAAAGTATGCATGGATGTAGAAAAAATGTTTGACTAAAAACACATCACCACTATTCTTCTGTGGCAAGAAATTAACAGTTTTCAAGCGCCATTGATTTATGTCTTTCGGCTACTCTTACTTAATATATATATATATATATAAATATATAATATATATATATATTACAATGAAAAGTGCGCAAATATCATGATAGAGCATGTATATCTAATTTAGGGTAACGAAAGACATGAAATCAATGGCGCTTAAAAACTGTTAATTTCTCAACCTAACAGAAGAATAGGGATGTTAACGGAAAAGCATGTTTTAGTCAAAAACATATATATATAAAGTAATATATATATATATATCATATAAATAATAATAATATATAATATAAAATGTTGTCTCGGTCCAACGGGAGAAAAATTCAATATGTAATAAAAAGAAGTCCGCAAAATGTATTTTGTTCTCAAATTTTTTAATTCTTTTATTTTACAATGTGCAACACTGTTTCAGATTTTCTGGTATCTTCTTCAGGCTTTGATTGATAATATAAAAGAATTCTTATATGCATGTGTAATAAACATTACACAGAGTATTTCACCTCCTCTTTCTCCTCTATGAGTGGAAGGGAATTTCATTTGAACCCGATTAGTCTTTAAAACAGGTGTTTTTGTTTTTGGGTGATTACCAATAAAGTCATAGCTGAATTTTTATAGCTTTTTTATACTTTTTATTTTATTACTTCTATTTGGGTGTCTTGCATAAAGTCATCAGATGTTCATTTATATATCAGTGTGTGTGGTTGTATTTGTTTTTTTGTTCTGAGACATTCTATGTTTTTCAAAAAAAAAAAAAATACTTAAATTTAATACCTTTTTGGTGTGTATGTATGTGCCTACGTATAGCCTGTTTATTTGTGTGTGGTTGTGGTGTGTGGTGTGTGTGGTGTGTTCGTGCGTATGTATATGGTGTATTCGAGCTGTGTATATGTGTACATATATATACATACTTAAGATGTTGAATTTTGAATTAAGAAATTAAAATTAGTCTATTCATAACACTTTCTATCTATAATCTATTCTATCTATCTTACTTTGTTTATAACTATTATCTATCCATCTATCAGTCTGTTCAATCTATCTATCTATTCCATTCAATTGATATCTATCTATCTATCTGTCTATCTGTTTTAGTAAGTTGATATCATTACTCTCTTATATATATATACATATAATGCCACACATACATAATATATTATATATATAATATATATATAATACACATACACCCAATATACATATACATCATACACTATATGCATATATCCCAGTATTGTCTGTGAGCATCTATCTATCCTATCTATCTTCCATTTTTTGTTATTTTTTTAAAAAATGATATAGGCAATCTAATCTTCAATCTATTCAGTGTGTTTATGTCTATCTATCTTCTATCTATCCTATCTATCCACTGTTCATATTATCAATCTATTTAACTATATATCCCTCTTGTTTGTTCGATATCTATCTATATATGCGATCATGACATCTATCTATCTATTTCAATGGTTTATATCTATCTATCCTTTTTTCAATAGTTGTCTATCTATATATCTACCTATCTAATCTATTCTGTACAATCATCTATGTATTCTTTTCAATTTTTATCATCTTCTATCTATCCCCATTCGTGTTCTAGTATGTAATATATGTGTATGTATGGTATGTACTCTGGACGTTCTATATTAATATTATATAATTTGTATATTTTTGTTTTGTGGTTTACATTTTGTTGGTATATAGTTGTTATGTTGCTGGTATATGTATTGCTTGGTTAAGTCAGTTTGGTGTTTTGGATGCTTATTTGTGTTCCTACATAGGTGTTTACATCATACACTAGGTTGTGGATCTATTATAGATCATAATTCGCTTATGGGTAGTGTTAATTGTGTTGTGTGGGTTAAATCCGATCTAATTCGGTTTGGTATTTATGTATGAAATGTTTTTCTTTAATAGGAGTAGAGTCATACGTCATCAGTTTTAAATATATCGCACACTTTAAAATTCCTTGATACTTTCGTGATATGTTTCGATACGTATAGTTTCTATTGTTAGCTAATCTAATGTTGCTTTTGTGTAGTGAATCTTTTTTCAGTGATATGTTGCATCCAATGTATATTCTCGGCAGTTGTGCATTCTATTAATGTAAAACTACATTTTTGATGTACATCAAGTTTCTATTATTGAAGTTGTGTAGGGGTTTTGAATGTGTAGGTTTTCCTTCTATATTAGTTGCATACCCACATCTTCTGTTTCCACATTTTGAGACACCTGTGTAGTTTGTGTCCCAAATTTGGATGAAGTTAGTAATTTGTTTAGTTTTTGCTGTCTCTGCTTTAAAAAAAAATTAATTTTTGTTGTGTCAATATATTGTTAATTTTTCAATTGTTTTCATTTGGTGTAATATGTTGTGAATAATTTCGGGGGAGGTTGTTTTTGTTATATGGTTGAGACATATGCTAGTTGTGTCGTTGTTTTTAGGGTTCTTAATTGTTCTAATGGTATTTCTCCGCTAATTCAAACTTTGATTACATTTTGTTTAATATATATATAATATATATATATATATATATATATATAATATATAATATATATAAACAAATTTTTGGTACAGCTAAATTTGTATATAATTAAAAGTATCATACGTTATTGATCAGCAATTTAAACGAATAAAAAGAGAATGAGAGCGAACAGAAGGAGAAACATAAGGCCTTTCGACCGGAAACCCCGAAAAGGGCCAATACTAACTTTGACATAACGTTTTGCAGTAATAAGACTAGGAATTAGGAGTAGGAAATATAATAAAAATAGATAATAATAATATAATAATAATAATACATATTCACAAGTCTTTAGAGGAAATTGATATTTTTTGAATAATACACAACAGCCCTTCTTACTATATTAAATATAGACCATTGTAGTAATCAACTTTGAGTTTGTGTCCAAATTTATGGGGCCCCGGAAGCCGTAGCGGCTCTAACTGAAAGAATGTTTGTTAAAAGTGGGGAAATACATGCCCCTGTTCAAAATGCTTTCGCAAATTTGGCCTTTACTATTTTAAATATCACACGCGCGTCCCGCGTTTTGTACAAGCCAGTTGGATTGGGTCTTCCATCAGCCAATTCCAACGAAATGCATTTTCAAGGTTGGAAAATGGGGTCCAACTGATAAACTTTAGTTGTCATCGTTGATGACAGTTGAGTGGCCCCGCAATCAACGAGAAGATGTTCTTTATGTGAGATTATAAGAGTCAACCCACAGCAAAAAAAATATGTTTTTTTCTTGGGGAGATATCAACATTTGACTAAAGTCCTTCTTATCCTGCAAATCATAGGATATTGTGCCCTTTTCCCGCAAATTATAACATGTAATATTTTTTTTTGTTTGCGATGTCTTGTTATCCTTCCAAGGTCTGCTTGATAATCTGGTAAGTTGGTGATATCTATTATCTGCCCTCATAGCGGGGTTGATTTTACCCTTTTTGAATGGGTCTTAGTTGTATAGCTTCCCATGTTCTGTCCCCAGAGTACAAACTTCGTTTTCTTCATAACTACGAAATCCGACTTGAATCCGTAAATGTCATAGGCTTATCCCTTTTGGGTTATTACTGTGCAAAGTTTAAATTTGAAATGCAGGCCCTTCATACCAATGGCGATCAACATCCATCGCTTACAATCTCCCGGTCTCCCTTAATGAGCTTGCAATGCTCTCAGTTTGGATATGTAATCAGTATTGAACATAATCTAGCTCAACGAACTTAATTGTACAGATAACATACCCCCACAATTCTTGGTTTGCCTTTCGACAAGTAGAGTCCTAATATCCCATTGCTTTTCTACCATTATCTCGAGCTTCTCGCATACGAGTGGAGAGACTCCGGTCATCCCAAGCATGTAGTTAAATATTCTGCGTAGGATTGTAGCATTTTATCTACGAAACTGGTCCTCCGGTGAGTCAGATGTGCATTGATTATGTCATCAAGTTGAAGGGTTCTAAGATACCATTGAACTAAGTCTCCCAATTATCGTAGCTGGCCTCATTGCCATTGAAAAGATAACCGAGCGTATCTGGCGCCATACCTTTGATATCTACCGCCAGCCTTGATTCCAGATGTAAAAGGACAACAATAAGTTCTAAGTCCATAAGTATCCGTGGTAAAGTATCCTTTGGTAGTCAATAAGCCTGTGGCATAAGTACTACGTTTCCGTCGTCGCAAGATGACCATTAGCTTAATATCTAAGGTTAAGATCAGGCTAGTATAAAATACAACAACAGCAGCAGCAGCACTGCCAGTGATTGACAATAGGTTGCCTCCTGGTCACGTGTAGTGCAACGAAGCTATACAGTAGAAGTGACATGCCTCAGCCTTATATACAACAAAAATTCCAACACCGGTTGCTTTTTCAAAAATAACAACCGATATCGTTTAAAAAGTCGAACTGTATATGTATGGTAAAGAGAAGGGGATTAAACCTTTGTAAATGTGGGGCAACATCGAAAGGAAGGTAAAGAAAAAATTGTATATTAACCTTCACGTTACCCCCACTTCAGTTGTCACGTCTCAGCAAAAATTACCAGGAGTGTTTTTAGGCTTTGTCTACACAAGGACGAAGCATAAAAAAATGGGACTGCAAGATTGGCGAACTTCTTTTGGTGGAGCGAAAATACTGATAATTCGGGGTATGGGGTTTATGCCGTCCTTGTCTCAGAGCCTCTGTTTCAACACAACCAATCATGATAGCCAGCATACTTTGCAGCAAAAGCCGAAATAACAAACTCGGTTCTCTGATCCAGCTTCAAAGAACAGAGCTAAAAAACAGGGTCGCTCC